>JARQOC010000001.1:65853558-65955181 GCA_033576535.1 Allobates femoralis
TTGGCCTCTTTCAGATGACTTCATAATTGTAATATTTTTCTTGCTTGATATAACTCTTCTGTATAAGGCATTATCCCAGTTTTGCAAAATAATCCACTATTAACCCCTCATTATGTTGCATAGGTGGAATATTTGTGGTCGCGTCGTAAGCAGCAGGAGTCATCTAGAATCAGAAAAAACTCCATACTGTCGGTAATAGCCTTGAGTGGTACTGAGGCTCTCTACATTTCAGTAACATTAAAATTGGAAGATAGGTGACGCAATAAAAGGCAAAGCCGCTTCTACATTGACCAGAAGTGCTTGAAAAATTATGGAGGATACAGTGCTTGGTCGGGCCTTGAGTGCACTGATTGATAGGGTGTCAGTAGTTATTACCAATTTGAAATTGATAGCTTATCCTTAGTTAATCCATCAATATCAGATTAGTCTCATTCATGGACATTGCAATTAACCAATCTTCACTGTATGGGTAGGGTCACACAACTGTAGATGAGCATCATGTGGATTGTGCAAATGACACTGATCAGAGTTTGAACTGACTGTCAGCATTGTGTGATCTGTTTCTCGAATTGGAGCACACTACAAGGAGAAGATGGAGATCAAAAATGATCCATCTACTCCACACTGAGCCAGTTCAGGGATGTCAGACTGCACCTTGATGTCATCCAAGTGCAGTCCAAACATTTCCACTCACCCATAGACTTGAATGGATGAGTCTTCTCTGATTTCTGCAGCAGATTCTGTCAGTGAAAAAAATTGAGCATTAGCACTGCCCCACTTAAGAACTTTAGTCCGAGCGAACCCTATTATCAATACATGTCATGAGGTACAAATACCCACTCCATGACAGATGGTTAATAGTGATAGGCGAACCCAAACTGTAAAGTTCAGGGTCCATACAGAACACCTAGTGTTTGGGCACAAACCCCGAACACACACTTCCCTGAGAAGTCCATGTTACTGTTTCGGTTCGGCTGGGAGGGCTACATAAGTAAGCAAAATAGTGATTAAAAAGCAGCAGTATACTTACTGAGGACCGCGCGCTTGTACTTCCAGGCCTCTCATTAACTTCCGGTTTATTTACTGGACTTTGCCACCAAAAGCCAATCACAGACACCCATTCTCTTTAACAGCGTCTATGATTGGCTGTTGAGCCCCCAACCATTGTACCAGCGTCTGTGATTGGCATATAAAATTAAATAAATAAATAATTTAAAAAATTTTGTGTAGGGGTTTGCTGTATTTTTTACCTTGGTTGACAAACAAAAAACAGGGATGCTGATTTAAAAAAAAATGTAAATGAATAATTTTGTAAAATGCGGATATCATTGTGGATTCTTAATGGAGGGTGTTTGGGAGGTTAACCCCTTCCCAACCCATGACATTGTACAATGTCATTGGCCGGTTACGGGGTTTGATGTGAGCTCTGGCGCAGAGCTCTCATCATTTGCCTGACATCTCAGCTGAGATGTTGGGCTAACAGCAGCAATCAGATCCGGGATCCGATTGGTGCTGTTAATCCTTTGGATCCCACTGTCAATCACTGACATTGGGATCCAAAGGTGGGGAACACGCTGTTTCCTGCCTGCACCAGAGATCCTGCGATAATATCGCAGGATCTCCAGCGCTCACGTGACAGCCTGGGGTCCTCGCCTGACCCCGGAAGCTGTCATGGATCACTTCCGGTGAGTGGTTAACAAGCGTTGTCAACCACTGACCGTCCGCAACTCTGACAGATACCGTTGTACAGCAGCTCATCGGAATCTGTCAGAAGCGATCGGACTGTGCAGCAGGGTGCCTCTCTATGGGGCAGTGTAAAAATAAGAATGAATTAAAATATATAGTTTTTATAAACATGTAAAAAAAAACATAAAAGTTCAAATCACCCCCTTTTCCCCCATTCACAATAAAAGTATTAAAAAAAAAAAACATGTTTGGTAACGCAGTGTTCAGAAATGCCCGATCTACCAATATATAAAATCAATTAACTAGAGCCATAAACTGTGTAACAGAAAAAAAGGTCCAAACGCCAAAATTTTTTTTTGTCACTGCAACCTTGGTATAAAATTCAATAACGGGCGATCAAAACAGCACATCCACCCAAAAATGGTATCATTAGAAATATCTGCTCAAGATGCAAAAAATAAGCCATCACACAGCCCCAGATCCTCAGATCCTGAAAAATGAGGATGCCGCAGGCTGCAGAACACGCCGCAAAACATGCGATTTTTTTTTTTTCAAATTTCTGAATTTTGTTTCACCAATAAAAGTATACATGTTTGGTATCTAAGAACTCATACCGACCTGAGGCAGCAGACTATCATGTCGGTTTTACCATAGAGGGAACATGGTGACTAAAAACCCAAAGAATAAATGTGTAATTGCACTTCTTTTTTGCAATTTTACTGCACTGAAATGTTGGGCTAACAGCAGCGATCAGATCCGGGATCCGATTGTTTTTTTCCCATTTTCCTGTACACTATAAAATAAATGATTCAATCTGAAAGAACAACTCGTCCTGCAAAAAACAAACCGTTATATGTCTATTTTGGTGAAAAAATTAAAAGTTATGGCTCTTGGAAGCAAGGAGCAAAAAACAAAAATAAACTAAAATTCCAGGGTCATGAAGGGGTTAATAAATGGAAAAATGATTGTGTGTCTTATTTTAATGAAAGCATTTTTCTGTGTCTGTGTTTTGTAGCTATTTACTTATTCAATTGATAATGTACGGGTCCTTAGAAGCCTGAACATTATCAATCTGGGCTTCTGTCACCCCAATGTCACTGCACCAGAGCATCAAAACAGCTGGGAATGCACCAGGAATTGGCGATTCATGAATTTGTGGGTTAGCTGTGGGATGCTATTCTGTAGTCTAGGAGACCCAATAACTATGGGTCTCAACACACTGAGAATACCATCTCCCAGCTGCCTGGTTTGTACCTTGGCTGACAATAATAAATAGGGTGAAGCCCACACATATTTTTTATTTAAATTATTTTTTTTTAAATTGGCTTTCCTGTATTCTTAATTGCCCGCTAAAGTAAATCGAAGTAGCTGGGGTTGGCAGCCTGTAGTTGGCTGCTTTATCTGTGCTGAGAATCAAAAATACAGACTCTGTCACAGAGAGTGGGTGTCTGTGATTGGCTGTTAGACTCAGAGTGCAGTGAATAATCAGGAAAGACCGCAGTACCGGAGACTAGATAACTCAGTAAGTACAGTATAATACTCCGGCCTTAATCCCAATTTTGCTTCCTTTTGCAGGTCGCTTATACACCATTTTATAACTTTAAAGTTCGGGGTTTGGGCTTACATTTGGGTCAAGTTTGGTCCCGAACCCGGACTGTAAAAAAAAGTCCTGCTGGATCCACCAAAGCCGAACATCTGTGGATTCGCCCTTCTTTAATGGTGATGTCATAAGTACAACAGCAGAACTAACAAGGTACATTCACACAGATTTTTTGATGAGTTCTAAATACATGAGGTTTTCAAGCACAGGTTATGCAAATGTGGAATCTTTTTGCTGAGTTTTCGGTGCAGAAACTGAGCAAACACCTCGTTCTGAGAAACTGAGGAGGATTTGGAGAGATTTGGCTCAGTTTCTGCTAAAAAAGAAACTATGCATGTGACACGCTCCTCCAGGGCCTTAGGATACTTGAACCGGGCTTTCATGAGGCTTCATCACAAGGATCACTGGGACCAAGACCCGGCTCCAGGAATCTGGCGGTGTCATTAAACGTTCGGTGTGGGTGGCTTTCTCTCTTAGGGATAAGGATCTGGCATGAAGGGTTCATTCTGGACAGGGATGACTGAACCTGGGGATACTTGTTAATTTACACTTACGCCACCCGCAGGTTGCGGCTATCAATGGTCGCTGCTGCATGACAGTCTTCCTAGGGGCCAATGGTTGGGAGGCAGCAATGTTCTTAAGCCCTCTACGGGTAGGGCTGACCCTCAGGGTAGCAGAAGGTACCTGAGTGAGTTGGTAGTTGTGCTTCTGGTGCATTTGACGCGTTAAGAAAGTTCACAAACACAGCGGGTTGCAGTCTTCAGTTCTTTTACTCACAGTCTTTGTATAACCTCCAACTGAGCACTGGGTTCTCGGAGGCAGGGATCCAGCTACTCACTGGTAATAGGATGGTATGTAACCGGCACCCTTTCTCTGTCCTTTCCAGGTCATCTCACGCAGTGCTTGCTTCACCCTTCCTGCCTTGCACCTCGCCACACAGAGCTCTGAGCCAGTGACTGTGGGGTTTTCCTAGGGGTTCCCATGCAGTGTCTTGCCTTAGCCCTATGATTGCCATTTTTTCAGCAGATGTGTGCGGTTGTCGACTGTGTCACCTTGAAAGTGGCACAGGCTCCAGGTTGCTAGCTGAGCCTGGTCTTCTCCACTAGTCTTTTGGATTCCAGGTGTCCCTTGCGGCCCAATCCCTCCACTTGCCTGTGCTTGACAATAGATGGGAGTCCCACAGGTGGCTTGCTCACTTCCCATGCTTCTGAGACTCCCTCTTCCTCTTGGAGCCACTTGGGTGATGTTCTGCTCTAGGGTTCGGTCTTAGGATGAGCTCCCAATTGCTCCAGTCCTCTGGACACTTCTCAGGTGTATATTCTCTAGCTGCCCTCCAACTCGACCTTGGTGTTCAACGTTCTCTACTTATCTGTTCTACCGCCTCTCCTCAGCAGGTTAACTCTCTCCTCAACTGTTCAACTGTCTCTCCTCCATTCTAGATCTTTCCTGCTCTATTTACACCCTCTGTCAAGTGTCCCACGTCATCTACGTGTGTTCTTTCTGACCTCACTCCTCCCAAAGTGCTCCCTCTAACTAACTCTCTTCACCACCCAACCCCACTACAATCATTCCTAGTGTGGTCTGGGTGTTCCAGCAATGGTCTGTACTTCCCTTACCTGTGATTCGGATACCACACCTTAACAGGGATGCAGTACCTCTGTGGCAACTGGATGCAGGCGCGCCACATGTGCATATAGCCAGAAACCACTTCAGGAATATTCCATTTTGGTGGGTTTGCGGGAGTTTGCTTTTTCTGAAGTGATTTTGAAGATTTTTGGACATTTTTTAGGTGAATCGTTCTTTGTAGCTTGTTTTTAGACAGTGCTTAGTTTGGAGACATTTTCATAAGGATTGTCTTCAAAGATGTGACATACATTTGTTTTTTCCACATCTTCAGGAATAAAAGTTCAGTAAATTTTCATGTGAAAAGTTAAGTGGATGTACTGAAAAATTAATTTGAGTAGTTTTCCAAAACTTTTTTGAAGCTCTGGAGAAGTTGGAGAAGATCTGCTCCAAAAAAACACCTAAAAAGTTTGGTGTGAATATATCATAGGTGAGCCAGAAAGCTGATATTCATAAGGCACACCCCCTGCTGAACTCTTTATAATGACAATATGGAGGATGCCTATAATATACGGTAATCCACTACAAGATAGCTTCCCTTGAACACAAATGCCATTAGTCCAACCGAATGCATTAGGTCCGTCCCAATCTTTCCAAAAAGTTTAAATAAAGGAATGTGTAAGAAAACAGGAAAAGAAACAGGGTTTACATAAACACCATTTAATAATGAGTATTCATTGGTGGGATTTGGGCCCCCTGTGAGAAGTGCAGGGCTCAAAAGTCCCTAAATTGATACCAATAAAATATAATATCATGTAAAATAGTGTTTCTACAAACCAACACTGCCTATAGGAGTTTAACCATTCATATGACAGACATACCCCCCATAAACTGTACACAGGTTCTCAGCCTTGTGTGACAGGTGATAATCCAGCTATAAAATCTCTCAGCCGCCGCTAAAACTCTTTTCTTTTAATATTTATTTCATACATGGGACATTTTCTATTGCTCTCAGCAGGATATTGTCATTCTTTAGGATCGTGCACAGTGCAGAGCGGCAGACATGAATGCAGAATTATGGTTTCCTAATCCCTTTTGGTTTGGGGCCACATTTCCCACTGAGCTGTTAGACGTGGCGTATTACCCAACTCTCACACATCTCTCTGAGTTTCAGTCCATTAAATAAATGTATTTGTTCAATCTTGTGTAATTCACCACCTTCACAGTAAATTGCTACCTCAAACCTTTCTTCTGGTGCTTTAATTTTATCACATTAATGGATAAGTGGGAAAAAAAGGGGAAGTGTGTGAACTGCAGACAGGAGATTTCCATATCAAGGACAATTAATGATTTTGACCTGAAATCATCAAAGCCGTCCGCTGCTCTTTATCTAAACCTATTATCACTGTTACCAGCATCAGTCAGATCTGCTGTAATATATCCATACACTATTCAGAAGGTAGCAGGATCAAATACAGCAGAGCTAAAGTTTACACTGGAAGGATTTATATAATTATTTAAGGGGTATTCCAGGCTTTATCAAAATACTAGCTGTAGTACTCGGCTACGCCCGGGTTAATAAATAACTGCTGTTAGCTATAACAAAATAGAATTTGAATATGTCATATTAATGACCTGTAAGAAAATAGAAGCTGAGCTGTGATTGGGGGTTCAGCATGGTTTGATGCAATCATATTCATGGCAAGCTATCTTCCTTATAACAAGTTTCAATCATGGCGCTCAAAGGCGCCTGTGACTTTCAAATGCTGCTGTTTTATAAAGTACTAGCTGTAATACCCAGCTACGCCCGGGTTAATAAATAACTGATGTTAGCTATAACAAAATAGAATTTGAATATGTCATATTAATGACCTGTAAGAAAATAGAAGCTGAGCTGTGATTGGTTGCTATAGGCAGCCTAATAAATCTCCAGCCAACAGTAAACCCTCCCCTGGCCGGGCAGAATATGTTACCTCACGCATACACATAATAGACAGCTCGTGTGACTGACATCTGCCTTAATTCCCTATATGATACATGTGTTGCACATTGGCTGTTTTTAATCAGATGTTTATGTTTGGAAATTAAAGATAGCACACGTATGAGGCGAGTTGTGTGAGGTGATTTGTGCACATCTGTGTCTGTCTGTGTGGTGTGTGTGTCCCTGGGGTGTGTGTATGTGTGTGTCCCTGTGGGGTGAGTGCATGTGTCCCTATAGGATGTGTATGTGTGTGTGTCCCTGTGGAGGGGTCTGTGTGGTGTGTGTGTGTCTCTTTTTGGTGTGTGTGTGTCCCTGTTGGGTAAGTGCATGTGTCCCTATAGGGTGGCTATGTGTGTGTGTCCCTGTGGTGGGGGAGTCTGTGTGGTGTGTGTGTCTGTGTTGTGTGTGTCTCTTTGTGGTGTGTGTGTGTGTGTCCCTGTGGGGTGAGTGCATGTGTTGCTATAGGTGTGTGTGTGTCCCCGTGGGGTGTGTGTGTCTCTGTGTTGTGTGTGTCTCTTTGTGGTGTGTGTTTGTTCGGGTGCATGGTGAGTATCCAATGTTGGGGCTGCACCTTAGCAACTATACACTTGCTGTTACTCTTTGTGTGTGTGTGGTGTGTATACATGTCCACGTGCGTGGTGAATATCCCATGTTGGGGCCCCACCTTAATGACTATATGCTGGTATATGCTGTTAGTCTTTGGCGCTATCATTAAGCCCCTCTCATTCACAATTGGTAACTGTCACTTTTTCTCCATTATGTAGATAGGGGCAAAATTGTTTGGTAAATTGGAATGCGCAGGGTTAAAATTTCGCCTCACAACATAGCCTATGACGCTCCCGGGGGCCAGACATGTAATTGTGCAAAATTTTTGGCTATAGCTGACAGCTGTCGATTTTCCTCCAATAATTTTCCATTCACTTTTTCCCCATTATGAAGATAGGGGCAAAATTGTTTGGTGAACTGGAACACGCAGGGTTAAAATTTCGCCTCACAACATAGCCTATGACGCTCTTGGGGTCCAGACGTGTGACTGTGCAAAACTTTGTGGCTGTAGTTGCAACGGTGTAGATGCCAATCCCGGATATACACACATACACACATACATACACACACACCTTCAGCTTTATATATTAGATAGCCCACAGCAGGGAATGGGGTAAATTAAATATTAACCCCTTAAGAATCGAGACTCATTTTGCAATTCTGCCTAGTGTCAATTTATGAGGAAGTAACTCTGGTACACGTCAACATATCCGAGTGATTATTTAAATAAATGATTTTTAAATATGCATGGGCGTTGCCCTATTTTTCTAATAATAAGCAGGAAACGGGCACTTCTATAGACTTTTGGATTATTTATGTTCCTTTATGCCGTTCAGATAGGCAGCATGCGAGTGCACTTTAGGGTGTGCTCACTTAAACAAACAGGCAGTAATCACATTCAATATTGTGCAGAAAAAACAGGGCGCTTACCCATTACGGTGCTAGCAGTCTCTATCAGGACCAGTTGAAGTGCTTGATCAGCACAAAACAGGTCGTTGTCCCCTGTCTTCCGCTCCCCTTCCTGCCACCTGTACCATGTAACCAGACTACTAGCACCGTAATGTGTGAGTACCCTGTTTTTTCTGCACAATATTGAATGTCACCCTATTTTTCATCACCAACCAAGGTAAAACTCTGGCAGCAGGAGAAGCTGGTATTCTCAACAAGGAGAGGCCCATTGTTATTGCCTCATTAGATGTGCCAATTACTGGCGCTTTACCCAGTTCTTCCTGATGCCCTGGTGCGGTGGCATCGGGGTGATAGAAGAAGTTAATGACAATGAGTATTGAAAGCTTAACATTAAGCCCAGATTGATAACGTCAGGCCTCTATGAGACCCATCCATTATCAATCCTGTGAGTAAATAATAAAAAAAACACACGCAGAGAAAAATTATTTATTTGAAATAAAACACGGAGAATAATCCTTTATTTGAAATAAATCACACAGACAACCCTCATTGCCCATTTATTACCCCACACATACCACTCCGGTGATAATACACAAGGATGATCCCACGAAGCACATGATCTTGACTCTGCTTCTTGCAGAGGTTTCAGCAAGGGAACAAGTGTCCTCTCAGTGCAGTCTCTGCGATCATACTGATTTTCATGTGTCGGGGTCACCTGAGTTCCTTGCCCTGTGGTAGTCAGTGTGCTCACATGGCAACCATCGTCTCCCCGTGATTTTATCACAAGGGCCCGATTAAAGTCAGGGAGGGAGCGCACTCCATCTCAAAACCGTCTAAATGCCACAATCCTTATAGATCGTTGCATCTGGGGGTTAATCAGCCCGGGGTAGCATGCATGCTGGCCCCATCTGTGACTGCAGGAGTTCGGCTGTCAGCTGTGCCGAGCTCCTGCAGCAATCATCCAGAGAAGTGCTGATATTCAGCACTTCTCTTTGCGATCATGCTGTGATTAGTCAGTCAGTCCGACTGGCCGATCACATTGTTCTGGGCAGGTACTGCCTGCATGGGTCCCCACACATCTCCTACTGCTCAGCTGTCAGGGACAGCATCGGTATGGAACTATCACTGCGTGTTTACACAGTTCAAAGCCATGTCGGATATAGCTGTCACGGTGCAGGAACTGACACCCGGCATGATGGCTATAACTGTCATTGATCATTAAGGGATTAAAAAAATAAACAATCCGCATTGCTACTTCAGTGGTGTCTGTTTACTTCCTCTCACAATCACATTCCATAATCACAACGGATTAGGTGATAGTTACCCACCCAGGGCTGTGAGGTACACTGTCCCAGGCGTTAGTTTCACGGGGATGTCACGGGCGACCTGTGCCCGGACCCGTGGCCCTGGTGGTCGCTGAAAAAGGGGCAAAATGAAAATAAAGATAAGTGTCTTGTGACGCCACCTACAGTTCCGGTAATGGTACCGGCGCTGCGGGACAGACTTCAGGGCTGATGATGGAGCAGCTAGATAGTTACGCTCATCGTAGGATCCCTGGGGCAGTTGTAAAAGTTTGTGTACAGTCTTTACACAGGGAGGCAGCTTACCACACAGCACAGTCACTTGTCCTCGTCACTGCAGCAAGGGTGCGGCTCATAAGGTGCAGGAAAATGAAGTACACGACAAAGTCTTTAACTCTGAACAGATTTACTGGCAGGTTTGTAGTGCAGGCAAACAGGTGATACAACCTTACGAGTCGTGCTGGCCTGGGTGGTCACCAGGGAACCGGGATGACTCACTCAGGACCCTCGGTGGTGTGCCTGTCATTCCTCTCCAGTCCCTCACTGTGCTCCCTCCTTTCTTCCTCAGCGCCTCCGTGCGCAGAGCCTGAAGCCAGCTCCTCGGATCCTCTCTAACTGAGCGGCTCCTCTCTGAGCCATCGTGATCCTATATGGACCTTTTTCTGTGTGTGCCAGGTGTCGGCCACGACTTCTTGAAGAAACTCGGACCTCCAGTTCGGCAGCTCGGGGGTGAACACCTGCACCGCTTTCGGAGCCAGCCCTCCATTCCGGGACCAGATCCCTCCAGCCAGTAGTCATACCAGGCCTGGATTCGAGTGCACCACAATCCCTGGTGCCCCTAGGATCTCCCTCTGACAGAAGGATCTCTGCTGAGACATCCTCCTCTGTGCTCCTCACAGCCTTTCTGACTAACTGTCTTCCCGCTCTTCCACTAACCCACCTGACTCCTCCCCCCGGGACTGGGTCTTCCTGGCAACGGGTCGAGCCAAGTCCCCTGCTCTAAGGTGTGTGGATGGGTGTTGTGAGAGTCCTTAGTTAATATCCTAGTGAGAGAGAGATAGACAGAAAGAGAGAGAAATGCGAAAAACTGCTGCTTTTTTCTGCAGAGATGCAGAAAATAACTGCTGCATGGGCACATGACTTATTTCTTCTCTTGTGTGTAATGGAATAAACTGGTTATTTTGGAAAAGAACCACATGTTATTCTTTTGTTTAAATCAATACTAAAAGAAGCTTAGGAATGGGAAATTTAAAGGGAGTCTTTGTTTTTCTCCACTCCCTTTGGAGTCTTCATGAGAGTCTCTACTGTTAGGCTATATGTACACCTTGTGCTTTTGTTGCATTTTTTAATGTGTTTTTACTTACAGATTTTTGATCTGTCAGGTCAAAAATCCATATGTAACTGATATCATTTTCTAATTCTTTTCTGTAAGATCTCTCTCTATTCATGTATTTCTATTATTTATGCTTCCCACCTATCCTCTGTAATCTTCTAAATAAATTAATAATTCCAACTGTCAGTCACAGTGAGCTCTCTGCTGCCCACTCCCCATAGGATGAATATTCATTACACTGTCCTGCCCTCCTCTCTGATCTTTTATGCTATGTGACTCATTGTAGACAGAGAAGGGAGGAGGGAGGAGGTGTGTGCTTAGCTGAAGCTCTGAGCACTTCAAATTATTATGTGTATGAGACATGCGTGTAGTGTGTGCAGTCTGAGAAATTTCTACGTGATTATAAAAACAGTTGATCATTTGTTCAGCAGATACAGACATTTCATGTATGCAGGAAAACCAATGTTCTTATAATAGAACTCTCTTACACAGTGCTCACAGTGCAGGACAAAACATCTCCACCCTCCCAGCACAGCACACATAAGAGAGGGACAGAACACCAGCTTAGGTGGGTGTGAATAATTAAATAACACACAACAGCCAGACTATTCATCTGTAAAAGTAATGGACAGGACTAATGTACCAGCTCCCTGCAGGGTGTAAAAATGCTTATAGCAAGGAAACTACAAAGGGTATATAATGATTTTACATGTTTTTAAAAGGTCTGCCCAGGCACTATTCAAGGGTAATAATAGAATAATACTGAATAATGACCTGACAGAGTCCCTTTAAAAAGTGTAAGTCACACTCATACTCTTAGAGCTGGGTGCAAAGAATACAAACATTTAGCCAATATGATAAATATATGTTAATGCCAGCACTATGTAAATGATAAGCAGAGCCAATTATGAAATCAAGAAATGCCTATAGAACTTTGAGATGATAATGTAATAAACACATCTTTTGAGACAAAGAAAGAGCCATGTTTGATAGATGGCTGTCTTGGGGTGGGGGGCTCTCTTATATGTGAGCACATGGGCTCTATAATTTAAATAGAAGCACATGCTGAGCGGGATTGACAATCTCACAATACTGATATGTACAGAAGGTGATTGAAGAGGTCAGTGATTGAGTTCAACCCTCATGAGGATGATGTGTGGCATGTGATCGATGCAGGAAATAAGCAGAGATCATTTGTGTGATCGGTAACAGAAGGCAGCAATTGTATTTGCCCTATTCTCTAATGAATGTATACAAATCAAGGAAAGTCCCTTACCCCTTCACGACTTTAGACATATCTATATTTCCCAGATCGTAAGTACTGAATGACCTAGAACGTATAATTACATCCTAGTGATTTTGAGGGCACAGATGCGTGTGCAACTGAGACCCAGCACTCACACCCAGAAGAAGTGCCTGTGTCGCTCCAAGCAGTTTAACCCCCAAAATGCTGCAATCAATATCGATCGCGGCAGTTAGGGGATTGTAGGAAGAATCACGCTCCCTCTCCCCTCCGATCAGTGTCCCTGCAATGTAATCGCGAGGGTCTGATCGTTACCATGGTGACACAAAGTCACCATGAAGATTTCTGGGTCCCATGGCTATGGCAAGCCTCAGGGGTCATGCCTGTAGCATGATCCATGAGTCTTGTGACACTGCAGCTCTAACAGCTGCACTGTATTGCAATGATCGAGCATTGCAATACAATGCAGTTGTCAACAAAGTAGCAGAAGGTAATGTCCCACATAGGCGCTAAGCAAAAAAGTAAGGCTAGCTTCACACCACGTTTTTCTGCTGTCAGGCTATGTCTGGTGTTTTGCTGGATGCACCGGACACAGCCTGACAGCTCCGGACATAACAGAACTGAAGGGCTAATATGCCCTCCGGTCCTGCTTTCTGCCAGAATAGGCAGCGTGCGGCTAATGCCGCTGTCTAGTCCTGAAATTTCAGAAACGCGTCTAGCGTGAAGCTAGCCGCGGTTCTGAAATTTCAGTCGGGACCTCTCCAGGTGCTGTAGTTCAGCGCTGGTCGCCTCTGAACTTCAGTACCTGGCTTCCGGCAGCCGGATCCGACTTTCAGTCGGATCCGGTGCCCATCGCCTCTCATGTTAGGGGGCGCCGGATTGCACCAGATCCGGAAGGATCCGGCAGGATCCGATTTTATCAGATTTTTGTCCCGGGCACAAAAATCCTTCAAGCGGAGATTTTGTGTCTGGGACAAAAATTGAATGCAGCCTGATGCTGCCCGACAGGGACAAAACTGGATGGCAAATCACTGCCATCTGACCCCATCTGGCACCATAGGTATACATTAGTACAAAATCGGGTTCAGGGGCTGTCCGGTTCAAACCGGACAGCCCCGGACCCAAAAAAATCATGGTGTGAAGCCGGCCTGAGAAAAAAAAAATAAATAAATAAAAATATATTAAAAAGCAAAAAAATTTAACTATTCTATGAACCCCTTCACCCACCGGCAATTTTCTGATTTTCGTTTTTGTTTTTTCCTCCTTTTCTTCCAAGAAGGCTTTTTTTGTGGGTCAATTGTACTTTTGAATTACAACATTTATTTTACCACTAGACGGTGGCACAATTCTAATGCATCGGGCATTCTAGAATATGTGGGTGTGTGGCGGTGCGGGTGTGAGGCAGTGGCCCCTTTCAGTTCTCACCCGGGTTTCTGTCTAGCCGCCTCTCACCCCAGCATGTCTTCTTTTTATTCCTTCAGCATAGACGTCAGCAATTCCAAGGCCTCGGGGGAGCGGAGGTAAGAGGGGGCATCATAATAGGTGTGTCCAAGCGCATAGCCCTAATGTGGTTGGCTTGTCCTCGTTCACAGCCATTACGACGCCCCCTTTGGTAGCTCCACCCTCACGACCTTTGAATTTCTGAAGTCTATGCCACGAAAAGAAGAAGAATGGCGGGGTGAGCGGTGGGGAGATGGAGCGATGGGCAGATGGAGCATGAAGAGGGTGAGCAGCGGGCGGGAGACCAAGCGGAGGGGGGCCGAGAGACTGGGCGGATTGTGCTTGTTTCACTGTAACGAAAATCCTGAGTCGCTGATTGGACGCGCCTGGCCAGCCGCGACCAATCAGCGACACGGGATTTGCGTTAGAGACAGTGTGACGTGAGTGCAAGGTGAGTGTAGGGCTAAGTGTGACGTGAGTGTAGGGCTGAGTGTGACGTGAGTGCAGGGTGAGTGTGATGTGAGTGCAGGGCTAAGTGTGACATGAATGCAGGACAGAGTGTGACGTGAGTGCAGGGCACAGTGTGACATGAGTGCTGGGCAGAGTGTGACATGAGTGCAGGGTAAGTGTGACCTGCGTGCAGAGTAAGTGTGATGTGAGCGCAGGGTGAGTGTGATGTGAGTGCAGGGTGTGTGTGAGGGGAGTGAAGGGTGAGTGTGACGTCAGTGCAGGGTGAGTGTGACATGAGTGCAGAGTGAGTGTGATGTGAGTGCAGAGTGAGTGTGATGTGAGTGCAGAGTGAGTGTGACGTGAGTGAGTGTGACGTGAGTGCAGGGTGGGTGTGACGTGAGTGCAGAGTGAGTGTGATCTGAGTGCAGGGTGAGTGTGACATGAGTGCAGAGTGAATGTGATCTGAGTGCAAGGTGAGTGTGACGTGAGTGCAGGGTGAGTGTGACATGAGTGCAGAGTGAGTGTGATCTGAGTGCAGGGTGAGTGTGATGTGAGTGCATGGTGAGTGTCACGTGAGTGTGACATGAGTGCAGGGTGAGTGTGACGTGAGTGTGATGTGAGTGTGATGTGAGTGCAGGGTGTGTGTCTGTGTGTTAAGTGCAGGACTGAGTGTGTCTGTGGTGAGTGCAGGACTGAGTGTGACTGTGTGTAGAGAGTGTGGGACTGAGTGTATGGTGACTGTGGTCTGGGGACATTAGGCTGCAGTACCTGGTTGTGGCTGCAGCTGCTGATGTGTTTGCTCCCCCAGTCCATGAAGCTTAGGGACCTGTGGTGATGTCAGAGTCAGGTAACAGGGCTCCGCCCATGATTCTGACATCCCCACTGGCACTCTAAGCAAGTTTTAACCTATGGGGGCGCCGGACAGGAGGGCTGTGAACGGCTGAGAGCGGGCAGAGAGGAACGGGCACCCGGCTGCTGGAAGCAGAGGTGGGTGCAACAAGAAAGCTGACCGTGATGTCGGCTGTCCCGCCGGCTGTTTGAAGTCAACAGCTGTTCACTTCAAATAGCGGTGAAGCCTGTCTGTCTGTAACAGGAATCCCACATCGCTGATTGGTTGCCGGGCGACAAATCAGCGCTGGCGCGCAATTTCCGTTACAGACAAAGAACCTTAAACAATTTTATAGTGAACTAGCTGTACTACCCGGCTATGCCCGGGTTAATAAATAACTGATATTAGCTATAACAAAATAGAATTTGAATATGTCATATTAATGACCTGTAAGAAAATAGAAGCTGAGCTGTGATTGGTTGCTATAGGCAGCCTAATAAATCTCCAGCCAACAGTAAACCCTCCCCCAGCCGGGCAGTATATGTTACCTCACACATACACATAATAGACAGCTCATGTGACTGACATCTGCCCTAATTCCCTATATGGTACATGTGTTGCACATTGGCTGTTTTTAATCAGATGTTTATGTTTGGAAATTAAAAATAGCACACGTATGAGGCGAGTTGTGTGAGGTGATTTGTGCACACCTGTGTCTGTCTGTGTGGTGTGTCTGTCCCTGGGGTGTGTGTCCCTGTGGGGTGAGTGCATGTGTCCCTATAGGGTGTGTATGTTTGTGTGTCCCTGTGGGGGGGGTGTCTGTGTGGGGTGTGTGTGTCTATGTGTTGTGTGTGTCTCTTTGTGGTTGTGTATGTGTGTGCGTCCCTGTGGGGTGAGTGCATGTGTCCCTAAAGGGTGTATATGTGTGTGTGTCCCTGGGGGGGTGTCTGCGTGGGGTGTGTGTTGTCTCTGTGTTGTGTGTGTCTCTTTTTGGTTGTGTATGTGTCCCTGTGGGGTGAGTGCATTTGTCCCTAAAGGGTGTGTATGTGTGTGTGTCCCTGGAGGGGGGTGTCTGCGTGGGGTGTGTGTGTCTCTGTGTTGTGTGTGTCACTGTGTTGTTGTGTGTGTCTCTGTGTTGTGTGTGTCTCTTTGTGGTGTGTGTGTGTCCCTATAGGGTGTGTATGTGTGTGTGTCCCTGTGGGGAGGTCTGTGTGGTGTGTGTGTCTCTTTGTTGTGTGTGTCCCTTTGTGGTGTGTGTGTGTCCCTGTGGGGTGAGTGCATGTGTCCCTATAGGGTGGCTGTGTGTGTGTGTGTCCCTTTGGGGGGGGTCTGTGTGGTGTGTGTGTGTCTGTGGTGTGTGTGTCTCTCTGTGGTGTGTGTGTCCCTATAGGGTGTGTATGTGTGTGTGTCCCTGTGGGGGGGATCTGTGTGGTGTGTGTGTCTGTTGTGTGTGTCTCTTTGTGGTGTGTGTGTGTGTCCCTGTGGGGTGAGTGCATGTGTCCCTATAGGGTGGCTGTGGGTGTGTGTCCCTGTGGGGGGGGGTCTGTGTGGTGTGTGTGTGTGTGTGTGTCTCTGTTGTGTGTTGTCTCTTTGTGGTGTGTGTCCCTGTGGGGTGAGTGCATGTGTCGCTATAGGGGGTGTGTGTGTGTCCCTGTGGGGGCGGGTTGTGTGTCTCTTTGTTGTGTGTCTCTTTGTGGTGTGTGTGTCCCTGTGGGGTGAGTACATGGGTCGCTATAGGGTGTGTGTGTGTCCTCGTGGGGGGGTTGTGTGTCTCTGTGTTGTGTGTTTCTTTGTGGTGTGTGTGTGTTTGTTTGCGTGCGTGGTGAGTTCCAATGTTGGGGCTGCACCTTAGCGACTATACACTTGCTGTTACTCTTTGTGTGCGTGTGGTGTGTATACATGTCCCCGTGCGTGGTGAATATCCCATGTTGGGGCCCCACCTTAATGACTATATGCTGGTATATGCTGTTAGTCTTTGGCGCTATCATTAAGCCCCTCTCATTCACAATTGTCAACTGGTAACTGTCACTTTTTCCCCATTATGTAGATAGGAGCAAAATTGTTTGGTGAATTGGAATGTGCGGGGTTAAAATTTCGCCTCACAAAATAGCCTATGATGCTGTCTGGGTCCAGACGTGTGGACTGTGCAAAATTTTGTTGCTGTAGTTGCGACGGTGTAGATGCCAATCCCGGATATACACACATACATACACACACACATACCACATTCAGCTTTATATATTAGATATAGTGTACTGCAACATAGGGAAAAAAATCCAAGACCTATGAAATTGCAAATTGGGAGTGCTATGATTCACCATGTTCCTTGTATGGTAAAATTGATGTGTCAGTATAATTCCTCGGGTTAGTATGAATTTGAATATGACAAACATGTATACTTTTACTTTTACCTAAGTGGTGAAAAAAAAATTCAGAAGTTTGTAAAAAAAAATTGTTCTTTTCCTGCCATTTTCAGCGGCCCACAGTGTTCTCACTTTTCGGGATCTGGGGCTGTGTGATGGCTTATTTTTTGTGTCTTGATACCATTTTTGGGTAGATGCACTGTATTGATCACCCGTTATTGCATTTTATTGTAATGTTATCGCAACCACAAAACTTAACTTTGGTGTTTTGACTTTTTTGCCGTTACATAGTTTACAGATTTGATTCACTGATTTTATATTTTGTTAGATCGGGCATTTCTGAACTAAGCAATACCAAAAATTATTTTTTTGATAATAGTTTTATTTCCAATGGGGCAAAATGGGGTGATTTGAACTTTTTCATTTTTTTATCACTTTCATATTTCTAAAAACTTGTTTTCACTTATATGTATTTTAGTTGGCCCCTTGCCCAGTCCGATTGCTTGTGTTGTGCAGAGCTGTCAAGGTCCACATCTGCACAGCATAAATGATTACTTTCTGTGGATGCAGGCACGACCACAAGTCAGTCATAACAGCATCAAGGGTCCTCACAGGACCCCACGCTGTCATGGCAATGCATTGACACCCTGTGATTGAATCAGAGTGGCCGCTGATTCCGGTGGGGAATAACGCAATCCCTGCCACGCCGCTTCAGAACGTGTCACATCTGTTAGCTGCACATGGCACAAGGTCCGTCATCTGGTATGTAAACATAGGATGATTCTATGTTATTGGTAGCACTAATGGTACCGTCACACGGGGCGATCCCTGAGGCGATGTTGCCGGCAACTTAGGGGAGTGGCTAAGTAGTGGCAACATCACTCATGAGTTGCCGCGTGTGACAGGGCGATAATAAGGCGATAAGTTGCCTAAGCAACATCGCAGGTTTCCCAACATGTTGGCAAACCTGGCGATGTTGCTCAGGCGATCTGCCTGCATCGCCCTGTGTGACGCCGCAACTGCGATGTTGCCAGCAACTTCCCTTATAGACTCCCATGTTATGGATCGCTGCCAGGGTAGAGTTTAACCCTGACTGTGATAGTTGCCAGCAAGATCGCAGATGCATTGCCGGCGATATCGCTGCGTGTGACATCGCAACAGCAACCATGGCAGTGCGCCAAAAAAGTGCGCGCTCCCGTGAGTTGCCGGCAACATCACCGCAGAGATCGCCCCGTGTGACGGTACCATAAGGCTCTGGAAAAATGCTATGGCTCCTAACCCCTCAAAAAGAAAAAACCTGCGCTCCCCTCCCTTCTGAGTCCCACAATATCTGAACCACAGCTAATGCCCACATGTTTGGCATTGTTGTAGTGAGGAGAGCACACTTAATTTAGGAGTGTGCTTCTCCAGAAGCATGAACTGGGCGAAATGTATGAGCACTATAATGAACTGGTCACTACAAGGGCTTATTTGCAATATTTAATAATGCAACAATCACTGAGTTTGACCCCCTGAGTTTGACAAAATTATCACTATAGCCCTAGGTAAGCTCCCAGAGGGGTGTAATTTCCAAATTGTGGTCACTATAGGGAGATTTTGATGTTTTTCAAGTTAGGGGCTTTGCAAATGGAGTCCACAAACTATTTAAGGAAAATCTGTGCTCCAAAAATCAAATGGCGCTCTTCCCTCCCGAGCCCTGCCATGCACCCAAATGGTGATTTACCACCACATATGGGGTATCAGCATGCTCAGGAGAAATTGCACAACACATTTTTGGATCCAATTTCTCCTGCTATCCTTGAAAAAAAATGAAAATATTTGGTGCTAAAACAACATTTTTGTTGGAAAAAAACACATTTTTCACTTTTATATTTCTATGTTATGAAATTCTATGAAGCAACTGTGGATTCAAGGTATTCACCACACATCTTGATAATTTCTTGGGGGGGTTTGGTTTGTAGAATGGGGTCACTTGCAGAGGAATTACTTTGTTTAAGTACATCAAGGGGTAACCAAACGTGACATGGCATCCACAGGCCATTCCATCAAAATATGCACCCTAAAAGGTCACTCCTTCCCTTCCGAGCCCTATTATGCACCCAAACAGCGGTTTTTCATCACATATGGTGAATTATCATACTCAGGAGGAATTTTACAATACATTTTGGGGTCTATTTCCATCTGTTGCATATGTAACCATTTAAAAAATTGGTGCTAAAAGAACATTTTTGTTGCCAAAAATGTACTTTTTCATTTTTGCGGCTTACTGTTATAAAATTCTGTGAAGCATCTGAGTGTTCAGAGTCCTCATTCCAAAACTAGATAAAATCCATGGGGGGTCTACTTTTAAAATGGTGTTACTTGTGGGGGTTTCCACTGTTCAAGCACATCAGTGGCTCTCCAAACGCCACATGGAGTCCTCCAACGATTTCAGCCAATTTTCCGTTCAAAACCTCAAATAGCAGTCCTTCCCTTCTGAACCCTGCCATACCTACAAACAGAGGTTTTCCAGCACATATGGAGTATCAACATACTCAGGAGATGTTGCACAACAAATTTTGGTGTCCAATTTTTCCAGAGGCCTTTGTGAAAATGAAAACATTGGCACTAAAAGAACATTTTTGTCGTTAAAAAATTACTTTTCATTTTCACAGATCAATGTTTTAAAATTGTGTGAAGCATGTTGGGGTTCAAAGTGGTCACCACACATCTGTATAAAATTATTTAGGATCTACGTTCCAAAATGGGGTCACTTGTGGGGTTTCTGCTTTTCAGGGACATCAGGGGCTTTCCAAATGCAACACGGAGTCCTCTAACTATTCAAGCCAATTGTCTGTTCAACACCTCAAATGGCGATCCTTCAATTCTGAGCTCTGCCGTGCGAACAAATAGTGGTGTTCCACCACATATGGGTATCATCGTACTCAGTAGAAGTAGCACAAAACATTTGGGGGTCCAATTTGTTTTGAGGAACTTGTGAAAATTAAAACATTGGTGGTAAAATAACATTTCTGTGGAAAAAAAATACTTTTTTATTTTCCCACCTCAACTTTTTAAAACTTTGTGAAGCTCTTTGGAGTTCAAAGTGCTCACCACACATTGAGATAAAATCATTGTGGATGTATTTTCCAAAGTGGGATCACTTGTGGGGGTGTTTACACTGTTTAGGCACACCAGGGGCTCTCCAAGTGCAACATGGTGTCAGCTAACGATTCTAGCCAATTTTCCGTTCAAAATGTTAAATGAATGTGGTTTTGAACAGTCTTAGTGGTGCAGCTCTTGGTGTAACTCTAAAACCCCTTAAAGCTAAGTTTTAAAGTTTAGCTCTTGTGTCCCTTCTGCTAAATACTCGTATTCCAAATAAAACAAATCTGGAACATTTTTTTCTTAGGGCGACTTCACAATGCGGTCAGGTCCGGTCCGGGGCTGTCAGGGATGAACTTGGCATCCCTGGGCTGGATCAGCACATAGAACTGGAGGTCTAATTTGCCCTCCAATCCGGTGTGCTGCTGCACGCAGCTGCCGCCACTGATAGGTCATAACCGCGGCTAGCTCGTGAGCCGTAGTCCTCACCTATCAGCGGCGGCAGCTGCGTGTGGCGGCACACTGGACCGGAGGGCAAATTAGCCCTTTAGGTCTGTGTGCTGATCCAGTCCGGGGCTGTCAGGCTCATCCCTGACAGCCCCGGACCGAACCTGACCGTTTCACCCTGCAGTTTTTTCCTGATCAGGTTCGATCAGGTTTGTGTGCCAAAACCAGGAGTGTCTCCAAATCTCAGAACAGGTGTCAATCTTTCAATTACAGTTTTTCTCTGCAAGTTTCTCTCCTGGTTCCTCTCCTGGTTTTGGCACACAAACCTGATCAGGAAAAAAACAGCAGTGTGAAACCAGCCTTAGAACTCTGTATTGATCTATTATTCTGTTATTTCTCATGGAAATTTATAATTAAATTGACAACTCAGTGTTACTATTCCCCCTGCAATAGTATATATCACTCCATACTATGATAGTGTTACACAAAGGGCTAACTTATCAATGTAGTGTGAGGCACCGCTGGCATGGTCCTCATGGCCGGGGCGCGTCACATGCAGGATCAAGGTATGATCCTGTGCACACTGGCCGGTTTGACTGTGATAATGCTGTGTGAACCAACTTTGAACACAAGGTATCATGAGCCTAATGAGCGGCAGTGAGAGTGGGATGAAATCGAGGAGTCCCTAAGGAATAAGGGCTGAGTGCTGACAACCCGGAACACAGGGAGTTAACCTGAGCTGTGTGAAAGGCTGATTACCGGCAGCTAAGGGGGTGTGTCCATGTGGGAGTGGCTGGCACGATAAGAGGCAGCCAGCTGAGAGATTGAGAGATTCATTCAGATTCAGAGAGAAGCCAGACATCAGCCTGAAAGGATGTGGGCTGATTACCAGCCAAGTGCAGAGCAGTCCAGAGGCTGTGCGAATGAAGGGAGCATGCTAGCTCCAGGCCGGTGCCAAGGTCCGTGGTTGTGACAGCACCTGGAGGGGGAAGCCGTGGTTGACCCGTGTACGCTGGTCCGGGCGTGGTTCACCACACGTCCGGGAAGGGGCCCGTGGGGATGCCTGGTGGAACCTGTGACACAGGTAGCGAGACCCGGATCCGTGCCCGGTAAGAAAAGCAGTTCCTGAATGATTGTGTGAACTGTGCACCTTGGGTGTAAATCATGCTAGGCGAGTGTAGCCGCCATTAGGTCCAGTGAAGGACCTGTTGAACCTTATAAGTACTGTATGGCTTTTTAAAAGACCCAGCGAGTGAACGTAGCCCTATAGGGGCCGATGTATGAAGTGTGCCAGGCGGGCATAGACCGCCCTTGGGACCGACTCAGTGGAGTCAGTTAAAGGTCCTGATGAACCGGAATGAATGTAGCCCTTCGGGAGGCGAATGAATGTAGCCCTTTGGAGGCAATCGTATATAGTGTGCCAGGCGGGCATAGACCGCTTTTGGGTCCGAGTCAGAGCACTCAGTTAAAGGACCTGATGAACCGGAATGTATGTAGCCCTTCGGGAGGCGATTGAATGTAGCCCTTCGGGAGGCGATTTTATGTAGGGTGCCAGGCGGGCATAGACCGCCTTTGGGTCCGAGTCAGAGCACTCAGTTAAAGGACCTGATGAACCGGAATGTGTGTATGAGAGGTCAGAAGCAGGGGTTAGAAGGGCTCCCGTACTGGGTAACGTGTGGTTCACTTCACAGGTTACTAGGGTTTGCCAATCCCTGTTCTGAGCCCAGAGGAGCCACAGTCCATGGATGTGTATGATGGGCTGTGAGCGAGTGAAAGGACGTGTGCGGTCCATGGTGGCTTATAGGATGGATCACATATTGTATGTAAGAACCCGGTCAGGCTGGAGTCCTGATTCCGGGGTAGTATGAAGCTGGGGAAATAGATCCAGGCGGCTGGTTCCGCCATTGGGACCCACAGGGCCCGTTGATATGGTACTTGATGTTAAATGTATGTGAAATGTATATAGGCCGGAGGCCGTAGCTACCCCGGGAGCAGGTGTTAGAGCTCACATGGGGACAGAGAGATGGTTACAGGTCCCGGGTTATTGTGAATATACATGTGCAATGTTCTATGTAATGTATGATGTATTTATGTAAAGTGTTTATAATCAACTAGCTGGGTGCCCGATGCACATGCATCGGGATTCTAGAAGAGCGAGTCTCTGACTCGCAATGGCCGCTTCGCGGCCAATGCTTCGCGCTGCTAAGGCGACTCGCCATGCCCGCTGCGTGGGCATAGCGAGTCGCCTTAGAACTGCTCGCAATGGCCGCTGCGCGGCCAATGCTTCGGGCGTATCCACATGACCACGCTGACTCGCAGCGCGAGCGGACTCAAAAGGGGCAAAAAACCCATTCGTGATTATATAATAGATGTGATATGTGTCAAACATGCTACCCGGGTTATGTTATTAATATGTGAAAAATAAACGGGTAGACATTGGTTAAACTTATAAACACGTGTTTTGTCGTTATGCAAGCGGGTTCCCCGGTTGCTACCTCACAGTAGTTATTTCCTTTCAGGAGGAATTAGAAGAGCAGCTTAATATATTTTAAGAAAAGAAGATCAAGAATTGTTATTTAATCAAAAATAAAAGCGTTTACTACAGAGATGTCAGGAAAGATGACACCAGCTCTTAAGCTGGCTTCACACCACGTCTTTGGAGATCCGGGTCTATCCGGGTCTATCCGTTTTGAAATAGATAGGCAGGGATTCGTTTTTGCCTCCCATGTACCCCTATGGGCATGGATTGATCATATATGGCCATCCGTTTGTGTGTGTTCAGTCATGGATCTGTTTGTGTCCTGTTTTTTCACGTACCCAGAATCGGAGATTGCTCCGATTTTGGACGCACAAGACAAAAACGGACATAAACTAATCCGGTGTGCTCTGGAACACATAACATGAGAATCTATGGTGCTGGGTAAAAAAAAGGATTATTTCCCGGATCCGGTTTTAGGTACTGAGCATTAAGGTCCTCCCAGCCCAATTTATGTTCAGGATCTCTCTCTCTCTCCTGACATTACCGTTACCGTTGATGCCCCCTGAGGAAACCCTAAGGGAGAAACGCATTGGGGCGTCCCCTATACATCAATCAGGTAAACAAATCAGCATGGGTGAATGCTAACAATGGGGGGGTTTTCAGCAAGCTGCAGCACCTGCTGATTTTTCTGTCTTTTCATGGTGGTTGGCATGATTAGCCACCACTAGGTAAGATAGGAGATCTGTCCAGGATAGTATATGCAGGATAATGTTGCCCCTCTATATAAGAGACCCCTCTGCTAAGGCTTTGTTGTAGTATGCTTGATGGTTTACCACCTGAGGTATCCTTTTTACCGATCTTACTGTTTTAATAAGTCTGTGATATATTGTTACGTCGGAGCCATTGTAATGTTTTGTGTTTCTCAATAAAAACTATCACTTGGCTATCTGAGTACAAAAATCATTTTGGGCATAAACTCTCCAAAAAATTGTTCTATTTATATAAAAGGTTGTAATTAGGAGGGGCCCCATTTATAATGTACTACCATCCATTTGTGGTTCAACTTTCTGTATTAATGACATTACCGTTATGCCCTATGGCCGCACCCACTGCCATGCACAAAACTGATCCTTCAAAAAACAGGAGCCAGGTGGATAATTGCCATCTGTTTATATGAATCCGTGCCTGTCCATGTGGTCCTTCAAAAAACAGGATCCACACGGACAGGAAAAAAACGTGATGTGAAGGGGGCCTTATTCACTATATTTTGACAGTAAAGCTGCTTTTCTCCTTCTTTTTAAAATGTTTGCTTGCTGTCTGTGAATGGGATCCTGTAAATCTTGACAGATCTAATACTCTCCAGAGCTTATATTTACACAATGATTTATCTACATGTATAAGGCCCCTTTCACATCAGCGGTAAGCGCTGATCGCGGCAATTGCCGTGAAAAAAACGCAACTGACGCGGTTATCGCATAACAAACGCACTTGCGGTTTATTTGCGGCAAGCCCCATGACATGTCTATAGGGCTTGCGACAGGTGCGGCAAGTGTGGTATAGTTGCAGTTTTGGCACTTGCAGCAGATGCGGCCGCGAAAAATATGGGGTCAGTCGCGTTTTTTTCGCGGCCACATATGCCGCAAGTGCTGAAACCGCACTTGCCACACCTGCCGCACACTTACCGCAAGCCCCATAGACATTGCATGGGGCTTGCTGCAAGTGAACTGCAAGTGCGTTCATTATGCGGTAACCGCGTCAGTTGCGTTTTTTTCACCGCAACTGCCGCGATCAGCACTTACCACTGATGTAAAAAGGCCCTAAGAAACTTTGTACTCTGTGAACAGAGACTTTTTGTAGAACAACTGTTGTAGCTTTAAAGATATAGTACAAATGACTGTTTGCAAGCTCATATACTGGAGCCATCCCTTATAAGTTAAAATTAATCAATAGTGCTAAAAAAACTATAGCATAAAGCTAAGGTCACATGTGTCACACGACATGAAGATCTAAAAATCATAAACAAGGTCATGTTCCTATGCCCTACCCTGACCTAACACAAATTGACAGCTTGACAAGTCACAAAAAATCCAAAGCTTCTCTCCTCAAATACCAGCAGTCTGAGATTTGACTTGGATTTTGTTTTCTTGCAGTCAATTGGCAGCTCGAAAATAGTCTCTCTCCTGTCCTGACAGTTTGTTGGTTTCTTCAATGTAGGTAAAATGCATTGGACTCAAACCCTATAAATCACCAGGAATGGATACTTATTACCAAAATGTCAAGTATATAGAGTTTTCAGCTTTTAAACGTAGACTATGATTATTTCTTTAAATACCAGCAAATATAGATCCTGTAAATGTAGAAGAAGTGCAGTAAAGTAAATAATAAATTGCAGAACTTATGTAAAAGTAGAGAAAACCTTCATGTGCTTGTTTGAGTGCATGCCGAATATTGCTTCTGGAGTATCGGTATATGTTAAATAGACTTCAGAAACTTTATATGAACTGAGGATTTTCTAAGACTTTTGGATATATTCTATATGCTTACAGACATATAAATTTACAAACTCACTTATACTCACATTAGTAGATTTAAGCACTGTCTCTCCATTGCTGCTACAGTCTTTGTTGACAGGTTACAGTGTTAACATCATGATTAGTGATTAGTGGACACTACCATGCTCGGGTGCTGGTTACTTGTATCGAGCAGTTGGACGCTCGGATGGGCGTGACTGGAGTACTGCATATAATGGAAGTCAATGGGAAGTTAAAGCATTAATTTGCGTTCCCCATTGACTTCCATTATACTCAGTACTATAGTCGCGCCCATCTGAGCAACGTCCATAAAAATGCTCAAGTTCCCTATTGATTTCCATTATAAAACCAAAATAGAGGTGCTGCGGATAAAATCTTTCAAATTTTATTTGTACAAATTAAAATCCATGTTGGGTCAGGGGCATTACTCCTCAACGCATTTCTGGTGACAACTGCCCTCAGTCAATGAGAATTCTCGGTAGTCACCAGAAACGTATTCGGTGGGTGATGCCTCTAACCCATCGTGGATTTTAATCTGTATAAAAAAAAAATTGGAAGCTTTTATCCACAGAACATCTATTTTTGTTTCTATGTATTCAGCCATTGTCAGCAGTGCTTGAGGATTGCTACTGCAGAGGACTTCCATGAAATAGTCCTATACACGGTGAGGCTACAATCTGAAATTTGTATTTTGTCTACGACTTCCATTTTACTCGGCACTCGAGTCGTGCCCATCTGAACGATTTCTGTAAAAATGCTCGAGCTCCCCATTGATTTCATTATACTCTGTACTCAAGTCACGCCCATCTGACTGACTTCTGTAAAAATGCTCGAATTCCCATTGACTTGCATTACACTCGGTACTTGAGTCACACCCATCTAAGTGACTTCTGTAAAAATACTTGAGTTCGCCATTGACTTCTATTATACTTTGTACTTGAGTCAAGCCTATCTGAGTGCCCAACTGCTTGATATGAGTACTGTGCACCTGAGCATGGTAGTGCTCGCTCATCACTAGTCGTGGCTTGAGCTCACATCAGCACTGCACCCAATTACTAGGGTTTGGGCTAACTACTTTGAGCTCAATGATTGGCTGGAGTGGTTATGTGAGTTGTATTCATGATATTACTGCTGCAGCCTGTTAGCAAAGAATGGATCAGTAGTAAAGAAGCAGTGCTGGACCTGTGGAAAGGTCAATATAGATGAAAATTAAAGATCCTTGTAAGACCCTGTGCACACAATGCATTTTTGTCACTTTTTTTTAGTTCAGTTTTGTTACAAAACTGTAAACAAATCCTCATGCCAGCAAAGTCAACAAGTGCAAATGTTGCCTATTTTTCCCTTGCAGAATAAGTGTAAAAAATGCATTCAAAACACGCAAATAAAATGCACATTTTTTTCTGCCGGGAAATGCAGATTTGTCACAGAAATTTCGCAACCAAATACTCAGTGTGCACACATAGCGTAAGGCACTGTTATGTAGCAAAAACATATAGATTCACTGATATATTAACATATTCACATATTCACATACTCTCTCATAGATTTTCCATTGATCAGATTTTTCATTGACAACACTTGTACTTGTGATAGTTTATGGGACCAGTCACTTGTCTGTGATTTTCAGTGCCATCTTGTAATGACTTGTCCGATGTTGAGTGTCACTTTGATTTCACTTTGGAAAGCACCGGGGGCGGGACAGGTTCTCTTTAAACAATAAATAACCTTATGAATAAATATCAACTACAATACACTCCCTGACAGAAGTTATGTCGCTTATCCATGTTATGTAAGTAAAAGCTGACGTTAAATTCATCCATTGGGTGTATAAAAGATTCATTTGAAAGCTGAAACCCTCCGAAATTTGGTTTAGCTTAAGAAAATAAATTGGCATCAATGCTGAAATATTGATCATTTAATGAACACAGAATGGTCAGATTTTAGCAAGACAAAAGTTTTGTTGCCTGGTCATATAATGCACCCAATCCTAATTTATATCCTCACCTGTGCTCAGTAAATAATCGGTTAATTAGTGGGTGTGTCTAAAAAGAAACCCAGCACCCCAGACCTTCACTTAAACTACAACTTGAGCTCTGACAACATGCCAAATATCCATCCTGTGACCAAAATCTTGATTATCAAGAGGCTGAAGACCAGATCCACTGCAAAGGTGGTTGGCACCTTTAATGTGTCTCATCATCAAGTACCAAGAATTAAGAAAAGATTTGAAGAAACTGGAGATGTATTTGACAAGCCCAGGTCCGGCAGACCCCACAAGACAACTATTCAGGAGGAAGGTTTGTTGGTTAGAAAATCCAAAGCAAACCCCTGTTCCACTGCAGCAGAGCTCCAACAGGCCTGGTCACCTCAAGCTCCTGTGTCAACTAGAACAGTTTGTCAGATAATGTCTCGAAATGGCCTCCATGGTCAAATCAGTGCCAAGAAGCCAGCACTAAATAAAAGGCAAATAAAAAAATGTGTGACATTTGCAAAGTCCCACAGCCTGCTAAATAGATGGATGCTGGAAAAGTGGCAGAAGGTGGACTTCTCTGATGACTTTTCAGTAGAATTACACCACAGCCACCTCAAATACTGCAGGAGACCTACTGGAGCCTGTATGGATCCAAAATACACCCAGGAAACAGTAAATTTGGTGGTGGGGTAGCATTCAGTATGAGTGTGTGCAAAACATTTGCAAGGTGGAAGGAAATATTAATAGCCTAAAATATCAAGAAGTATTAACTACCTCTTACATTCCAAAGGGGTTAAATTCTGCATCCATCTCTACAACAAAGTTCCTCCAGGCAAAAAAGATCAAGGTGCTCAAGGACTGGCCAGTCCAGTCACCAGACATGAACATCATTGAGCATGTTTGGGGTGGGATGAAAGAGGAAGCTTGGAAGACAAGACAAAACCAAAGAATCTAGATGAACTCTGGGAAGCATGTAAGACTGCATTCTTTGCTATTCCTGATGACTTCATTAATAAATTATATGAATCATTGTTGAACCACATGGATGCAGTCCTTCAAGCTCATGGAAGTCATACAAAATATTAAATATGACTATAATAGCACCACAACTTCATTTACCAATGTTATGTAACATATATTTGTATTTTAAGTTTTCTGTTTGAAAATCACAGTACTTTCTGTGCGCGACAAAACTTTTGTCTTCACAAAATCTGACCATTCTGTATTCATTAAATGATCAATATTTCAGCATTGATGCCAATTTATTTTCTTAACCTAAACCATATTTCGGAGGGTTTCAGCTTTCAAAAGAGTAATTTATACAGCCAAATGATGAATTTAACTTCAGATTATGAGCTTTTATTTACATAACATGGATAAGCGATACAACTTCTGTCAGGGAGTGTAGGTGATCCCCTCCATCATTCTGCCTGTTCTTTGCCAGATAGCACGTTCATATAGGGAGCGCTCCATATCTCTCTCTTTGCTTGTATGATGCTAGAGACAGATATATGCACAACAAATCACACTGATATTTATACAGTCTCACACACAAACACTGATATTCATGAACACTGATATACACACACTATATATATATATATATATATATATATATATATATATATATACATATGTGTATTTTTTTTTATATTTATATATTACAGTATATATAATGGGAAAAATGAACATAATTTCACTCAAAGCTCCTAAAATGGTCTGGACTAACCTTTTGCCACTGTAAACTCAATATATGGTTGAATACGCTTTGGTCACCTCCTATAACCGTTAATAGGCTTCCTTCACCCTTCCACTACAATTTTGGACTCTTCTTTTGCAAACTGCTCCATGTCTCTCATATTTGAGGCGCCTTCACACAACAGCAATTTTAAGATCTCTCCACAGGTGATCAATGGCATTTAGATTCAGAGTAATTGCTGCCAATTTAGAACTCTCCAGCACTTCGATTCCATCCATTACCGGTAGATTCGTAAAGTATGTTTAGTATCATTGTCCTGTTAGAAGACCCATAATCTAGGATGCAAACCCATTTTTCTGAAACTGGGCAAACCCAAAATCCTTTATACAACCCAAAATCGTTAGGTAATCTTCACTTTTTCACACTGTAAATGCACCCACTGGCAAGGGCAGCAAAACAACCCCAAAACACCTTTTCACCTAAACCATATTTGACTGTAGGTACTGTGTTGTTTTCCTTGTAGACCTCATTCAATTTTTAGTAAACAGTAGAATGATACGTTTGACCAAAAAACTTTATCTTGGTCTCGTGTTAAAAGACGTCTTCTGGAAGGACTTCGACAAGCTCATATATATTTTGGCAAACTGCAGTCTTGCTCTTTTATGTCTCTGTGCCAGCAGTGGGATCTTCCTCAGTCTCCTGCCATAGCATTTAATTTCATTCACATGACAACGTATAGTTTGCGATAACACTGATGCACACTGAGCCTCCAGGACAGCTACAATTTCTTTGGAACTTGATTGGGGTGGCTTATCCATCATCCAGACTATCCTGCATTGCAACCTTTTTAATTAATTTTTCTCTGCCGTCCACATCCAGGGAAATTAGCTATAGTGCCATGGGTTGTAAACATCTTGATTATGTCACACACCATGGACAAAGGGACATAAAAATGTCTGGAGATGAACTTCACGAAGCAATTACTGGTCTCAGGGAGACCAGTCCAAGAAAATACTGCGAGCAGCTGGCTAAAGCGCTCAACACAGGGAATTCCTAGGTGCATTGCCCCTGGGAATTATGACTATGCAAATAAAGTATGTGGAGCCTTGTTTAGGAGTCTCAACACAGGACCAGCCAGACAGATATACCTGCAGGGAAGGACCTAGCCATGGGTGGCTCTTTAAGGAGACTACCATAACCACCATATTAAGTGCCCCTTTGAGTCAATATCCAGCTCTTTACAAGCTTAAAGATATGACAAGGGAATACCAAGGCCAGGTATCCATACACAGACAGCTGTTTCGGGTGTTGCCCCTCATCAGTGTGGAGTAGGATTCTGGCTAGGTGGGAGCAATGCCTAGTAGACCCTGGAGGGATATCTGGCTAGTCCTGTGTTGAGACTCCAAAACGAGGCTCCACAGACTTTATTTGCATATTTGTAATTCACAGGGACCAATGCGCCTAGGAATTCACTGTGTTGAGCGCTTTATCCGGCTGTCCGCAGTGTTTTCTTGGACTGGTCTCCTTGAGATCAGTGATTGCTTTGTGTTGTTAGTCTACTAGGCATTGCTCCCACATAGCCAGAATCCTACTCCACATTGATGAAGGGCAACACCCCGAAACAGCTGTCTGTGGATGGATAATATGGTGTTTTTTTCAAAGAGCCACCCAATGGCTAGGTCCTTCCCTGGAGGGATATCTTGCTAATCCTGTGTTGAGACTCATGAACAAGGCTCCACAGACTTTATTTGCATATTTTTAATTCCCAGGGTGCAATGCGCCTAGGAATTCACTGTGTTGAGCGCTTTAGCTGGCTGCCCGCAGTGTTTTCTTGGACTGGTCTCCCTGAGATTGCTTCGTGTTGTTGGTCTACTAGGCATTGCTCCCACCTAGCCAGAATCCTACTCCACACTGATGAGGGGCAACACTCCAAAACAGCTGTCTGTGGATACCTGGCCTTGGTATTCACTTGTCATATCTTTAAGCTTGTAAAGAGCTGGATATTGACTCAAAGGGCCACTTAATATGGTGGTTATGGTGGTCTCCTCAAAGAGCCACCCCATGGCTAGGTCCTTCCCTGGAGGAATATCTGGCTAGTCCTGTGTTGAGACTCCTAAATGAGGCTCCACAGACTTTATTCGCATATTGGAGATGAATTTGTGACATTGAGATTGTTGATATTTTTCAACAATATTTGTTTTCAAGTTCTTAGACAGTTCTCCTCTCCTATGTCTATTCTCCATGCTTAGTGTTGCACAGACAGACACATAAATCAAAGATTGAGTCAACCTCTGTCCTTTTTGTCTGGTTTCCGGTGTGATTTTCATATTACCTACATCAGTTACTTGCAACAAATGAGTTTGATTCATCATCACATGTGTAAAGCCAATATCCTTGTGGGGACATCGGCTTACCCATTGCTGCAGTCGTGCCGCCCGCTTCCTCCTTTCTCCTTGGCTGTTCACGTGCTTGTCTGAGGGCTCCTGCTCCCAGAGCCCGCGCATACCATACAGGTCTCCTGGGACTGCACCTGCATTCCTTTCGTACTCTTAAAGAGAAACCGCGCTTTGATTCGGAAGTGCTCCTCAGCTTGTGGCTGAGAGTTACTAGGTATTAAAGCATCTTCCCATTAGGGAGGTTCCTGGGCAAAGCCTTTAGTTAGTCATTAGTCTGACTTCAGTCTAGCTAGCTGTCAGGTCCTGTCTACCCTTTGTCCATTACCTCTACTAGTTTCTGCTTCCCTGTATCTGACCTCACCCAGCCTTCCCACTGTACTTGCCCGCCGCTCTCATCCTGTCTTCTTCAGCCATCTCTACATCACCTGCCTGTCCATTACCAGTAACTATGCCAGTGAGCTGGAGCCAAATCCCTGGGGTCAGCTGCTGTGGTACTGAGATCTCCTGTAGCTGCACTGTATGGTACCTTACTCAGTATTCACTCAGGTTCACTCTCCCAGGTGGTGATTGGGTCTAAGTTCAGTAGGTTTTGGATGTTTTTTGCCCTCAGCATGTGTGATAACATACTTGAAACTAAGTTTCAAGCGCCACATTGTCCCTATAGTCGCATACTGTCCCCTTAATGCTGTCTCCTTACCATACAGGCCTTTTCTTTACACACTGTCAACCCAAGCTTCACAATTTAGTACTGAATCCCTTATTCACACTGTTCCCTCAGTGTCCTACCAATACTGCTCAGTCTCTATACTGTGCATCCTCCCTACACTCTTCCCCCTCAGTATACTTTACCACGTATTGTGCTTTCACTGTTCCCTCATTACACTGCTCCCCATACAGTCTACTCACACTGTGTCCTTTCCCACACCTTCCCCCCATACTATACTCTTACAATATATATACCCCAATAAAACTCCATTATTTCTTTCCCTCTTTGGAGTTCTTACCTATCTACCATCTTCACCTAATCTACGCAGGAGGAACATCAGCGGTGTGACCTCATCATGCTGCTGCTCATTGCTCAAAGTCAATAGTGTCGTTGCTTAAAGCTTCAATTGTAAGTGACTATTCATGGATTCTGGCAAATAACAAATTCAGCTGTAATCTCTGCTATTGAGCTACTTTTTAGAAAGAACTAATTCAGGGTTTTTTCACAGTGTAAGAATGAAATAATTGTTTTGTAAAGTGTTTGGAGAGCAAATCTCATTTGATCAAACTACAGAAGAGAATGTCAATCATTGCAAACTGAGTGAGAAATAGACTTTCATCTAAGTATCAATCTTAATGAACATTATGTTCTGCCTACAGGGGAATCAATAACAACTCAAGATGGATTTGGCCAAGCTAAAAGTAAAGCTCCTCGGTAGTGCCACTGCAGAGAATGAGGGAATTCCATAATTATTACAGGAGAGCGCAAAGTTTGGCATCAGATGAGGTTGTCTACAGGCAGGTCAAAGTGGTCATTTTTTCAGATTTGTCTTATTTTAAAATTGTAATATTATATATAAGATATATTGCAAAAATAAATGGCTAACTTATATAGGAGATTTGTGTCCAGTGAAGTAACATAACACACCAACATAGGGCTGTTGCGTCCTAATTATCGCACCATGATGTAGATTAGGTGGGAAAAAAACCTAAAGAGAGCTTAGCTATTTAGTGCCAATGTGCCATAACAGATTTTCATTTTTTTTATCACATTTGCTTTCTTTTTTCTCCTAAATCATTCATTTCATAAGCATTGGAATAATTAATGAGTTGTGATGGTGTGTCTAGTCTTAAAATCCCTTATAAAACCGGTATGGTAAATGTCTTGGTCAAGTAGTATTTGTCACGTCCCTATGCATTCTCCGGCGATCCCTGCCCCTGCCATTAGACATCGCCATACAGACCCTATAAGTGGTACTAGTGATAAAGGTGATATGTCCTCATTAGTGCCTGCTCCTGAGATTCCTGCCCCAGCCACAAGGCACTACCATGTGTACCCTGTAAGTGGTAATAGTGGTAAATGTGATACGTCCTCATCAGTGCCTGCCCTGGGATTACTGCCCCTTTCACTAGGCACTGTCATATTCACCCAGTGGGTGATGTGAAAGGGGCCTAAGACATAGACTAAGACAAGAAAAGGGGGGTGGGAGCGCATGTGAAGAAGTTATGTGTTAATCAAGGCCCCGGACACACAAATAGCAGCTGGAGGTCACCTCCGATGGTGTCCTTTCTTGTCCATGGGGTCCTACAAAAAGTAGGATCCCACGGACAGGAAAAATAACGCGATGTGAAACCACCCTTACTGGCTCCACAGCTTTACTCTGTACCCCTATCGACCCCAGGTGGTCTTTGATTGAGGTGAGTAATCCCACTTCACATAGAAATTATAAAAATTATAAAAATGGAGGCTTAGCTAAGCCCAAGGAAAGAGTGACATGGTAGGATAGAGACTCATCAGATCTAAGGTCACCTTGAAGCTGGTTGATGGGCAAACAGGTATTGGCCAATATGTGTACCAAGAACCTTAGTTTTTTTTTTTTAAAAACGCATGTTTTTATATTTTTATATTTTTTCTCAAATACATACAGTGCCTACAAGTAATCTTCAACCCCCTGCAGATTTAGCTGGTTTGATAAGATGCCAATAAGTTAGAGCCTTCAAACTGCAAACGAGAGTAGGATTTATTAACAGAAGCATAAATCTTACAAACCAAAAAGTTATGTTGCTCAGTTGAATTTTTATAAATTTTAAACATAAAAGTGTGGGTCAATTATTATTCAACCCCTATGTTTAATATTTTGTGGAATAACCCTTGTTTGCAATTACAGCTAATAATCGTCTTTTAAAAGAAAAAACAGATATTGCGCCACACTGCAACTGGAGGAACGGTTTTACTATGTTTGCACTAACCTTTACTGGTTGTGCAACACCCTGCACAAACCAGACTGATGGCTTAATGTGGATCACTGTAGTGACAGGGGCCAATATTCCCTCCTCCTCAGATACTCCGGGCCTGGTGGTCGGCTCCTTAGTTCCTCTGGAGATGGAGGTGGGCTCCTTCACTCCTCCACCCGAAGAGGCAGACTCGCTGCACTGGCTTCCGTCCCAGCTCCACACTGTGTATCAGTTGATCATTCAAGGGTGGGTCTTTATGATGTACTGCCAAGTACTGTGGATCTTAGAGCAGCTCACACACCGCACTCCCAACAAGGGAGAAAGAGATTAGCAGATAGAAAACAAGCGGTGTCAGAGGTTTGGAGCGCTAAAGAAACCACGGGTTGGTGATTAAATTACCAATAATTTATTGCACGAACAGCAGGGGTCCAGTAAGCCACCCCTGCTGTTCGTGCAATAAATTATTGGTAATTTAATCACCAACCCGTGGTTTCTATCTGCTAATAATCGTCTTTTATAAGACCTGATCAGGCCGGCACAGGTCTCTGGAGTTATCTTGGCCCACTCCTCCATGCAGATCTTCTCCAAGTTATCTAGGTTCTTTGGGTGTCTCATGTGGACTTTAATCTTGAGCTCCTTCCACAAGTTTTCGATTGGGTTAAGGTCAGGAGACTGACTAGGCCACTCCATCACCTTGATTTTTTCCCTCTTGAACCAGGCCTTGGTTTTCTTGGCTGTGTGTTTTGGGTCGTTGTCTTGTTGGAAGATGAAATTACGACCCATCTTAAGATCCTTGATGGAGGAGCGGAGGTTCTTGGCCAAAATCTCCAGGTAGGCCGTGCTATCCATCTTCCCATGGATGCGGACCAGATGGCCAGGCCCCTTGGCTGAGAAACAGCCTCACAGCATGATGCTGCCACCACCATGCTTGACTGTAGGGATGGTATTCTTGGGGTCGTATGCAGTGCCATCCAGTCTCCAAACGTCACGTGTGTGGTTGGCACTAAAGATCTCGATCTTGGTCTCATCAGATCATAGAACCTTGAACCAGTCTGTCTCAGAGTCCTCCAAGTGATCATGAGCAAACTGTAGACGAGCTATTGACTGAAACCAATGTCCCCACTGCCATGAGATCTTCCCGGAGCTCCTTCCTTGTTGTCCTTGGGTTAGCCTTGACTCTTCGGACAAGCCTGGCCTCGGCATGGGAGGAAACTTTGAAAGGCTGTCCAGGCCGTGGAAGGCTAACAGTAGTTTCATAAGCCTTCCACTTTCGGATGATGCTCCCAACAGTGGAGACAGGTAGGCCCAACTCCTTGGAAAGGGTTTTGTACCCCTTGCCAGCCTTGTGACCCTGCACGATCTTGTCTCTGATGGCCTTGGAATGCTCCTTTGTCTTTCCCATGTTGACCATGTATGAGTGCTGTTCACAAGTTTGGGGAGGGTCTTAAATAGTCAGAAAAGGCTGGCAAAAGAGATAATTAATCCACACATGTGAAGATCATTGTTATTTGTGCCTGACCTACTTCTTAATACTTTAGGGGGACCAAACATAATTCTGGTGGTTTGAGGGGTTGAATAATAAATGACCCTCTGAATTTACTTTTAACGCTTTAAAGAAAAAAAAAAAAATTTTGTGGCATTGCATTTCCCACTTCCAGGCTGATCTACAGTCCAAATGTCACAATGCCAAGTTAATTCCGCATGTGTCAACCAGCTAAATCTGCAGGGGGTTGAATACTACTTGTAGGCACTGTAGGTGTTACACTTCTATCTATCTATATGTATGTATACACACATGATTGACAGTGACTGTGTACTGCTGTGAACTTTTTTCTATAGATAGATAGATTCCATTGCACTTTAAATGTGAAAAGGGATATCCAGAAACAAGTGCCATATTTATCAGTAACACAAGGCACACACAGGCGGAGACAGGACCCTGCACATGAGGGCTCTTAGTCTACAAGGGATGGGTGAGGATACAGCAGGTGAGGAGAGACGACTCTGCCCGCGAAGGCTCATAGTCTACAAGGGATGGGTGAAGATACAGTAGGTGAGGAGAGAGGATCCTGCCTATGGGAGCTCCCAGTCTACAAGAGATGGGTGAGGATACAGTAGGTGAGGAGAGAGGATCCTGCCTATGAGAGATCCCAGTCTACAAGGGATGAGTGATGATACAGTAGGTGAGGAGAGAGGACCCAGCCCATGAGGACTCAGTCTACAAGGGATTGGTGAGGATGCAGTAGGTGAGGAGAGAGGACCCTGCCCACGAGGGCTCACAGTCTACAAATGATGGGTGAGGATACAGTAAGTGAGGAGAGAGGCCTCTGCCCACGAGGGCTCAAAGTCTACAAGGGAAGGGTGAAGATACAGCAGGTCAGGGCAGTGCTGGACGTGCTGCGGTTTAGTAGACTGAGGCTCACTGCAGGTTGTCGATAGATAAATTTGCCATACTGCCTAAATAAGTCTCTAGACGTGAGTATATTTATGTTATACAGAAAAAAAAATCTGATTGTATATATAGCCACCCATGGTGATATTTCTATCAATAAAATATTTCATGCTGTGTATTTTGTTATCTTTTACAATGGGGGTGTTTGTTTTGTTCAGTTCATCTTGTTCTTGTCCTGGGAAAGTCAAAGAACTTTGAGCATTGGCTTTGATCAAGCAAGAAATTGCCAATAGCCTTTAATCTGAATCCTATAAAGTTATACGTTGATCTGAAGAGCTGAACTCCTCTCTGTGTGCATCCATTGTAAATAACCACTTCTCCGGCTCAAAACACTCTGTAAAACACAAAACACAATGAAAGCAGCAATTTCAAGGCCTAAGGCCATAGTACATTTTATAAAACCAATCACTGCGACATAATAATGTGTGAAATATCCTTTATGTAACTTCAGCTGGAGTGTAAATGTATGGCTATACCGTATTCATTAAAAGAAAAAAGAAAACACGCCATGTCAAAGCAACAGCGATGTTTCAAAGGAAGGAAATTAACATGAATCTTAAGTGTTGGTTAAAAGAAATATGAAAGTCAAGACCAAGTAAGTACATATACCATTATCTGAGGCCTTGGAAATAATTAACACCTTGAAAGAAACATCAACATGAAAAGCCTGTGCCTTCTTCAATGGAAAAGTGTCTAATACAAGTGCACGCAATTACTGATTGCAAAACTGATGAGCTAAAGGGTTGCTAGAGAGCAGAACGGCTTGTCCTGAAAAAAATATCAATGTTTATTTGGGTAATTCTTGTTACTATGGTCCAAAAGTGCCCAGAGTCATGATGTAACAGACGTTTTAGACTCCATTCTTCTCTTTGGACAATCTCTACTGAAAGGGTTAACAGAATATAGCAAATCAGAAAGTGTTGATTTTCCCTGCAGCGCCCCTACAGGACTAATTAAGATATATCACATAGCTCAACAAAAATCAACAGATTGTCGTCCAGAGTGAGTGATGCTCTTTGTAACCAATCTCCATTCTGGCCAAGAAACGACGAGACTGAAGTCTTTCCCTCCTTATACTGTAACATAGACTATCCTATTAGTATTAGGATATATGAAAATAGCCCATTTGCAAAAAAGAGAAAGTAATTTTAAAAATATGCACACAATTTCTCCCCAAAATCCCAAGGTAAAATGTATAGACATATTAAAAAGATTATCCGCTGCTGGACAATCCCTTTTTAACAGTCTAAGTGTCCAACATAATAAATACAAGTATATATATACTAGCTGTGAGCCCGATGCAAATGCATTGGGTGTCTAGAATATTTTTAAATTTTTTTTAAGATTTTCAAATAATAATCCAATTATTCCAATGACATCTTTACACCAACTACATATATTTGTATGGTTGATATCATTTAAGGAAAATTGAACTATTATGTTGTAAGGGTCTTAGAACACAAAGTAGTAATACTTCTTAAGCGTGTGTAATTCAAATGTAGATGTTGCAGAGTTAAGGATACAAAAACCGCAATTTCCGCAGGTTCCGCATAATGGCTCACGTGCGGCATAAATGCGGCATTCCAATGCATTTTTCCTTTGAACTTGCAGTAATTTGCGGAACTTGTGGAACTTGCGGTTTTTGTATATTTTCTCCGCGGTTGCAACTAAACAAAAACCGCAAGTTCCGCAAGTTCCACAAATTACCGCAAGTTCAAAGGAAAAATACATTGGAATGCCGCATTTATGCCGCACGTGAACCATGATGCGGAACTTTCGGAAGTTGCGATTTTTTTTCCCACAAATTCCTCAAAAAAAGGTATTGTGAAAGGTCTCAAATGCAAGAAAAAAATTAAGATCAAAAGAAGTCACCAAAGAAGTTAATGAAGTAAGGAGCATTATTTACATATAGATGACTAATCGATGTTAAAAAAATTATAAAGAGATAATATAGATTAAATATTCAGCCACTGACATAATTTCAGACAAAAATTTAAAAAATTATTAACTTAAATAAATTATGTATATTATATATTACAATTTATTATAATGTGTATATATATATATATATATATATATATATATATATAGATTAATATACAATATATATATATATACTAATCATATACATATATATAATATGACATCTATATATATATATATATATATATATATATATATTAATCTATATCTATATATCTATATATATATATATATATATATCTATATATATATATATATAATTATGAATATATCAATAAATAATCGATTATATTGGCCCAAAAAGCGTTTATTTGAAATCGCGGCAGATGAAAAAAACGCATCTGCCGCGATTGCCGCATAACCGCTGCACTTGCGGCGCGGTTGCGGTAATCCCCATAGAAAGTATAGGGGGACTTGCGGCAGGTGCGGCAAGTGCGGTTTTGCACTTGCGGCAAGTGTGGCCGCGAAAAAAAACGCAGTCAGACGCGTTTTTTTTTCGTGGCCGCACCTGCCGCAAGTGCAAAACCGCACTTGCCGCACCTGCCGCAAGTCCCCCTATACTTTCTATGGGGATTACCGCAACCGCGCCGCAAGTGTAACGGTTATGTGGCAAACGCGGCAGATGCGTTTTTTTCACCGCATCTGCCGCGAATTTCCGGCGGGGTGAGTATTGTGATGGCGGACATATGGGGTGCGGACATATGGGGGGGTGTGTGGTGACAGCAAGGGGGGAGGGGTGTGTGTGGACATCGGGGAGTGTGGTTACAGGAGAGGCTCCGGAGCACTGTGTCAGCATGTTCTGACAGCAGCGGCTCCGGAACGGGATCGAAGCGGGGGTGTGCGGACATATGGGGGGGGGGGTGAGGACATATGGGGTGGGTGTGGTGACAGGGGTTGGGGGTGTGTGCTGACAGCGGCGAGGGGTCGCAATGCCCGCTACGCGGGCAATGCTTCGCTCGTGGTGACGTCACAGAGTGACAAAGCCACGGTCTTTTGCGGGGTCCGACACGGAAGTGCCTACGGCAATTATATAGTAGATATACACAGTGCCTTGTGAAAGTATTTGTCCCCCTTGAACTTTTCAACCTTTTGCCACATTTCAGGCTTCAAACAAAGATATAAATTCTAATTTTTTTGTGAAGAATCAACAAGTGGGACACAATCGTGAAGTGGAAGGAAATTTATTGGATGTTTTAAACTTTTTTAACAAATAAAACTGAAAAGTGGAGCGTGCAATATTATTCGACCCCCTTGAGTTATTATTTTGTAGCGCCACCTTTTTCTGCGATTACAGCTGTAAGTCTCTTGGGGGATGTCTCTATCAGTTTTGCACATCGAGAGACTGAAATTCTTGCCCATTCTTCCTTGCAGAACAGCTGGAGCTCAGTGAGGTTGGATGGAGAGCGTTTGTGAACAGCAGTTTTCAGCTCTTTCCACAGATTCTCGATTAGATTCAGGTCTGAACTGTGACTTGGCCATTCTAACACCTGGATACGTTTATTCCATTGTAGATTTTGTTTTATGTTTGGGATCATTGTCTTGTTGGAAGATAAATCTAAGTCCCAGTCTCAGGTCTTTTGCAGACTCCAACAGGTTTTCTTCCAGAATGGTCCTGTATTCGGCTCCGTCCATCTTCCCATCAATTTTAACCATCTTCCCTGTTCCTGCTGATGAAAATCAGGCCTAAACCATGATGCTGCCACCACCATCTTCATGCATGATCCTCTATGGCAAGGTGTAATGTATTGCTGTAATTACTCATTGAAAATTTGACTGCACTTTTTGTAATGTTTCATTTAAGAGAAGTCTGAATCGTAATGCCATCAGGGGGCAGCACTGCAGTTACTAGTTTCTTGTATCACTGTCTTCTGATGACGTCCTGGATCCATGGTAATAGAAGCTGTGGGAGATGTGAGTGTAATGCCTGCTTTATCTCCGTCAAGCAGTAGCTACTGTGAAAGACATAGGCGGGGAGTGGAGATAGAAGCAGTGAGTGACACCAGCGCTGGTTCACAGCTTCTAGCAGCACCTTCAAATGATGCGGGCGGTGATAGAAGCAGTGTGAGTGACACAAGCACTGCCCCCTAGTGATGATTTATTTGTGGGTGGTGCTAGAAAATGTGAGGCAGCGCTGGTGTCACTCACTGATTCAATCTCCGCCCCCTGCTGACGTCTCCATTCATGAAAGCTACAGCATCAGCAGAGAAATTAACATCACTTACATCAACCACAGCGACTATGATCATGGATGCAATTTGTCTTCAGAGGGCAGTAATGCAAAATATTAGAAAGTAACTGCACAATGCCCACTGACGAAGTCATGTTCAATGAGGGGTGATTGTCACTGCGGGGAGTGGGTGCAGACCAGGCCTCCTGTGATGTCACATTTGAGACTCCTCTCAAACAAAAAGTCAACATTAGTGCACTAAACACATTTAGGGCTTAGTTAGATAAGGAGAAGTGTAGGGTATTGTGTAATGAAGCCAATTACGAACATGGTTAACATGTAAAGATAGATATTTAGAAAGGACATTTTAGGTGCCGGACCACAACTTTAATAGACAACATAGCTTCTGCTTCTCCCCAAACTGTTTTGCTGCTCACTGACAGCGGCACAATCTGCCCCTCCAGAATAAAGGATAGACAAGAAAGACGCAGGTAGGAGTAAGGATTGGCGGAGCAATGCACAGGATGTCCTTAATTTACCACTTCAAGAATTCTGGTTGATGTTGGTTAAAAGCAAACACTCTTAGGCCCCTTTCACATCAGCGTTTTTTTTAAATCGCGGCAGATGCGGTGAAAAAAATGCATCTGCCGCGATTACCACATACCGGCTGCACTTGCGGCACGGTTGCGGCAAGCCCCATAGAATGTATAGGCGGGCTTGTGGCAAGTGCGGTTTTGGCACTTGCGGCAGGTGCGGCCGCGAAAAAAACGCGGTCAGCTGTGGTTTTTTCACGGCCGCACCTGCCGCAAATGCCAAAACCGCACTTGCCGCACCTGCCGCAAGCCCGCATATACATTGTATGGGGCTTGCTGCAACTGTGCCGCAACTACAGCCGTTATGCGGTAATCACGGCAGATGCGTTTTTTTCACCGCATCTGCTGCGATTTAAAAAAAACGCTGATGTGAAAGCAGCCTTATTTTTATTATAGAGGCTTAAAACCATTATTGAGCTCGTCAGAGTTGGCTAAAGGGGTGATCCACTGAAAACAAGTGATCACCTATCCTTTAAATACGTGATAACTTACTGATCGGTGGGTGTCCGATTCCTGGAACCCCCTCTGATTGACTGAACAGGAAATTTGTATTTGCGGCAGGACTGGAGCAGCAGGTTGGATGTGTGTCTACCACTTTATTCATTCTTGAAGGGGCTGCCAGAAAAAGTCAAGAACAGCGCTAGGCAGCTCTATAGATAATCAAGGGAGCATTGGTTGAGAATGCACATTTCTGCTCCGTGAGGATAACATTCCTCTATTCTTCCGATCAGTGCGGGTCCCAGCGGTCAGGCCTTCCACTAATCAATAAGTTATTGCCTATCCTGTGAATGCAGATTTTCTGCCTCTAGATGACAGATTACAAAATTTCATGACTTTTCATGATGTATTGAATAAACTAGATTTATATACGGTAAATCTGGAAAAACACATTAAGTATACTTCTTAGACAAACGAGATCAATCAAGTTGTGAATTACATTGAATTGCCGAGCTTAATTCTCAGGGTGTTATTTCTCTTTCTGCTATTCTCATCGTAGACAGGAATTACTGGGAAATTAATTTGGTTAGTATAGTGCAGGAAACCTCTGGAGGAGTATTCTACCTCATTATGCTTTCCTAATTCTTCCTCTTGCATCAGGTTCATAATAGAGACGGAGCACGCTTCTTTCCCTGCCCGTGCTATATAATTGTACATTTACAATGTGACCAGAGCTTCTGAAATTACTTAATATCCTGCTGTTAGCCAGACAGGACATAAGTGGAGTTTTACTAATTTACAATGTTTTTGGGTTATTGGTGTTGCAAGGATAATACAAAATAATGTACCTTGCTGGTGCTTTTACGTTTCCACCTAAACCTCAGTATCTAACGATTATACAGCAATGAGCGACACTACATAAAGCGCTCCTCACCTCTTCCTGCAGAAGCCAAATGTCATAAATGGAATCACATTTGCAGGAGTATCGGTCTCCTTGTCCTTTTCTCATGTGTGTTACAGTACTAACTACCTACCCTCACGCACCCTGCCATCCTCCCAAGTGCTTCTCCTCTACTGCCCCCTCATCTCCTCTTCTCACAGCCGCGTACAGGATTTATCCCGTGCATCTGCAATACTCTGGAACTCTCTGCCCCAACACGTCAGATACTCTCCTACCTGGGAACCTTCAAAAGACACCTGAAGACCCACCTCTTCTGCCAAGCCTACAACCTGCAATGAAACTCGGTCCACAACCCCCTGTCTCATGATCGGCACTGCCCCCTCCTACTGTATCCCCACCCATTCCTCGTAGACTTTGAGCCCTCGCGGACAGGGTCCTCTCCCCTCCTGTAACTTTATGACTTGATTGACCACATATAATGTTCTTGTTCTCATCTACATACATTGTACTCGTCCTCATCTGCCCTTTCCATACGTAAAGCACCATGGAAACTAATGGCGCTATATAAATAAATAATAATACTAAGTCCCAGCTGCAGCAGAACATCCTAGTACATAACTCAGAAGGTGAAGAAATTCATAACACAATATGGTATGCGTGGTAGACTAGTTCTTTTTTTAATAGTAATACTTTCCAAATTTAAAGTAAAGGCAAACATTACACTATCAAAGCTGCGAAAACTGCTGATGTGAAAGGAGCCTTAGAATGACTGCATTAAAGCTTAACACAGCCTCAGCCCACCAAGTCTGATTGGTAGCTCATGGTGCGCCACCTCCCTGCTACTGCTGGGTATTACAATGCTCAGGACAAGCTGTAGCTGTCAGTGAGGATCAGTAGGTGGACATTGATTACACTTAAGGCCACTTTACACACACCAACTTATCTGTCCAACTTCTGACCAACTTACTGGTTGCAGTGAAATCATGGACACATTTTTCCATTGTACACAGCCACAAAATGGAATAATATGTCCATGATTTCACTGCAACCAGCAAGTTGGTCAGAAGTTGGACAGATAAGTTGGTGTGTGTAAAGTGGCCCTCAGACTCATGAGATCTCCTCATTCTTTAGCTCAGCTCATAAAATGCTAATCTTAATGTCAGTCTTATACAGCAATTCTTACAATGATTTTCAAAGAAAGGACACCAGTCTCATCAGGTCAAATGTATCTATTCAATAACGTATACACATTGTATTGTGAAGGTTGATGACATATCCATCAGATTGAACTGATGAAATCCCCACAAAAAAAGCAGCTAAAAGATGCTGCAAAAATGCAGCAAAACCTGCATTTTGAATAGAGTTTTTACTGCCAAGAGAGCAGGTTTTGGATAAAGAAAAAAACGCTGCTTGTGAACATATCTTAACCCCTTCATGACCCAGCCTATTTTGACCCTAAAGACCTTGCCATTTTTTGCAATTCTGACCAGTGTCCCTTTATGAGGTTATAACTCGGGAACGCTTCAACGGATCCTAGCAATTCTGAGATTGTTTTTTCGTGATATATTGGGCTTCATGTTAGTATTAAATTTAGGTCGATAATTTTTGCGTTTATTTGTGAAAAAATCAAAAATATGGCAAAAATTTTGAAAATTTTGCAATTTTCAAATTTTCAATTTTTCTTCTGGTAAACCAGAGAGTTATGTGACACAAAATAGTTATGAAATAATATTTCCCACATGTCTACTTTACATCAGCACAATTTTGGAAAAAAAAAATTTTGTTAGGAAGTTGTAAGGGTTCAAAGTTCATGAGCAATTTTTCATTTTTCCACCAAAATTTACAAAACCATTTTTTTAGTGACCACATCCCATTTGAAGTCCCTTTGAGGGGTGTACATGACAGAAAACACCCAAAAGTGACACCACTCCAAAAACTGCACCCCTCAAGCTACTCAAAACTACATTCAAGAAGATTATTAACCCTTCAGGTGCTTCACAGGAACTAAGCAAATTGGAAACAAAAAAATGGATATTTTAATTTTTCTAACAAAAATGTTCTTTTAGCCTCAATTTTTTCATTTTCACATGGGCAACAAGATAAAATGGATCCTAAAATTTGTTGGGCAATTTTCTCCTGAGTATAGCAATACCTCATATGTGATCATAAACCACGGTTTGGGCGCACGGCAGGGCTCTGAAGGGAAAGAGCGCAATTTGACTTTTGGAGCTAATTTTCCATTCAAAAAGTGAAATGGCGCTCCTTCACTTCTGAGCCCTGCCGCGCGTCAAAACAGTGGTTTATGACCACATATGAGGCATCGGTGTACTCAGGAGAAATTGCTCAACAAATTTTAGGATGAATTTTATCCTGTTACCCATGCGAAAATGAAAGAATTGAGGCTAAAAGAACATTTTTGTGAAAAAAAAGTACTTTTTCCATATTCACAGATCAATTTGTAAAGCATGTGGGGGTTCAAAATGCTCACCACCCATCTAGATAGGTTCCCTGGGGGGTCTACTTTCCAAAATGGGGTCACTTGTGGGGGAGCTCCAAAGTTTAGGCACACAGGTCCTCACCAAATGCAACATGGTGTCCGCTAACAATTTGAATGGAAAATCAGCCTAAATTGTTAGCGGACACCATGTCGCATTTGGAGAGCCCCTGTGTGCCTAAACATTGGGGCTCCCCCACAAGTGACCCCATTTTGGAAACTAGACCCCCCAGGGAACATATCTAGATGAATTGTGAGCACTTTGAACCCCCAGGTGCTTCACAAATTGATCCGTAAAAATTAAAAAATACTTTTTTTTCCACAAAATTTTTTTTTTCATTTTTATGGATTAATTTGTGAAGAACCTGGGGGTTCAATATGGTCACCACCCATCTAGATAAGTTCCCTGGGGGGTCTAGTTTCCAAAATGGGGTCACTTGTGGGGGAGCTCCAAAGTTTAGGCACACAGGGGCTCTCCAAACGCGACATGGTGTCCGCTAACAATTTGAATGGAAAATCACCTCAAATTGTTAGCGGACACCATGTCGCATTTGGAGAGCCCCTGTGTGCCTAAACATTGGGGCTCCCCCACAAGTGACCCCATTTTGGAAACTAGACCCCCCAGGGAACATATCTAGATGCATAGTGAGCACTTTGAGCCCCCAGGTGCTTCACAAATTGATACGTACAAATTAAAAAAGAAAATTTGTGTGGAAAAAAAAGTATTTTTACCTCATTACGGATCAGTTTGTGAAGCACCTGGGGATTCAAAGTGCTCACTATGCATCTAGATAAGTTCCCTGGGGGGTCTAGTTTCCAAAATGGGGTCACTTGTGGGGGAGCTCAAATGTTTAGGCACACAGGGGCTCTCCATACGCGACCTGGTGTCCGCTAACAATTCCAATTGTTGGCAAACACCAGGTTGCGTATGGAGAGCCCCTGTGTGCCTAAACATTGGAGCTCCCCCACAAGTGACCCCATTTTGGAAACTAGACCCCCCAGGGAACTTATCTAGATGCACAGTGAGCACTTTGAACCCCCATGTGCTTCACAAATTGAGCCGTATAAATGAATAAAGAAACTTTTTGTGAAAAAACATACTAGTCTAGTAGTTGCAATTCGCAGCATAGGGGACCCAAAACATTTGGGTCTCTCCATGCTGAGGATTCCAGCCCCCTAGCTGCCAAGTTGTACCTGGCTGGCAACCAAAAATGCGGCAAAGCTCCATGTCATTTTATTTGTAGAATTTAAAAAAAAAAATGACATGGGGCTCTGCCATCTTTTTGGTCCAGCCAGGTACAACTTGGCAGCTACGGAATGCCACCAGCCCCCAGCTGCCTCGTCATACCTGGCTGGAACCAAAAATACAGCGAAGCCTATTTTTTTTCTATTTCTAGAATTATTTCTAGAAAAAAAATGACATAGGGCTCCGCCATATTTTTGGTCCAGCCAGGTACAACTTGGCAGCTACGGACTGCCACCAGCCCCCAGCTGCCTCGTCATACCTGGCTGGAACCAAAAATACAGCGAAGCCTATTTTTTTTCTATTTCTAGAACTAATTCTAGAAAAAAAATTACGTGAGGCTCCGCCATATTTTTGGTCCAGCCAGGTACAACTAGGCAGCTGGGGGCTGGAATCCTCAGCATAGTGAGGCCCAAGCGTTCTGGGGCCCCCATGCTGTGAATTGCAGCCCGCAGCCGCCCCAGAAAATGGCGCATTCATTGAAGCGCCATTTTCTGGTGCTGTACCCATGCTCTTCCAGTTGCCCTGGTGCCGGTGGCTAACTGGGTAATAAAGGGGTTAATGCCAGCGTTTTATTGGCAGCTGGCAGTAAGCCCGAGATTCATAATATGTTAGACCCGCCATTAGGAATCTCTGGTAAATAGTCAGAAAATACACACAGAGAAAAATCTTTTTATTTGAAAAAAAAACACAAACAAAATTCGGACTCCATCTTTATTATAAAGATCCGACGTAGTCCACAATGAAGGTCCCACGACGCTTGATCGCCTCCGACGTAGTCCACAACAAAGGTCCCACGACGCTCGATCGCCTCCGACGTAGTCCACAACGAAGGTCCCACGACGCTCGATCGCCTCCGACGTAGTCCACAACGAAGGTCCCACGACGCTCGATCGCCTCCGACGTAGTCCACAACGAAGGTCCCACGACGCTCGATCGCCTCCGACGTAGTCCACAACGAAGGTCCCACGACGCTCGATCACCTCTGCTACATCCAGAGACTGCAGCAAGGGATCAAGTGTCCTCTTGTTGTAGTTTCTGGGGTCAGAGTCATGGAGCACGGTACGGCAGATCATTGCCATACAGTGCACCATGACTGACCCCAGTGACTACAAGAGGACACTTGATCCTTTTTTGTAGTCTCTGGGGTCACAGTCATGAAGTACTGTATGGCAATTATCTGCCATACCGTGCTTCATGACTGTGACCCCAGAGACTACAACAAGGGATCAAGTGTCCTCTTGTTGTAGTCTCTGGGGTCAGAGTCATGGTGCACGGTACGGCAGATCATTGCCAAACAGTGCACCATGACTGACCCCAGTGAATACAACAAGAGGACACTTGATCCCTTGTTGTAGTCTCTGGGGTCACAGTCATAAAGTACTGTATGGCAATTATCTGCCGTACCGTGCACCATGACTCTGACCCCAGAGACTACAACAAGAGGACACTTGATCCTTTGTTGTAGTCACTGGGGTCAGTCATGGTGCACTGTATGGCAATTATCTGCCGTACCGTGCTTCATGACTGTGACCCCAGAGACTACAACAAGGGATCAAGCGTCCTCTTGTTGTAGTCTCTGGGGTCAGAGTCATGGTGCACGGTATGGCAGATCATTGCCATACAGTGCACCATGACTGACCCCAGTGACTACAACAAGAGGACACTTGATCCCTTGTTACACCCATGCACCCATCCATCCACACATGCACCCATCCATCCACGCATCCATGCACGCACCCATGCGCCCATCCATCCACGCACCCATGCGCTCATCCATCCATGCACGCACCCATGCACCTATCCATCGACACACCCATCCATCTTTGCACCCACGCCCCCATGCACACACCCATGCGCCCATCCATCCACGCACCCATGCGTCCATCCACCCATGCACGCACCCATCCATCCACGCACCCATGCATCCATCCATCCATGCACGCACCCATGCATCTTTGCACCCATGCACGCACCCATGCATCCACCCATGAACACGCACACATACACATACACACACACCACACATACTTACCTCTCTCTCAAGATCCTCTAGTGAGGAGGAGGAGCCTGGGAGAAGAGGAGGAGCGCCACACCGAGGAGCCGCGGCACCACGGAGGACGACGGAGGACGGGTGAGAGGGGACACGGGGGGGGTCATGGATGGAGGTGGGATCCGGGGCAGGAGGGTTGAGGGGCACTAGGCACCCACCGGCGCGCGCTGAGATAATGACCTTTGGGTTTTCATTGGCTGTAAGCCATAATCATGAACATCAACATATATAAACACATGAAATAGATCACTCTGTGTGTATTAACGCCATATAATATATGTGTTTCACTCTATGTATTGAATTACTGAATTGAATTAACTTTTTGATGATATTCTAATTTATTGAGGTGCACCTGCATTTAGAGAGGGGAGTAGTGTAAGGGGGTGGTCGGTACCCCCTCACTCCTGCCCTAAAGTCACTAACTGCTTTCTGAATGAATTGTGTCCTGTGTTATTAGATATAATGTGAAGGCTCCTTGTATGTGCGATAGTAGTATAGGAGCAGTGTGGAACCCAGAGACGTGCCTTAGGCTGCAGTAAGAGGGTGCTCTTGGCATCAGTCATGCTCACAATCAGTGGACAGTGGGAGCAGAGCACCTTGGAAGGACTCCAGATGGAGGCATTGTAGAGGTTCTCCTCCATTACACAGGTGTGAGCTCCAGGCTTGAACTTTACCAAGGTTCCCCTGTCAGTGGACTGACTATGGCACTACGAGATCTAAAGTGGAGACTTGGTATAGACCGAGGCAAACTGGTCAACATAGAAATTAACATTAAACAAGGCTAGACCAAATGCGGTCTGCCCCATTATAGAAAACGGGTCCCTGTGGGTGGAACAAGCCGCGATCCTGGCCTGGGAAGACTTTATGAGTTTAACAGGCGGGACTGTGGTGCCAAGTATTGTGGAGGAGGATGGACGACCAACAGCTAAAATGCCAGGAATGATGGAGCAGTCCAAAATGTGCAAAAATACTGTGTGTTTGAGGCATTTCATGATAGAATTGTAACGTAAACACCTTAATGGGCCTATTATTGTCTGTGCACCGCTATAATACTTATACTATAGTGGTGCACGGACAAAACTATTTACAGGGCAGAGAAGAGCTGGTTCATGAGGAAAGAAGCCGGTATTATTAAGACACAGCGCTGTATCATCACAAACTGCTGAAAGGCGCTCATTACGCTCAGCCTATTTGGGGTTTGAGTCAGAGATCCTTGAAGAACAAACAGCAATCTCCTGATAATACTGACAAACCTGATTATGACGGCTCCGGCAATTTCTCTATTTCCAAAATTCTGAAAGTTGTAGACAAGATAATATCTGGAGAACCTGAGCCAAAAAGAGGCAGAAAGACAATGACACTTTCCATCGGGATAATTCAGCATAAATAGGATTACATGGTAATGCCTGGAAGTGAAGCATGGAGGGAAATCAGATTTATCTGTAAATTATACTTCTATTTACATGGCATTATTCTACGGATAACAGCGTAGAATAAAATGTTTTGTTCTGAAGGTCTGCTTTATGCTGTGTGAACGAGATCATTATCTTCTGCTTTATACTATTGCTTTAATATTTATTTTTACACTTTACTGTATTATGTAGTTGAACATTGTATTATTTTTTATAAATAATTTTTTATTCTTCTTTTATTATTATAATTAGAGAATTTTAGTGCTAACAATTTAACCTATCACATTGCTCTCTAATTACCCAAATTTACCTCGTTTTTCATAGACGTCTTATATAAAGCTCATGTTCACTGTTAAACATGGTTTTATATCATATATATACAGTGTTGGCCAAAAGTATTGACACCCCTGCAATTCTGTCAAATAATACTCAGTTTCTTCCTGAAAATGATTGCAATCACAAATTATTTGGTATTATTATCTTCATTTAATTTGGCTTCAATGAAAAAACACAAAAAACATTGTCCTAAAGCCAAATTGGATATAATTCCACACCAAACATAAAAAAGGGGGTGGACAAAAGTATCGGCACTGTTAGAAATATCATGTGATGCTTCTCTAATTTGTATAATTAACAGCACCTGTAACTTACCTGTGGCACCTAACAGGTGTTGGCAATAACTAAATCACACTTGCAGCCAGTTGACATGGATTAAAGTTGACTCAACCTCTGTCCTGTGTCCTTGTGTGTACCACAATGATCATGGAGAAAAGAAAGAAGACCAAAGAACTGTCTGAGGACTTGAAAAACCAAGTCTACCGTGCGCAGTGTCATCAAGAAGTTTAAAGCCCATGGCACTGTGGCTAATCTCCCTAGATGTGGACAGAAAAGAAAAATTGACAAGAGATCCGCAAGATTGTGCGGATGGTGGATAAAGAACCTTGACTAACATCCAAACGAGTTCAAGCTGCCCTGCAGTCCAAGGGTACAACAGTGTCAACTCGTACTATCCGTTGGCATCTGAATGAAAAGGGACTGTATGGTAGGAGACCCAGGAAGACCCCACTTCTTACCCCAAGACATAAAAAAGCCAGGCTGGAGTGTGCCAAAACTTACCTGAGAAAGCCTAAAACGTTTAGGAAGAATGTTCTCTCTTTTTGGCCAAAGGCATCAACATAGAGTTTACAGGAGAAAAAAAGAGGCATTCAAAGAAAATAACACGGTCCCTACAGTCAAACATGGCGGAGGTTCCCTGATGTTTTGGGGTTGCTTTGCTGCCTCTGGCACTGGACTGCTTGACCGTGTGCATGGCATTATGAAGTCTGAAGACTACCAACAAATTTTGCAGCATAATGTAGGGCCCAGTGTGAGAAAGATGGGTCTCCCTCAGAGGTCATGGGTCTTCCAGCAGGACAATGACCCAAAACACACTTCAAAAAGCACTAGAAAATGGTTTGCGAGAAAGCACTGGAGACTTCTAAGGTGGCCAGCAATGAGTCCAGACCTGAATCCCATAGAACACCTGTGGAGAGATCTAAAAATGGCAGTTTGGAGAAGGCAGCCTTCAAATATCAGGGACCTGGAGCAGTTTGCCAAAGAAGAATGGTCTAAAATTCCAGCAGAGCATTGTAAGAAACTCAGTGATGGTTACGGAAGCGGTTGATCGCAGTTATTTTGGCTAAAGGTTGTGCAACCAAGTATTAGGCTGAGGGTGCCAGTACTTTTGTCTGGCCCATTTTTGGAGTTTTGTGTGAAATGATCAATGTTTTGCTTCATTCTCTTTTGTGTTTTTTCATTGAAGACAAATTAAATGAAGATAATAATACCAAAGAATTTGTGATTGCAATCATTTTCAGGAAGAAACTGAGAATTATGTGACAGAATTGTAGGGGTGTCAATACTTTTGGCCAACACTGTATGGTTATAATCTACATAAAAAGCTGGGTCGTTCCTGCAGTGTGGCATCTGAATGCAGCTTATAAAAACGTACGTTTTGCTATAGAAGAAAAGCCGTTCAGATAATTAGAACAGATTTTCGGTCGCAAATCTACCATGTGTGAATATACTCTGTGAGGAATATACATGTATATGCTATTTGGACATGTCAATCGATCAGAAAAAAAATCAATTTTTCTATAGTTTTAAGACATAAATAGTTATACATCTGTTAGCTGCACACATGAGTTCCCCCCCCACACTCTGACTCCCTCATTTCTCAGGAGACCAAGCGGTCTTGTTAGCAGATTGGTGTCACTTTAAATTAAACTAAGGATAAACTCCCTCCAATGGCAGAGACTGAGGTGACGAAAAGTAAGTAATTAAAGGGAATCTGTCACCAGGTTTTTGCCCCTAAATCTGAACGTAGCATAATGTAGGGCCAGAGATCCTGGCTCCAGCGATGTTTCACTTACTGGGCTGCTCAGTGTAGTTTTGATAAAATCACTGTTTAATCAGCTGTAGATTATCCTTAGAGGACTACTTGTCCTGCTGCCAGGTAGTCCAGCATGTTCATATCCTGCTAAATTTGCAGCAGAGAAAACAGTAATATTATCAAGCTGACAGCAGGCAGCTCAGAAAGTGATACATCGCTGGAATCGGGGTCTCTATCTCTACATTACACTGCTCTCAGATGGGATGGCAAAAACGTGATGATAGATTCCCTTTAAGAAGCCAGGATACCTAGTCTCTGGCAGGAAAAACCTCCAGCACAATGCAGGGCCTCAGAGGGTCCCCTCAGACTCATTGGTGCAGGAACATGTTTTTCTAATTATGAAAATACTGTATATACAAGGCTGACAGCAATCGCATTCCTGAACTCTTCAGAGCTAGCTGCATAAACCTCAGGGTCCCATTATTTCCTAGCGCCCTGGGATAGGGAGGTACAGAGATTGGCTATCAGAAGCCAGGCAGGGGAACAGTGTTTGGTCTACAAGCATAGGGGACATCTAGCTGGATCCCTCTTTAAAGGAAACTGACCAAATATAATAAATATGCTATCATTTAGTGGACATTTTTATGTCCACTAAGTACCATTAATGAAAGGGATTGTCACCTACTCAAACAAGCCATTCTTAAATACTATATTATCTTTTGTTAAATTAAAATTCTCTTCACTTACATCTCTTACAATGTCAAACAAGCATTGGGAGACCTGACACTGACATCACTGGAATAGGGCTGGGAATCACAAGGATTGCGTGACATGTCATTTGTGGAGTCCAGCTCGCCATAATACCAGTCATTGATCCAAACCGCACTTGCCGCACCTGCCGCAAGCCCGCATAGACATTGCATTGGGCTTGCCGCAACTGTGCCACAAGTGTCGCGGTTATGCGGTAATCGCGGCAGATGCGTTTTTTTCACCACATCTGCCGCGATTTAAAAAAAAACGCTGATGTGAAAGGGGCCTTAGTCAGATAAATGTGGTATCTCATATGTCCATGACAGCTATTGAAAATTCTGGAGTAGATCGATAGTGGAACCAGGGAGACCAAGTTTTTTCAAAAAGGGTAAATGAGCCATATGGGAGAGCCACTAGTTCAGCTGTCCGATAGAGTAGATCTATTTCTCTGAGGACCTATGTGTTCAATGGGATTTGGGTGGAGCTCCAAAAAGTGGGGATCAAAATCCTACTTGCCGTCAAGATGTTACTAGCTAATCTGGATGCAGCGGTATCTATGGGCCATATTGGTAGGTTGAGGAGAGCATGTGGTAATGAGATCAGTTCACGATCTAAAACCTCAGACATGACTCGGCAAATGTCGTCCCAGTATAATTGTATTCTCGGACAGAGGTACCAGATATGAAAATAAGTCCCGGCTTCAGCTTTACACCTCCAGCACAATTAATAGTAAAAGAGCCATTTGTGCAACTGAACCGGGGTGCAGTACCAATGGGTCACTATTTTATATGAGTTCTCTTGAACCTTCACGCATTGTGAGGATCCATGCGATCTATGATATATCTCGTCAATCTGTTCGTCTGTAAAGATGATGTTAAGGTCTTTTTCCCATAAGCCTATATATGCTGTCTTAACTTGAGCTGTTTCACTGACCAAGCACGAATGGCATTATCAACGCATTGCAGGTGGACATGGCACCCTTAAGAGTGCCATGTCCACCTGAAACGTGTTGATAGTGACATTGTTATATCACATGAGCCCTACTGCCAATCAGTTATTCAGCTATTGGGCTGCTGTGCTCTTATTTCTTTCAGAAAGCCTCAGATGTTTGAAGGAAGTGAGAGAATAGCAGCTCATTGTAGAGGCTCACATGGCATAACAATGTCACGCAAGCCCTGGGAGACCCGGGGCTGTAACTACGTCATAAGGTAGGGGAGTATAGTGTATCAGTCATTACAAGTGGAAATATATTAATTAAAAGGGGGTTAACAGAGTAGTGGATAACGCCTTTAAGACTCTCATAAAATGATCTCCTTTCCTGTTCTGATTTTTCTCAAGATCAGCATTATCACAGACATACTGGTGAATAATGAAGAGGCAGTTACGCCAGTGGAACATACAGTACAACCAGTGGCTTAACATCAAACTCATGGGCCTCAATACAAAAGATCATATGGGGCCCCCAATTGTTGCACGTTTTTAATAGCATTCATCTCTTTATATAGGCAAAAGATTATTTTGGGGCCCCCTAGGCTCCAGGGTCCAGGTGCCATTGCAACCCCTCCACCTATTGTGGTTATGCCCCTGAGTGTAAGTACTGGTATAAACCATTAAGGCACTTACTTTAAGATACAGTGCACTGCTAGACTATGGCAGGCTGCTGAGGATGGAGGAAAAAGGAACATCTCAATCTATAATTCTCTACCGTAATCATCTTTTTAGACTTTTTCTATGAATGTCCAATAATCTAGAATAGTTCATAATCCAGCATTTAGCAAATAATGTGGCCAGATTTAAGAGATTCTGACAATTTGCTCTACAAATCTCGACACAAATCGGGTGAATTTATCAATGTACATACAGACATTATCTGAAAAATAGGACATTTGCTTAAAGAACCTAATTTATTCTACGGGAGAAAATACCGATCATGGCACGAGGTGGTGTAAAGACGACATGAGACTATTCAGATGCCCATAATTTGCCCCTTTTTATTGTCTCGTACACTGATGAGCTCCATCAAAATGTACAACTATTGTTAATTATTTTTTTTATTCTAATTGATGTTTACTAAAAGTTTCTTTGGAGATTCCTAATCGTAGATGTGATGGATAGATGTACTGATGTTATTAGACTGCTCAAGTTTTAATAGTCATCAAATCTTATTGGTAATTCTTCCTCATTAATAAAAAAACAACGTGAAGCCATTGGAAAGGAATTATGCAGAAAGAAAGATGGATATAATAAAGAAGGTTTGTGCAGCACTTTGGTCTGTGCTCGTGTTTTGTGGATAAATGAACCAAGAATTATAGAAGAATCTGCAGTGTTCAAAAACATTTCTAAAAGTACAAGTGGCTCCAGTCAGTGTTATATCGCCATCCAGTGGACACTTCTAGTAATTTACATTATATATCTATAAAAGTGTGTTTTTTATATATATATTATATATATACATATATATATAGATATACTAGATTTGGCCCAATTCTAACGCATTGGGTATTCTAGAATATGTATGCAGTTGACATGCTGTGACTGACAGAACTTGTTCAGTCAACGTGAGTGAACTACATATAAAAAAAAATATGTATATATATATATATATATAGCAGCGTTACGGTATATGGTGGTACATTACATTACATGTATAGCAGCACTATAATATATGGCGGTAGATTACAGTACATGTATAGCAGCGCTATGGTATATGGCGGTACAATACAGTACATGTATAGCAGCGCTATGGTATATGGTGGTACATTACATTACATGTATAGCAGCGCTATGGTATATGGCGGTACATTACAGTACATGTATAGCAGCGCTATGGTATATGGTGGTACATTACAGTACATGTATAGCAGCACTATAGTATATGGCAGGACATTACAGTACATGTATAGCAACACTATGATATATGACGATACTCCGCTCCCCGCGGCCCCCCGCTCCTCCACAGTAAAAGTAAAAAAATCCTCAGTGAGGATACTCACCTGTCCACCGGCTTGCTCCACCTCCGTCTTCTAGGTCCTACAGGCTTTTAGGACCTGTCGTTGCCTGGGAAACCAATCAACTAATCGGTCACATGACCACTAACTGCCGGGGGTCAGGATGGAAAAGGGGGGCAGGATGGTGATGGGGGGGTGTAGGATTGTGTCGGGGGCAGGATGGAGCGAGCAGGGCAGGATGGAGCAAGGGGGGGGCAGGATGGAGTCAGGGGGGGAACAGGATGGAGGCAGGTGGACAGGATGGAGCCGGGGGCGGGGCAGGATGGAGCCAGGGGCGGGGCAAAATGGAGGTGGAGGGGGGGCAGGATGGAGGCAGAGGGAGGCAGGATGGAGGCAGAGGGGGGGCAGGATGGAGGCAGGGGGGCAGGATGGAGGAGGGGGGGCAGGATGGAGGCGGGGGGGCAGGATGGAGTGAGTGGGGCAGGATGGAGGGAGCAGGGCAGGATGGAGCCGGAAGAGCAGGATGGAGGCGGAGGAGCAGGATGGAGCTGGAGGAGCAGGATGGAGCCGGAGGAGCAGGATGGTGGCTGGGGGGGGGGGAAGGATGGTGGTGAGCGTGGCAAGATGGAGTGAGCGGGGCAGGATGGAGCAAGCGGGGCAGGATGGAGCGAGTGGGGCAGGACGGTGGCGGTGGGGCAGGATGGTGAGAGCGGGGCAGGATGGTGGCGAATGGGGCAGGATGGAGCCAGAGGAGCAGGATGGTGGCTGGGGGAAGGGCAGGATGGTGGCGAGCAGGACAGGATGGAGCGAGCGGGGCAGGATGGTGGTGAGCGGGGCAGGATGGAGCGAGCGGGGCAGGATGGAGCGGCGGGGCAGGATGGAGCCAGCAGGGCAGGATGGTGGGAGGGGCAGGTGGAGGAGTGGGGCAGGATGGAGCCGGAAGGAGCAGGATGGTGGGGGGAGGCAGATGGGGCGAGGGGCAGGAGGTGGCGAGCGGGGCAGGATGGAGCGAGCGGGGCAGGATGGTGGCGGGGGCAGGATGGTGGTGGGGGCAGGATGGGGCGAGCGGGAGGATGGTGGCGGGGGAGCACGAATGGAGCGGGGGCAGGATGGTGGCGAGGGGCAGGATGGGGGGTGGATGAGCGCGTGGGGCAGGATGGAGGCGGGAGCGGGGCAGGATGGGGGAGCGGCAGTGGAGCAGGGAAGATGGGGCGGGGGGCAGGATGGGGGGAGCAGAGAGGATGGTGGAGGGCAGGTGAGCGGGGCAGGATGGAGCGGGGGCAGGATGAGCGAGCGGGCAGGATGGTGGCGAGGGGCAGGATGGATGAGGAGGGGGGCGAGGATGGGGAGCGGGGCAGGATGGAGCAGCGGGAGCAGGATGACGAGTGGCAGGGGGGCAGGATGGTAGCGGGGGGCATGATGGTGGCGGGGGTAGAGGATGGGCGAGCGGGGGCAGAATGGATGCGAGCGGGAGATGGCAGGGGATGGATGAGCGGCAGCGGGCAGGATGGAGTCAGCAGGGCAGGATGGAGCCGGCGGATGGAGGGCAGGAGCAGGATGGTGGCGAGGGGGCAGGATGGAGGAGGCGGGGCAGGATGGAGGCCGGAGGGGCAGGATGGATGGGGGCAGGAGTGGGTGGCAGATGGGGGGGGCAGAATGGTGGCGAGCGGGCAGGATGGTGGGGGGGCAGGATGGGGCGGGGAGAGGATGGTGGCGAGCGGGGGCAGGATGGGGCAGGCGGGGCAGGATGGAGCCACGGGTGCAGGATGTGGGAGCGGAGAGGAGGAGGAGCGGGCAGGATGGAGCGAGGGCAGGATGGTGGCGGGGGGGCAGGATGGTGGGCAAGAGTGGCGGCAGGATGGAGCGAGCGGGCAGGATGGAGCGAGCAGGGCAGGATGAGAGCGAGCGGGGCAAGATGGTGGGGGGCAGGATGAGGCGAGCGGGCAGGATGGAGCGAGCGGGCAAGGATGGTGGTGAGCGGGCAGGATGGAGCAGCGGGGCAGAGGATGGGCAGGATGGTGGGGGGGGGCGGGATGTGGCGGGGGGGCAGGATGGAGCCGGCGGGAAGGATGGTGGGAGCGGGCAGGATGGAGCGAGCGGGGCAGGATAGAGCGAAGCGGGCAGGATGGAGCCAGAGGAGCCGGGAGAGCAGGATGGCTGGTGGGGGGCAGGAATGGAGCGGGGCAGGATGGTGGAGCGGCAGGGGCGAGCGTGGCAGATGGAGCGAGCGGGCAGGATGGTGGCGGGGGGGCAGGATGGAGGGAGGGTGCGGCAGGATGGTGGCGGAGGGCAGGATGAGCGAGCGGGGCAGGATGGAGCAATGCGGGCAGGATGGTGGCAAGGGGGCAGGATGGAGTGAGCGGGGAAGAATGAGCCAGCGGAGCAGGATGGTGCAGGGAGCAGGATGGTGGCGGGGAGTAGGATGGTGGGAGGGGGCAGGATGGAGCGAGCGGGGCAGGATGGAGCCAGCGGGCAGGATGTGGGAGCGGGGCAGATGGGGGAGCGGGGCAGGATGGAGCCAGCGGGGCAGGATGGGGGCGGGGCAGGATGGAGGAGGAGCCGGAGGAGGTGAGGGGCAGTGGGCGGGGGCAGGATGGGAGCAAGAGGCAGGATGGAGCGAGGGGGAGATGGGCGAGCGGGGCAGGATGGTGGGGTGGGGCAGGATGGGGCGGGGCAGGAGTGAGCGAGCTGGGCAGATGGAGCCGGCTGGGCAGGATGGAGCCGGCGGGAAGGATGGTGGGAGCAGGGGTGGATGATGCAGAGCGGGCAGGATGGGCGAGCGGGGCAGGATGGAGCCAGGGGCAGGCAATGGCCGGGGGGGGCAGGATGGTGAGGGCGGTGGTGGCGAGCGGGCAGGATGGAGCGACGGGGCAGGATGGTGGCCGGGGGCAGGTGGTGGCGGGGGGCAGATGGAGCGAGCGGGCAGGATGGTGCAGCGGGCAGATAGGAGGGGGAAGGGCCAGGAAGGGTGGCGGGGCAGGATGGTGGCGAGGGCAGGATGGAGCGGAGATGGACGCGGATGGAGCGAGCGGGCGAGGTGGCGCAGGATGGAGCCAGGATGGTGACGGGGCAGGATGGTGGCGTGGGGCAGCGGGGCGAGCGAGCAGGATGGGCGGCGGGCAGATGAGCAGATGCGGGGCAAGGATGGGAGCATGACGCGGGGCAGGATGGTGGGGGGAGGCAGATGGATGGAGAGCGGCAGCGATGGCGAGCGGGCAGGGAGTCGATGGTAGGCAGCGGGAGGATGCAGAGGAGGAGGTGGTAGCGAGAGCCGGAGGGCAGGATGGTGGCTGGCCGGAGCAGGAGTGGGGTGGCGGATGGAGCGGGGGCAGGATGTGGTGGGGGCAGCTGGAGGGGGGCAGGATGGATGGCGGAAGCAGGGGTGCGGGTAGGAGTGGAGCGGAGACGCAGGATTTTATGGTGCAGGTGCAGGTATGGCAACGGGGTAGGATGGAGCGACCGATTATGTGCGTTAAAGGGGGACTTAAACAGAGCAGGAAATGGATAAGTCATGCAAGACAAACAAACAGACGTGTAACTTGTTCCATTTTGCTGCAAAAGGTATTCATTAAGTATATTTGCATCATTTTTGTGCTAGCTGCTTCATTGCCTCATATCTACTGACCTTTCACACACTCGGTGCACTCCATCCATATCAGTCCCTCTCTCCAGTCTTATGTACAGCTCTCATGCTCTTTTTAGAATGTTAAAAAACCCAGATCCATTCACACCCTCCATACAACATAAGAGACGCCCTCACAAATCCCTTAAAGGGATCCTGTCACCTCAAAAACGCCTCCTAAGCTAGCAAAACATGTCCCTGCAGCATCCCATCACTATTCACACACTCCTTTTGTCTCCTAAAAGCATCCTGTGAAAGTGCATAAAAACATTTTAATACTTACTCATTAGTGATTATAATTAGCAGGGGCTATATTCTTTAGCCCTTAGGGCATGTTGTTTTGCAGCTTGAATGATCCACCCTCTCTCTGTCTGTGCTGCTGTGATGTGCAGCTGAAGGCAGGACTAATGATTTGTTTTCTGTGAGTGATAGAGAGGGGGAGGGTAAAGCCTGCACAAGCAGAGCAAACAGACAGCGAGAGAGGGTGGATCCTGGAGCCTGCAAAACAGCCCACTCTGGTGACAAAAGAATATAGCCCCTGCTAATTATAATCACTAATGAGTAAGTATTAAAGCGTTTTTATACATTTTCACAGGATGTTTTTAGGAGACAAAAGGAGTGTGAGATTAGTAATAATAAGCTGCAGAGACATGTTTTGCTAGCTTAGGAGGCGTTCTGGAGGTGACAGGATCCCTTTAACCGTCTACTCACTCTCTTTATTCTTCTCCTAGTCACAGGGGATATTGAACCTAATCCAGGACCTTCTTATCATAGTAAGCTTAACTCTTTCACTGTAACACTCAGAAACTCCAGGAATCTCATTATTATTGCATGCCCTCTGCCTCCTTCAACTGTGCCCTTTGGAACCCTCGCTAAGCATGTAACAAACTCTTCTACATCCATGACTTTTACCTTTCACATAACATTAACTCTGACTGTCTGTGTGCTGTGCATTTAATATCTATATATGTTTATATTTTCTTACCTATCATGTCTTTGCTTTTTCTCATTCCTCATGATCACTCTTCTATGACTTCGAGTGGCTACTCCAACCCCTGCCTACTTTTTATTACCTTTGTTTAACTCTGAGTATGTGGTCAGTTCATACCCACCCAGCCCCTCTTCCACACCTGATTCATCTTAGGGTGCTTTCACATCTGCGTTTTTCGTAATTCGCGGCAGATGCGGTGAAAAAAACGCATCTGCCGCGATTACCGCATACCGGCTGCACATGCAGCGCGGTTGCGGTTTTTTCTATGCAATGTATAGGCATACTTGCGGCAGGTGCGGCAAGTGCGGTTTTGCACTTGCGGCAGGTGCGGCCGCGAAAAAAACCGCGGCTTACTGCGGTTTTTTTCGCGGCCGCACCTGCCGCAAGTGCAAAACCGCACTTGCCGCACCTGCCGCAAGTATGCCTATACATTGCATAGAAAAAACCGCAACCGCGCCGCAAGTGCAGCCGGTATGCGGTAATCGCGGCAGATGCGGTTTTTTCACCGCATCTGCCGCGAATTACGAAAAACGCAGATGTGAAAGCACCCTTAGCTGCAGATATATTCAGATCCACAAGTCTGATCCAGACTTGTCTGATCCATGTGTCTTTCAAACTACATCTTTCAAAGTACATTTTCTAAGTACAATGCTTAGAAATAGACTAGAAATGGACTGTAAAAGACTGTCAGGTAAAGGAATAGAAAGCCACCACAATGTTTCTTTTCTATTCACTACCACCCCTTACTACTTCATTTCATATTAACTCCTTAAATCCCTCCAACAAGTAAGGAACTAGTCATCTCTCCACCCATCCTCCCCAGCCATCTTACCTCTTTCTGACTACTATTCTTCGAAATACTGGCTGCATCACCTCGTCCTCGGCTCCACCATCTTGTCCCGGACTGCTAGATCTCGTCCCCAGCCACATCTCCCCTGGACTGTAGCTCATCCCTTGGTGGCATCCACCCCGGACTGCTCTTCAACACTGACCACTCATCCACCACTACAGTTCTCTTTCCCCCTGCACCTGACCGCTGCTGCATCCGACCCCTGTAACCCTTGCCCCCACCCACCATCCACAATGTTTCCGTTCCTTTGCACTCTCACTCCCATCCTCCTCCACTTCCTGCTACCCCCGCTCATCCCATCACCCAGCAACAAAATACTTCTCTCACCCTCCATCCTATCTAACCACCTCACCCATTCTCCGAATTATTCCTTCACTTTCAATCCTCCATCTCCAAACAGGCACGCCCACCACGTAAACTCTCCTGCTCTCACCTGCTAACCCTCTCCCTGCTCCTCCTACTCGCTGGCGACATTTCCCCTAATCCCGGCCCCCCCCCCCACCACATTCCCACAGTCTCCTACACCCCACCCCTACAACCCACCACCAACCCTCGTAACCTCACCATCACCCTCCCTCGCAACCTCACCAACTTTAGACCAAACCTACCAGCCCCTGCTCCCCTAATCTCCCTGCGAGGCACACTCTAGAACGCCCGCTCAGTCTGTAATAAACTCACACACATCCACGAACTCTTTATTTCTAATAAACTCTCATTCCTTGGCATCACAGAGACCTGGCTCACCCCCTCCGACCCAGCCTCCCTGCTGCCCTATCCTACGGCTGTTTCAGTCTTTCCCACCCCCCCCGCCCCTCTAAAAACATGGCGGAGGTGTCTGGCATACTCCTGTCCGACACCTGCTCCTTCGCTCCTATTCCACTACCCCCCTCTGCTACTCTTCCCTCTTTCGAAGCCCACTCTGTCCGCATCTTCTCTCCTGTAAAATGGCTACCTCATTACCCACCCCCAGGTACTGCCTAGCATTCCTTGAACAACCACAAACCCCTTACTTTATACAATCATCCCTCTGCTCTGATAAATCCCCACATCATTAGTCAGGTGTACACTCAATTAATCCCCATCCCGACACTCTACACCACCCATCAGCCCCTTCTTAACTCTCTTTTCCCCCATCCTCTACCTCCCACATCGGATCTCCCCCATTTTCACTCACTCTCACCACCACACCATTGGTGCCACCACAGACACCAGTACCTTGAATATTTATCCCAGCTTAGTTTTTCTTACCACTACAACACTCATCCCATCCGAGCCTTAGACAGAACGATTCAATATTACTGTCACCTTGTTTCTCTTATTTATTTTTACACCTAACTGCACTTGAGAAAGCTCAACTGACCGAAACTTTTGTGAGCAACTCCTCCTAAAATAAAAAACACAAATGATACATCTCTCTTTTTTATGTGGCTAATTAAGCTTCCTCCTCATCAATGCACCAAACAAAAACCTAAACGGAACACACACGATCAACTGCCTCCACCATCCACAAAGCCACGCTGCGAGCGTTAGACCAACACTCGCACCCTCCAACCAGAACACCACGCTGCACTCGCATAACCATGCACCCAGAGGATGAGTCCAGCTCCTCTCACTGGAGAACCTGAGGATGCATTCTTCCAGCGGGTGATCGACAAAAAGATCACATTCGGTGAAAGCACTTTTAAACATAGTTCAAAGACACCCTCACATCTTCAAGATGTCTTGCAACCGGATCCAAAAGCAACCTTTGCTTCTCACTGATGTCCCTTACCTCCCAGACTCATCCCCCAATCCCAAACCACTTAGTTCAAGCCTCTAACATTATTCCCCTATTCCACCACCTCTACTCCTCTGTCTGGAAGGACCTATGCCCCATACTCGTGAAAAATAGTATAGATTTGATCTGAATCAGAGGCAAGAGCATTATCCTCACCGTCCTCTAACGCAGCTCGCCCCTTCATAGTCCACAGATCACAATCCTGCTTCCCTCTCCTTACTGAAGGCCAAGCTCGCAAACCCCATCCATGTAAACTTTAAAGCCTCGCCAACTACAGGCCGTCCCAGGAACGGGCCTGCTAGGAGACCTTAACATTCCTTAGATCACATGCTTGATATATTACACTAGGATCCTGAACCCGGCCCGCGTTATTAACGTATTCACTGCTACGTGTACAACCTCTCCCTCACCCTTCCCAATGATTGGATCCAAGCGCTGAGTCCTTAAAACCACATCCATGCCGACACCATGTGGGAATTACTGCCGCAGATTTTTGCTCCTCCACGCCTTGTCCCCTAAACAACATGGGAAAGAACGTCCCAGTCTGAGTGCAGGCCTATCTCACCTCTTGTGCCTCCCACCTTCGACTGGCCTGCTCTGCGAAGCAGATGAAACACCCTCTATTCCAAGGATAACCACACTTGACCAAGTCACCAAGTACTAGTGACCTGCCAAACAAGGAAAACCTGTCCCCTCCTCCTTACCTGTCCCGCCGCCTTCGACCGGAATCTGCTGCATTCCCTGGTACCGGCAGTCCTGACATCCTTTACAACCACCGCCTGAACCAGTTCTCCGAAGGATCCACTCCAAAACAGAAGTGCCATTTACTGAACCACAGTTCCCCACAAACCAAGTGCCTCGCGCACCTCTGATGCATGCCCCAGGGACCGTAGCTGAGGGGAAGCCAGATGACAGCTCCCTTCAATCACCCTCTTCTCCGTAGGACGCTAGGAAACTCCATTTAGAACCCCAAGGGGCCCCCAGTACCACCCTCCCGCGTAAGACAACCCCAAATCTGCCTTCCGGCCTGACAGCACTGACCTCTCCATGCCCCAAGACAAAAACTATACTGAGAAGGGCCTTTCCGCCTTCCTTCCCCCAATCGTACAACTCCTCAATGCTGTCCTTAAGCTGAATGGGAAAAACAAACCACTCTCCGCCGCCTACACCTGCAAGACCGTCACCGCACCGCCCACCACACTCCCTCCTATTTTCCCCACATTGCCGTCAACGACTGTGCTCCTCTGGACAGGATCTCCCACCAATGTACTTCATTAGATTGTCCAAGATTTTCTTTATTGTTCCTTGAAGCCCACAGTCCTGCCCTCTTAACAGTAAACGCCAGAATTCTCATCGCTATAAAAAATATAATAAATACCCTACTTCCTTACCAGAACCGATATAATACACCCTATTCACGTTCTCATCATCTCCCGCCTTGACTACTGCAACCTCCTGCTCACGGGCCTCCCCACTACCTCAGTTTCACCTATCCAATCTATCCTGAATTTCGCTGCCCGCCTAATCCATTTGTCTCCCCACTACTCCCCTGTCTCCCTCCTCTGCCAAGCCCTTCACTGGCTCCCTGCTTCCCAGAGATCCCTGTTTAAAACACTAACCATGACATACAAAGCCATCCACAACCTGTCCCCTCCATACATCGCCGACATGGTCTCCCGATACCTACCCTCACGCAACCTGCAATCCTCCCAAGAACTACTCCTCTTCTCCCCCTTCATCTCCTCTTCGCACAACCGCATACAGGACTTCTCACGTGCATCACCCATACTCTGGAATTCGCTGCCCCACCACATCAGGCATTCCCCTACCCTGGGAACCTTCAAAACTGAATTAGTCCTTACCGGTAATTCCTTTTCTTGGAGCCTTCCACGACAGCATTGGAGGATGTCGTCCACGCCCTATTGGGGGGCAGGAACACAGAGAGGTTAAAAGCCCCTCCCCTTCCTCAGTACTCCAGTGTTTACCAAGATCACCCTTAGCCATGGATTACCTGATACAAACCGGAACCAACACCAACAAGGGGGGGAACTGATGCTTTCGTGGAAGGCTCCAAGAAAAGGAATTACCGGTAAGGACTAATTCAGTTTTCTCCATTCGCCTTCCACAACAGCATTAGAGGAATACCACCGATACTCCTCAGGGTGGGACTATTGCCTGTGGACAGATCCCGACTGAAGGACAGATCTAACCAATAGTGGCAAGAAAAAGTAAGGAGAGGCTACCACGTAGCCGCTCTGCAAATCAGCTCCGATGAAGCTCCAGCCTGCTCCGCCCAGGACGTAGCAGCAGCCTTTCAACCCCACCAGAGCAAGGACCGGAGCGACGTAGGCCTCACAGATCACCTTCGTGATCCAGGAAGTGATGGTAGCCTTGGAAGTCTTTTTCCCAAATGCTAAACAAACAGGTTCTGATCTAACCTCCAGGAAGCGGACTCTCGGAGGTAGTGGAGGACAGTTTGACGAGCATCAAAGGAGTGAAACACGGCCTCAGCTGCATTAGCAGGAGATTGACAAAATGAAGGCAGAACCACATCCTGGGACCGATGGAAAGCCGACATAACTTTCGGAAAAAAAGATGAATGCAATCGAAGCGTAATGCGAACAACGGACACCATGAGGCACGGAGCCCAGACAGAGAGTGCCTGCAGTTCTCCAACTCTGGGAGCAGAAGTGATGGCCACCAAAACGCCACCTTGTGAGAGAGAGACGTAAGGGATGCAGCAGACAAGGGTGCAAAGGGACTTCGAGCAAGCCCTTGGAGAACAATCATCAAAAACCCAGGGAGGGACAAAAGGCCGAATCCGGGTGGGCCGCCCCCAAGCAGAAGTAAAACTGCTTGATCCATGGATGGGAAGCAAGATCCTGGGCAAAAACCGCCCCAAGTGCCGACGTCTGGACTTATAGTGCTCGGCCGAATCCCCAAATCCAAGCCACGCTGCAAAAATCCAAGAGTTGGGCCACATTAGGATGATGCATGGCCGGATGGAAGGAGCACACCAGGACAGGAACAGATTCCAGCCCTCCCATAAATAGCGTTTGTCACAGGCTTCCTGCTCTGCTGAAGCATGCGGATCACTGCCTGGGAGAGACCCTTGGTCCTCAAGATCCCGGCCGCAACAGCTAGGCCGCCCAATTGAGCCACTGAGGGCCTGGGTGAAACAGAGGACCCTGGGACAGTAGGTTGAGACTGTGGGCCAACATAATCGGTCCCTTCAGGCCCAGGTCTCAAATGGCGTCATACCACGCCAGTTTGGGCCACAGTGGAACCACCAGGATAGTCGTCAACCCCTCCGCCCGAATCTTTTGCAACGTCTTGGGAAGTAGCGGGATTGGAGGAAATGCATACACCAAACGGAAGTCCCAGGGACAGGCAAAAGCGTCCAGCCCCCGAGGATGGTCCGACCACGTCAGGGAGAAAAAGGTCGGCACCTTTGCATTTGAGCCCGAAGCGAACAGGTCGATCGAAAGGACACCCCACCCATCCGTAAGAGAGCGAAATACTTCTGGATGGAGGCACCATTCTCCTGGGTGGACCACCGTGCGCTCAAGAAATCTGCCTGTACATTGGCCATTCCCTTCAGATGTACTGCCGAGGAGGAGAGAAGATGGCGTTCTGCCCACGAAAGAACAGTCTTGCCAGCCCCTGCAAGTGTATGCCACGAGTACCGCCTTGGTGCCGCAAGAAAACAACCGTAGTCACGTTGTCTGACAGGACCTTGACATGATGACCCCGGAGAACGTGAGCTGCAGCATGAAGCGCTTACTCCACTGCCAGAAGTTCCCGGAAGTTTGAAGACTGGCGACTGACCGAGCGACTCCAAATCCCCTAGAACGGTGTGCGATCTACCATCACGCCCCAACTGGAACCGATGGCATCAGTGGAAACGGAGGTCACAGGAGCCTGCAGCCAGGGCACCCCTGTCCGAAGGTGTCTGGGATTCATCCCAAGGAAAGGAGTTTTCCACCCGCCCCGGGGTCCGGACCCGCGAGTTTAAGGAATCCTGACGTCTGTCCCAGGAACTCAGTATGTGTTCCTGGAGCAGTCGGGCAGGAGCCTGAGCCCATGTTACTGACGGAAAGCAGGCTGTCATGGCCCCTAACAGGATATTGCTTCCCGCAAGGAGGGCGACCCCCTTGCCCGGAAGCAGGTCAGATTCACGCGGCGCAGAAGCTGATGTGCCGCAGGAAGGAATGAGGTCTGTCTGGAGGAGGCCAGCAAGACTCCCAAAAATTGACATTGGGTTGCCGGCACCCGTTCCGATTCCTGAAGATTGAGCACCCACCCCAGGGACTAAAGAATCTCCAACGTGTTGGAGACCTGTGTGCGCAGAACCACTGCCGAAGGAGCCACCACCAAAATGTTGTCTGAATAGGGAAGCACACATATTCCCTGGGTCTGGATGAATGCGAACACTTCCCACATGAGTTTGGTAACCTCTGGGCTGACGAAATCCCGAAGGACAGCACATCAAGCCGAGAATGGACCGTCCCGCCTGCCCCGGAGATCGCCGCAGAAAGCGCTTGTGGGACGGGTGAATGGGGACATGAGAATACGCGTTCTGGAGGTCCACAATAACCTGGAGTAGCGCCCCTGGCCCTCCTCTCCAGGAGGAATCGGGGACCCCACACCCGAATCCAACAGGTCTTGCAGACCCGACAAGAAAAACCGTGCGAGAGTCCCCCTGAGGAAGGGATGGACCCGAAAACACGGAGGGGCTGGCTCTCGAATTCCAAGCGCAGACCCTCCCAATGGTTGAGAGGAACCAAGGGCACGAGGAGATTGCTTGCCACTGTGGCAGAAACCGCAGGAGCCGCCCCGCAATGGGGAAGGCATACTTGTTTAGGGACGGCTGGTGATGTCGCTGCTGGGGGAGCAAGATATTACGGGACTTGTCCCCTTACTGGAATGCCCAGCGACCAGACTTACCCTTCCCTTTAGACTGGGAGGGTTGGCTGCGCTCAGGCCGAAAGGACAGCCTCCGAAATGGCTCCTGTTCCGGGAGACACATTTTCCGGTCTGACACCTTTTCCAGGATGTCATCCAATGCCGGACCAAGACAAAAGACCTTTGAAAGGGGAGACCACACAGCTGGTGCTTAGACGTGACCTCCCCATTCCACATTGTAAGCCGCACTGCCCTGCGAGCTGTGTTAGCCAACACTGCGCACCTGGCACCAACGCGGAACGACTCAGCAGAGGCATTGGCCAGGAAGCCCGTAGCACGTCTCAGAAGTGGAATGGAGTCCAAAGCTCCTCCCTGGGAGAACCCTGCAGGATGAATTCTTCCAGCTGGGTGATCCACTTAAAGAGACACCTGCCCACATGTAGAGGAAAGGTTCACCTTTAAAGGCATAGCTGCCGCCTCCCAGGATTATTTGAGGGCACCCTCCATCTTACAAATGAGGGCAACCGGGAGGAATCTTCAAAAGGCAACACGGTCTTATATGCTACCCTGGCCACCTGGATGTCCACCTTCGGGACCTCCCAGACAAAGTCATCACCCTCCAATCCACTCAGAAGGGTGAGCCGCTTAGCCTTCAGGCCTCTGAACATTTAGTCCTGCACAGAAGAAGGTGATTCCACCACCTCTACTCCCATGGTACAATGGACAGTGTCCACCATTGCACCCATGGACTCCGTGGAAAAATAGTAGTGTCCAGATTCCCCGTGTCTGGACAGAGGCAACAGAGGCAATATCCTCGCCGTCCTCTAACGCTGAGCTCTGGCCAGCATTCATGAGATCCACAGAGTCACAATCCTGGAGCTTCCTCTCTTACGGAGAGGAAGGCCTGGAAGCTGCAGCAAAACCCGCAGTGCCGAGATAGAAGCTTTAAAGCCTCGCCCAATGACTAGTGGCGCACGGTCGCCAGGTAACGGGGCCTGCTAGGGGGAGAGCCTGCGGAAAGCATGTGTCACCTATAGATAATGGCTTGGATGATATGTACAGCTTAGGATCTGAACCCACGGTCACGGCTGGTGTATGGGGTACGGTGATTCACTGCTACATGGTTGTTGCCACAGCAGCCTCTCTCCTGCACCTCTTCCCTAATGGATTGGAGTTCCTCAAGCAAGGATGGGGAGTCCATCCTGACAACCATGTCAGTCATGGCCGACACCTTATTGTAGGAAAAGGGAAATTTTGTGCCGCAGCCACATTTTTGCTCCCTTTCACAGGCGGCCCTTGTCTCCCTATAGACAAAAAGGGAAGAGAAGGGGGTCCCAGTGTGAGTGCAGGCCTAAATAACTCTACCCCTTGTGACCACCCCCAGAAACACTTACATGAGCTGGGGAACGCTGGGCTCTGCAGAAGCAGAGGTGGAAGCCTATCACCCTCTATGTTTCAGGGATCAGCCTTACCTGGGTGTAGCTTCCGGCGGGTACTTGTCCAGAAGTACTGTGCCCCCATCGAGGAACACCTGTTCCCTCCCTCCTCCTGGTCACCGGCCGCGGGCAGTAGCGCGCGAAAGTCCTACTGGGTTCCCTGGAGCCGCACCCAGCCTGCCACAGCCTGTACAGGAGCTGCCGCCCGAAACCGGAAGTGTCATCCCGGAACCGGAAGTGCCACACCCGAAACAGGAAGTGTCATCCCGGAACCGGAAGTGCCACACCCGAAACCGGAAGTGCCTCTGCTGCACCTCTGATGCATGCCCCAGGGACCGCAGCTGGAGGAGGGAGACGCCAGAGAGCTAAACAGGCCTCCAGCGTTGCAATACACGGCCTGCTTTGCTCCGTAGGACGCAGGAAGGCCGGATGGTCCCTTTTACGGGAACCCCGAGAAAGAGGAGGAGGCCGCCCCCGACGTCCATCCCTGGCCCGGCTGTAAGTACACCCCAATGCTGCCTCTGCCGGCCCGACAGCACTGGAACCTCTCCATGCCCCAAGGGGGACAGGAAGACACTGGAGTACTGAGGAAGGGGCTTTTAACCTCTCTGTGTTCCTGTCCCCCAATAGGGCGTGGACAACATCCTCCAATGCTGTCGTGGAAGGCGAATGGAGAAAACAGGCCTGAAAGCCCACCTCTTCCGCCAAGCCTACAACCTGCAATGAGACCCAGTCCACCGCACCGCCTCACGACCGACACCTCCCCCTCCTACTGTATCCCCACCAGTGCCTCATAGACTGTGAGCCCTCGTGGACAGGATCTCCCCTATTGTATCTGTACATTAGAATTGTCCACAGCCATTGTTACTTGTATTGTTACTATGTTAATTGTCCTAGTCTGCCCTCTTAACATGTAAAGCGCCATGGAATATTATGGCGCTATATAAATTAATAATAATAATAATTAACCTACTTGCTCTTACAGAGACCTGGATATAGCAGTTGGACACCACTATCACTGCTGCTCTCTTATATGGTGGCCTACAATTTTCTAATAGCCGTAGACCTGGGAGCAGACCAGGTGGAGGTGTTGGTGAGCTGCTTTCAACAAATTGTGCTTTTCAGGTTTTCCCACCTGTCCTTTCAGTTTTTTTCCTTTCTTTTGAGGTCCACACTGTAAGACTTTACAGACCCTTCATTGCCTTCCAGGCCCCCCAATGTCAATTCCTTGATCACTTTGCCACCTGGCTTCCACACTTTTTAGTCTGCGAGCTTCCCAATCTCATCATGGAGAATGGGAATATGTTGGACTTGATCTTCTCCTGGCCCAGTGGGGGCATGGGGTACTCAGAATCGGGCCCTTTCAATGTCGTCGGCGCTGTGGGATGTCATCACGGTGGCGTGATCTGGTCCGTGGTCTCCGGTGGGCGGTCAGTAAAAAAGGGAAAAAGCAAAAGGTATTAGGGTAAAAATGGAAAAATAAGAAAAAAACAAAATAAAAATAAAATAAAAATAAAAGAGTTTGTTGTGACGACACCCATGGAAGGCAGCCAATAAGGGCATCTGGTGTGGGAGGAAATTGGGGTGATGGAGAGCCAGCAGGGCTGAGCTGGCTGCAGGATGAGGTCGGGGCAACTGTCAGGCAGGCCCCTGCTGCCTGCTCAGCGTTCCAGTCTACCGCTCCTCAGGCACAAAATGAACAGTCTGACACAATGCTGAATTCCAAACCCGGTTTACTGAGCTCTCTTCCACACGCAACACAATTTATAGCTCAAGTATACTCAAGGTAGTCTTTAGCAACCAGGATGGATTTCCAGTTAACCCCTTTCATGTGCCTTTCCTCACAGGCCGCTCTCTCTCAGCACTGCCTGTTCTCCTCCTTCCTGCATGCACGTCCATGCACAGAAAACCCTATCCAGCAGCCACGGGCCTTCATTGGGAGACTTGCAGGGTCCCCTGGCCCTCGTACAGCTGCCTTCTTGGCGGATGTGTCGGGAGTGGCCCACAGTTCCTCAAGATCTCGTGACCACCTGGGTTCAGTGGTTGGAGCATGAAGTCTCCTCGCCACCTTTCAGGACCGGGCCCCTGGTTCTTGCCCTGCCCCTCCGCTTTAGTCCAGATTTGAGCGCACGGGTGGATCGCTCACTGCCCGTGCCCCTAGGGCCAGTGGCGTAACAACTGCCCCGCGGGCCACAGTGAAAGACTCACACCGGGGCCCCCTTGGTGAGAAGTGGGGGGGGGGGTCTGGTGCTAGTGGAGCTGGCCAGGTGAGCAGGGGAGGGGTGCTAGTGTAGCTGGCCGGGTAAGAAGCGGGGGGGGTGCTAGTGGACTTCCAGTCCTCCCTCACCACCTCTGCCTAGGGCTCCCTCTGTCCCCTTGTGGTCTCTGGCCTAGGGACCAGGACAAGCCTCATTGCTGCTCAAGTCCTCCAGTTGCTTCTCCTCTGTCCTCTTTTCATCTGATCTCCGCCGACTGTTCTCTCCCGAAATTGCCTAACACTTCCTGTGATGTTTCCCCTTTGTTCTCTCTGTTTCCCTGACCACTTCCTGCTCCCTTTCCACCCACAACTTTTCTCTCCCCGCCATCCCACGGGAAGCCTGAGCCGTCCCACTACCTGGGTTCACCCGCTCTCCCTAGTATCGGGTGTGTTGGGTGTGTTTGTGGGTGACTGGACTTATCACACCTGGTTGCCGTGGATGGGACGCTACCCCTGGGTGTGGGTGCAGTACCCCTTAGTGGCGACCAGACCACTGGGGTGCCACACTCCTCATTGGCAAAGGTTAGCACGTCCTCGTGCTAAGACATGGGCTAAATGATTTTGCAGATGAAACTCAAAAACTTTATATAACATGCATATAAAACAATGAAACAACACAAGACAGTTTCATCTATTGCGGGAGGTTCTAGGCTTAAGGTTACATAACAAATACCACACTGAGTAACTAAGAACTAGTTCTATAAAAAATATAAAGCTTTGAGTAAATGTGGCGCCCCTGCGACCAGGGTGGCCACATAGGGAACTGCAGCCAGGCAGAAAGATAGACGGTTTGTACACCAAACACCCTCACAGAATACCACACACCACTAGAGACAGCACCCAACCCGGAGCCCAGAACTCTAGGTGGGCAAGGGGTGGTGGGTTTAGAGGAAAGTGGGTGGGAATGCATGTAGATCAGGTGACAGAAAGCACAAATAGAGGAGAAAGAGGAGGAAGGAGTTAGTAGGCCAAGGGTGCCGACCAGTAAAGACCAAGTAGGCTACAGTAGGCTGAGAAGCAAAGACACAGTGAGCCGAGCTGAAAAGACACCAAGCAGAGAGTGACACACGTCCTGGTGGGATTGGGCTTCATGGAGATGCAGAATCCACAGAGTCACAGAAACCATGGAGAGAAAGCTCGCCCATAGCCGGCATCCCAGGGGAGTGTGAGGAAAGAGACCGGACCAGCAGTACTGGGTCCGAGGAACATGGCAGCACTGACTAACTGGTGGAGACGTTTTCCCTGATTTGTGCTCGAGTCACACGGGCTAGATGGAGTCTGGTAACGCCTTGCAGGAAAGGGTTGCTGCAGACTAGGCACACAGCAGACGGGGAGCTTTAACTCCAGGTTGGAGTTCCTAACAAAAAGGGTAGGAAAGCACAGCAGAAACCACGAGGATCCACAAGGGTCCGAGCTGCCGCTATACTACCCGGGGAGACAAGAAAGAGAGAGAAACAACAGCCTGGAAGGACTTAGAAGGAGTGAGGGTCTCAGAGTGACAGCCTGGCTGCAGTGGGTTCAGTGTAACCGGAGTTAACTGACTGAGAACTGTGTTAAGAATTGCACTGTAAACTGCACTGTGAACTGCTGTGAATTGTTTGTGAAGAAGCTGACAAGTAAACCTGGTGAACCCTGCCTGAGTGTCCGTGTTTGATTCCAGGTATAAAGAACTGTATTTCATACCTTTTATCCTGCCAGGAGCAGCCCGACCCGCGGCAGGCTCATCCATCCAGCTGCAGCCCATCCATCCCTCCATCCTCCTGGCAGAGTTGCACTGCAGCGGTGGTCCCGTCATTGACCACAACCCGTGGGTGGCGTCATGACAAACTCTATCCCCTGTATATATCCCCTTTTACTTGTGAGAACCCCGGACACGGTCCGTACCAGGACCTCCATGACATCCCCAGCAGTACCCCGGTCCGGTACCGAGTACCCCGTCCCAGTGGGCTCCACATTTACAAATATAAAAGCACATATAAAAGCAAGCATAAATGTGTAAAGATGAAAGAACAAGAAAAGAAAAGCAAGCAGATAAAACACCATTAGTCCGATGGATGTCCCTCACCGGGTAGTTCCATGATTAAGAAAGTCAGTGCAGTTCTTTGGTCTTTGGGGGGACCCACCCACCACCAACAAACCCCCAACGGCAGCCGTGGGTGAGCGACAGGATATATGACCACAATTTTTCGGCTGACCGAGTGGGTTTTAGTTTGTGGTCACAGGTGCTGTAACGTGCACGTAGAAGAGAAGGTGAATCAAAACATTTTAAAGGCAAGCTGTCAGGTCTCTTTAGGCTCCAAAGCTATGACTACTTGTCCCTGCAGCTTTCAAGCACATCCCTAACCATCCCTGTGTGCCCTACCAGTGCACTATATTGGAGTTTAATACTCACATTTTCCCCTCACTGCAGCATCTAGTCTCCACTGTGTGGAGACTGACTGGGTGTTCTCCTGGTCTCCGTCTCCCCTCCTGTCTGTGGTTAACACGCCTTACTGGGCATGAGAAGAGATTCCCCTGGCGCGCTCCCCACTCTATTTAAAGGTCCTGCTTTTGTTTGTGCCGCGGCTGCGGGTATGTGTGTTCGGTATCTGCGCATTGTGCTGTCATTATATTTAATTTTGACGCCTCTTTGAATGGCGAGGCAGCGGCCGCGTCTTTTTCCGCTTCTGCGCACTGGGGAGAGCGCCAGGGGATCTCTTCTCATGCCCATGGGATGGTTAGGGATGTTCTTGAAAGCTGCAGGGACAGGTAGACATAGCTTTGGAGCCTAAATCGACCTGACAGGTTCCCTTTAAAACAAAACACAGCAGAAGCATGGTCTAAAAGCCAACAGAGCGCACACACGGATGCGCAAACTATTTACACTCTAGTCCAGATCAAGCATTGTCCATGATCCCAAATGTTCATCAAACAAACCGGCAAACAAAACAAGAACTATTTACAAATTTACAAGGGGGGGTCGCAGAGTCTCTTACTGTCCCTTCCAGGGTTGAGCTGGGGCGGCAGACCCGCTCAGTGTCGGCACTGGGCTTAGGTACACGATGACCGGGGTTTGGTGTCTCTGCCTCCCACATTGGTGGCTGGGTTCGCCTCTCCGGGGCAGACTCCCTCTTTGCGACCGCCTTGGGATGCACCCGCCATATGTGGAGGCTGTAGGGGCCTCTCTCTCCCTCTGCCGGACTAGCATGACCCGGTCCCTGGGGTACAGATCCCTGCCCAGGTGTCCCTTGGGCAGGTGCTCCTCCATGTCCATCTGGAGATAAACAGTTCCCGGCTTGCCCCTGGGACCCAGGCGAAGCCCCAACCCATACCAAGGTGGAATGTGGTGACGACTCCCTCCAGGTGCGGACCCTGGCCGGTGGATTGGGCCTTACGGGCTTTGGCCTTTGCTTTAATGTTCCGTGCACACTTTTGGGCCCTCTGCTCTTCGGCCTCCGCCTCCCACCAAGCGATGCACCGTCTCCGGTGTTCCTCCCAGGGCACCACCTCAAATTTTGCCTGCCACCACTTCCCCTGGAAATCCCATCAGCGCCCCTCCCGGGTTCTCCCAGTAACAGACCATCGGCTCTCCATGAGCCTCCTGAGACGGGGGTTCCGGGGTCAGTGGGACGGCCAGCCCTTTCCCGGGGATGGGGGCATCCTCCCAAGCTGAACTGGGGGGTGATGGGCTGGGGCTAAGGGGGCTAGGAGGGCTTATGAGCACAAGGGGGGCTTCCTCCTGCAGCAGGGCAGATTCAGTACCTGACTCGGCACAGGGTGCTGTCTCGTCCTCTTCCATCCTGCGGGTTGGGGAAATGGTGTGCAAAGCCATCCATCTCACAGCCGCCCTCTCGACCCTCAACCACAGCCTGCTGCCATCTGCCCATGGTGGTGAGGTGGGCCTGCTCCAGCTGACAACCGAGATCCCGAACTTCATCCTCGAGGAAGGTGAGGCCGAGCTCCGGTCTTTGGCTCTGCTCCGGGTAGCTGGGGAAGTCAGTCACTGCCACCCCACACTCCAGATCTCCTAGGCTTTGATCCGCCATACTGGATGCCATGCAGATGCAGAAGTTCCCGCCACTCCATCTGGAACTCACGTCAAAGCCTCTGTTTGCGTCTTTCCTTAGTAGGTGTGCCTCTGATCCGCTAGTGTCGGCCATACCTCTGGGTGGAGTAGCACCGCTTCTTAGTCCGCCCTCCTGACTGTCGGAGGACAGAGGGGACGTAGGCCATCTTTTGCGCTGTGTCCTGGTGACTCACCGCGACCCGTTCGACACATGGCAGGCGTTTTCTTCTTTCCTCCTGCCTCCTTCCTCCTGCGGCTGTGGAGGCCCGGTGGTGCAGATTCAATAAAGAGAGACATCTTGGTAGAACAGATTAAGGGGTTAATTTGTCGTGACGCCACCTATGAGAGTTTCGGTAACTTTACCGACGCTGCGAGACCTCCGGGGGCTGGAATGCAGCAAGATGGAACGCTCCCCACAGGCTGAGCGGTGATCCCCGAAGGCTGGAGCTGACCAAGATGTTCTGCGGCAGCTGCGGTTTATTTAGTACGCAGATAAACAGTTCATAAGGAAGCATGGACACTGTAAGTCTCTGTAACAGGTTCTTTACTGTAACCAGCAAGCAGTACATGGTATACAGTGACGGGTAGTGGACCGGGTGGACTCAGCAGTAATCAGTGTCCCTCAGAGATCCGCGGTGTTCCTCCATTCTAGCTAAGTTGGGTTGCCGTTGTCACCCAGGAATACCAGGTCGGGTACAGGGAGGCTGCTTGAATGTCCTATCCGGGGTATACGTTCCGGATGCTTTGGGGAGCCTTGGGTCCCTTGGTGGGTACACCGCTGGTTAGACGACTGGATTTGGCGGTGGTGGGGTGCTCCTATAAAGCAGTCCCTCCACTCCTCTGGTTCGTGTAGAAGTGCTGAACTCCTTCTAGCTTCGGTACCAGTAAACCGGCTGTAGATGGGCACGGGATGATTTTGGACCCGCATGTAGATGCCCGTAAATCGGTTGTAGAAGCACCGGTAGTAATAGTGCTCAAACAGGGTGATGATAGGGAGATGGGCCAGGGAAGTGGCCAGGGGGCCACACGGGACTGTGCAGGCCCCCTCTCCTAGGTTGCAGAGCTGGTTGGTTTAGCTCCTTCTCCTACGTTGCTCGGAGAGTTCTCTCTACTTGACTAAACTCACTGTTTTTCTAAACTTTCCATTACACACTACCCTTATACTCCGCCCACCAGGACTTGATTGGCCCTCTATGCTAGGTGATGCATGTAGGGTATGGATCTCTGAGTTAACGGTGTTACTGCTGGGTCAGAGAATATTGCTGCTGCTGTCTTGGCTGCAATACCATCCTGTGACGCACTCGGTGCGGGGCGCCACACTGGCCTGGCCCACGATGGGGGACTATGGCTCGCCCCCCAGCCAACACATGCTCTCAGTCCCTCATGGCCACCATTACTCCAGCCTACAAAGCACTGTCTCTAGGTTCAGTTCGTAAAGGGCACGGGACCCAGCGATACCGGGTCGGTAAATCCTGTTCGTGATGCCAAGTCTGACTCACACCAGTGCGGTCATGGGGTACTCAGAACCGGGCTGTGGGATGTCACGGTGGCGTGACCTGGTCCGTGGTCCCCGGTGAGCGGTCATTAAAAAAAAGGGAAAAGCAAAAGGTAATAGGGGAAAAATGGAAAAATAGAAAAAAAAAACAAAGAAAAAATAAAATAAAAATAAAAGAAAAAAGATAGCGGCACTCACCGGGCGTGTTTCAAAGGTGCTTTATTTGGGTACCCTCATTCCAGGGTCCCACTCAGGAGGGAGGGAGTGCAGAGACAGCAGAGATGACGGATCTCCGTTTCGGGGCTCCTACCCCTTCCACGGACCTCAGACATTGAGGTCCGTGGAAGGGGTAGGAGCCCCGAAACGGAGATCCGTCATCTCTGCTGTCTCTGCACTCCCTCCCTCCTGAGTGGGACCCTGGAATGAGGGTACCCAAATAAAGCACCTTTGAAACACGCCCGGTGAGTGCCGCTATCTTTTTTCTTTTTATGCTACTATTGATGTGATATATAGCGGGCACCCAGAGGCGGCCAGCAATGCCCCACCTCGCATATACCCATATGAAAAAATAAGCACTTCTCCTAACTTAGCAGTGCCCAGTGAACGGACTCTTTTTGATTATAAAAATAAAAGAGTTTGTCATGACGCCATCCATGGAAGGCGGCCAATAGGGGCCGCTGCTGCGGTCCAGGACCTCTGGGGATGATGGAATTGCAGGTGTGATGGTTCTGCTCCCCACAGGAGGAGAAGGTCCCCAGGGAATCCGGATTGAAGGAAATTGGGGTGATGGAGAGCCAGCGGGACTGAGCTGGTTGCAGGACGAGGTCAGGGCAACTGTCAGGCAGGCTCCTACTGCCTGCTCAGCGTTCCAGTCTCCCACTCCTGAGGAGCGAAATGAACAGTCTGAAACAATGCTGAGTTCCAAACCAAGTTTACTAAACTCTCTTCCACACGCAAGACAAGTAACAGCTCAAGTACAGTGGCGGTCCGGGTAGTCTTTAGCAACCAGGATGGCTTGTCCAGTTCACCCCTTTTATGTGCCTTTCCTCACAGGCCTCTTTCAGCACTGCCTGTTCTACTACTTGCTGCACGTGCCTCCGTGCACAGAGCCCCAATCCAGCAGCCACAGGCCTTCGTTGGGAAACTTGCAGGGTCCCATGGCCCTCGTACGGCTGCCTTCTCAGCGGATCTGCCGGGAGTGGGCCACAGTTCCTCAAGATGTCATGGCCACCCAGATTCTGTGGTTGGAGCATGGAGTCTCATCGCCACCTTTCAGGGCCGGGCCCCTGGTTCTTGCCCTGCCCCTTCGCTCTAGTCCAGATTCGGACACACGGGTGGATCGGTCACTGACTGTGCCCCTACAGCTCCCTCTGTCTCCTTGTTGTCTCTGGCCTTGGGACCCGGGACGAGCCTCATCGCTGCTCAAGTCCTCCAGGTCCTTCTCCTCTGTTCTCTCCTCAGCTGACCTCCTCCGACTGTTCTCTCCCAAAACTGCATAACACTTCCTATGGTGTTTTCCCTTTGTTCTCTCTCTTTCCCTGACCACTTCCTGCTCCCTTTCCACCCACCATCTTTCTCCCCCTGCCATCCCACGGGATGCCTGAGCTATCCCACTACCTGGATTTGTGGCGCCCCGCACCGATTGCGTCACAGGAGGGTATTGCAGCCATAAATGCAGCAGCAATATTCGCTGACCCAGCAGTCATTTGGTTAACTTAGAGATCCATACTCTGCATGCATCACTTTGCATAGAGGGCCAATCAAGGTCCTGGTGGGCGGAGTGCAAGGGTAGTGTGTAGTGGAAGTTTAGTCCAGCTTAGAGAGTTCTAGTCTCGAGTCTGGAGAAGTAACAGCAACTTAGAAGACCTCTGCAGAATCCCAGCTCTGCAACCTAGGAGAGGGGGTTGCACAGTCGGTGCAGCCCCCTGGCCACCTTCTACCAGCCATCTCCTCACTTTTACCACGGTTGAGCACCATTACTCCCGGTGCATTACCAACCGAACTTGGGCTTCAACATGCGGGTCCAAAACCACCCCGCGCCCATATACAGCCGGTTTGCTGGTACCGAAGCTAGCAGCAGTTCAGCTCTGCTATGCGAACCAGTAGCGTGGAGGAATCGCTTTACAGGAGCACCCCACCATCGCCAAATCCAGTCGTCTAACCAGCTGTGTACCCACCAAGGGACCCAAGGCTCCCCAAAGCATCCGGAACGTATACCCGGATAGGGCATTCAAGCAGCCTCCCTGTACCCGACCTGGTATTCCTGGGCGACAACGGCAACCTACTTAGTTAGAATGGAGGAACACCGCGATCTCTGAGGGACACCTATCACTGCTGAGTCCACCCGGTCCACTACCCGTTAACTGTATGCCATGTACTGCTTGCTGGTTACAGTAAATGACCCGTGACAGAGACTTACAGTGTCCGTGCTTTCTTATGAACTGTCTGTCCGCACTTCAAGGTAACCGCAGCTGCCACACAACATCTTCAGCAGCTCCAGCCTCAGGGGATCACCGCTCAGCCTGTGGGGAGCGGTCCATCTTGCTGCATTCCATCCCCCGGAGGCCTCGCAGCGTCGGTAAAGTTACCGAACTACTCATAGGTGGCGTCACGAAATAATTAACCCATTAATCTGTTCCTACAAGACGTCTTCAACTTTTTGATCTGCACTCAATCGGGCCCCACTACCGGCAGGCGCGGTCCACCCATGACAAGGAGGAAGGAGCTACTGCCTGTCTAAACCGGAGTCCCCGAACAGGTATTATGTGCTTTAAAATACTTTAATGTCGACAATTTGGACTTTTTTCGTCCCTAAAAGAACTTTCCCGCCTTTTCACCGTTGGGCCAAGATGGCGCCCAAGATGGCGTCCCCGCCATGAGGAGCCGCCATGTGCAAGCCCAGGGGTGAGCCACCGCCCCTCATCGTGGGAGGGCTAAAGCCAAAGGCGCCAAAACTCTTCGTCCGCCCTGATTGCTCGAATCAACCATGGGGGCGGACCACAAAGACTTTTTCCCACATTTGGACTACAAAAACCTCCAAGGAAGTGGGAGTGTCAGGCAATTCTTCACCAGCTCTCTACCAGAACGGTTACCGGTTGGACGGGTGTGGTTCTCCTACAAAGATGGCCAGTTTGAGACTCCGAGACCTGATGCAACAAGTGGAAGCTGAGGCCAGAGCAACCATAGGCCACCCCGGTCCGGGTCCTGTCCTCAACATCGATGGCAGCCCCGACTTTTGGCAAGAAGCTCTGCAAGACCTCCGGGTGAGGCTCATGGAAACTATCGAGTGGACAATTCGTAGCTGGAGCGCGAGCCTACGCCGTAGACTACATCACGCGATGCAGCAGAGACGACCGGGTACATCCAACCCAGGACCGGATGATATCTCCAGTTTCACTATGACCTCCCCAACGCCTACCGCTTGCCCTGCATTCTCACCAGAGCCCATTGACTGTTTCATCCCGGTAGAGACCGCAACTCAACCCAGTCCACTGCCTAAAACTGCAGCCGGACCGATCCCAGAGCCAGAGCTTGTAACCTGCTCCTTAGAAGAAGCCGACAGCTACCAAGTTCCCGCCGAGGAACCCGTCGACAGTCGTAATACCTCTTTAAAGACTGTTGCCAGTGTCTTCCCTGAACCGGAGGCCTCCTTTGCAACTTCGGAGGTCTACCCGTTCGACGGGATACAGATACCGCTACCAGCAGAAACAGAAGAAGAGGCAGGCTGCCTGGAAGCCCTGCAGGACGTCCCCGAGGAAGGATCCGCAACACCACCGCCCTGTCGTACAGAGGAACCTGTTCCAACATCTCCAACCATCGAGCAGCCCGATGTGGTCGTCGAGGAGAAGAGGATGACGACGACGAGACCCGCAGTATTCCTGAGGATCTTGACACCGGTTTTGCTTGGGGAGACAGCGAGGATCATCCGTCCGAGCAGCTAGCTCGGGTACACTGGTTGGGTGCAACAGCGACACCTTCCCCTGTGCCGTTCCACCGGGTGCCGGTCCAGACTGTCCGCCAAGCCCAAGCTTCCTACCAAACCACCATCCATATTCACACTCCAAGCCGTACCGACGAAACTGTACGGCAGCGTCGCCGAGAGGAATGGCAGGCCCGTGAAAGCGCCAACATGGAGGCCCGTGCCACGGCCCGCCGCCAACCGCCGTTGCCTGATGAACTTCGCCGTGACGGCGCGGTCCACCCGTGACAAGGAGGAAGGAGCTACTGCCTGTCTAAACCGGAGTCCCCGGCCACGGTGAGTCAGATTCACCCGCTATTCTTGGGACCGGGTGTGTTGTGTGTTTCTGTGGGTGACTGGACTTACCACACCTGGTTGCCGCGGACGGGAATACTACCCCTGGGTGAGGGTGCAGTACCCCTTAGTGGCGACCAGACCGCTGGGACGCCACATCTGCTCAGTACATGATTTTACTAATTCCCCTCTTCCACTCTCTTACCACAACCTTTTTTCATTCTCAATCAAGAACTGTCAACCCATTAAGGACACTCCCAACTCCTACACCTATAGGAATATATGTGCCAGTAACACTCAGAAACCTATAAAAAAATTTACAGTCTTCACTAGCCCAATCTCACAGCCCCAATCTCCTCCCTTTCCTTTGACAAAGAGAATAATTCAATAATATGTAAGACACCCAAAAATGCCAGGTCAAAGGTGGCTGAAAACAGGGCAGACTCGAAAGGGGAGGAGCAGAGGGACAAAGTAGAAATAATTAATTGGTGTAAATCACTAAAAAAAATAGGCCGTCTGCTATCCCCTTGAACCCAAACCTGCTTCCAGCCCCTGATGACCTGGCGAATAAAAAATTCTTTGGTAACATCTCACTATCTTAAAAGCTGAAAATGGAATGCCAAACCAGAGAGACGTCGCTGGGTGACTGCCCGCAATATGCTGACATTGAATAAATGGAGCAAATAATCCAAAGTAACCCCCAAGATGGTTGGAATCAGAAGACAATACCGGCTTATCCCAAGCAAAATTAAACCACTCATCCCACGTCTTACCATGTTGTCTACGCTACTGAAGATCTCACCAGACGCATCAGTTGACTTTCTCTACTTCCCAAATGAAAGATGTGCACAGATCACCTGACTTCTGAGCATTGGGACATAATTCCCTGAACTTCTTGCTAATCAAAATGGGATAAAGATTCAGCAACAACATTCATAACACCTGGTACATGATGAGCACGAAACCAGATATTGAAAACCAAGCATCTTAAAACTAAGAATCTGATCAGCTGAATCACAGGACGGGAGGATGACTCTAAATGATTAATAACATCAACTGCCTTCATATGTTTTGACCAGACACAGATCTTGTTGTCACGCAGGACCAGGCCCCACATAAAAATGGCAGAGACTATGGTAAAAAGCTCTAACAGTGAATGTTCTTGTGGCATCAGAGCAATAAGAATTTGGCCATGGTTTGGTACACCACTGATTGCAAAAAATGACCCCAAAGCCCATGGATGTGACTCGCCCCGTAGGGGCCATGGGGTACTCGGAGCCAGGCTTCCCTTCTGGCGATGTCGTCTGGGGGGTCGGGATATCACAGTGGTGAGACTCGGTCCGTGGCCCCGGAATGTTCAATAAAAAGGGAGAAAGTGATTCATGGAATAGGGGGACTTGGGAGTGGTTGTCGTGACACCACTCGTGGTATTCAGCTATTAGTGGCCGCCGCTGCAGTCTGGAACCTCTGGGGATGATGGGATGGCAGGTATGATAATGTCGCTCCCCACAGGTGTAGCGGATCCCCAGGGCATCCAGTGTAGAGGATTGGGGGTAATGGTGGGCCAGCGGGGCTGATCTGGCTGCAGGGAGGGATCAGAGCCTCTAACAGGTGGGCTCCTGCGGCCTGCACGGCGTTTCAGTCTACCACTCCTCAGGCGGGAAATGAACAGTCTTACATACAGTCCTGAGTTCCAAACCCGGTTTATTTGGCTTTCTCTGTTCGCACCACAGGTTACAGCTCAGGTTCAATTTCAGTCCAGATAGTACTTAGCAACCAGGATGGCTTGTCCAGTACACCCCCTTCGTGTTCCTCCCTTATCAGGTTGCTCTTCTTCAGTGCTGCCTGCTCGCCTCATTCCTGCACGCGCCTCCCAACACAGTGTCCCAATCCAGCAGCTACGGGCCTTGTCGGGTGACCAGCCATACCCTGACCCTAGTACGGCTGCCTTCTCGGCAGATGTGCCAGGAGTTAGCCACAGCTCCTCTAGATTTCGTGGCCGCTGGTTCCATGGTTGGAGCTGGGAGTCTCCTCGCCACCTTCAGGGCCCGGGTCCCTGGTGCTCACTCTGGCCCTCTGCTTTACTACAGATTCGGGCGCACAGGTGGATTGCTCACTGCCCGTGCCCCTAGGGCTCCCTCTGTTTCTCTGCAGTCCATTTTCCCAGGACCCAGGACGAGCCTCATCTCTGCTCAGAGTTCTCCGGGCCCTTCTCTCCTACTTACTTCACCAACCTTCTCTCCAACTGGCCTCCCACTTCATGTGGTGTTTTCCCTTTTGTCCCCTTTCCTCTTCCTGACTGTTTCCTGTTAACTTCCCACCCACCACCTTTCTCTCCCCGCCATCCCACTGACTGCCTGAGCCATCCCACTACTGGGTTCACCCTCCGACCCTGGGACCGGGTGTGTTGGATGTGTTTGTGGGTGTCTGGACTTACCAACCTGGTTACTGCAGACGGAAATACAACACCCGTGGATTGGATGCAGTACCGCTCTGTGGCGACCAGACCGCAGGGGCACCACAGATGCATCAGAGAACAGGGATATTTCGGCATTCGGTATCTCCAAGGACTGGAAATAGGTGTAACAATTATAGGACAATAGGAACTCCTTCCAAATTAACAAATCGGCAGGAGTTATTCTAATTCTGTGATGGGGAAGCCAAATTCCTCTACTGGATAAAGACAAGGGCCTGGAAAAAATTCTGGCCATAGGCATAACATAGCATGCAACAACAAGAAGGATTGCATCTGACAAAGCAAAACACTGCAAACCAAACAAAACCTTTGGATGAGATACAGCTGTTTCGATACTTTGTCTTATGGAAGTCGAAAGGCTATAGCAATAGAATCTATTTCAATACCCAAAAAGAAAAAGGAGGTAGTGGTATTCACAGTTTTTCAGTGGAGAGTGGAACCCCACATTCGGCCATCAAAAAATTAAAAGAACCCAACTGATACTGGCAAGACTTAGAACCATGAAGGCCAATGAACAGAATATCATCAAGATATAATGAATGATGGAACGAATACCAGTTTCATGCCTGACAACCCATTCTAACAATTAACTGAAAATTTCTAAATAATGTCAAGAGATAAAGCAACCAATGGGGAGGCAGGCGTCGTAGTAATAGTGATCATCTACAAAAAGCCCTAATAGTGTCAATCAAAGTGAACAGGAAGAAGGCAAAAAGGTGGATTCTATGTCGGATATTGCCATAATTGCCCGAAGGTCAGCGTCAGAAACCAAGGAGATAGCCCTGTCTAAGGAAATGTATGAGATGGAAGAGTTGAGTTCAGAAATCCTGTTGTTATCCGAAGAACCCCTTCGGATGGGAAAGGTGATGAATTAACCAAAATTTCTCGGCTACCTTTTTAGGCACAAGCCCCAATGGGATAACGCAGAGATTATAAAAGGAAGTGTAAAAAAGGGGCCAACTATACTCCCCAAAGAAACTTACTTTTGTAACTTGTCAATAAGAACCTTGGGGAATCCCTAGAGGATTTAAAGTTTTCTGCAAACGCTGGGAAAAAGTGAAATAATTCAAAGGTAAAGCCAAAATGCAACTGTGATGGTGCTTCTTTATTGGAGTAAGCCTACGTTCACACATTGCGCATTTATGCGGCGCTTTTCAAAAATTTGCAATGTGTGTCTGCAGAATACTCATTGCCACTTCCCAGGGGAGCCACAAGTGAATAATGGGACTATACAGGAACAGGTAGGTCCTGAGAAAGATCGGTTACAAATAATACATTTAACTGACTATGTTTCGGATACACATGAGGAACGAGTTCTGCAGAAGGGTTTGACGTTTTCGCCTACATAGGCTTTGGATAAGTTTACGGTTATAAAAGATCTCTTCCTCTTTTGCAGAAAATTGGTTTTACAAGTTCTCCATCGTAGACCTGACACGGTCCAAAACTTGGTACATACTTTCAGGGCCTCCTAGACCTAGTACAAGAAGAATCCGTAATCCAGGTAGGCAAAACTTTCCGCATAGGGCGCCCTCTACAACATCACCACCTTTATCCTTTGTACCATCGGTGAAACTATTCTTTGAAATGGTGAAAAGTGAGATCTGTAAGTTACCATCACAGATAGATAGATCCTTTAATCTATCACTACAGGAACGGAAAGCATTACTCAGTTTAAAGAGTTCGTGGTAAAGGAGGCAGATAAGGGGGGCAACGTGGTACTTTGGCCAATTGATATGTCTCAGGAAGAGGCTGCTAGATAGCTTAACAATCCCCAATATTATTTGAGATTGCAATCAGACCCTACGGCCATATTTCTTAAAAAGTTACAACAACTTTTGATGGCGGCTTTCCAACACGATATTACTTTGAGAGGAAGAAAATGTATGTGGCCGACCAATCCAACAATTGCTACCTTTTACATGTTAACCAAGGTACACAAAAACATATTAAGGCCTCCAGGACGTCCAATTGTGTCCTCCATTAACAGCCTATGTGAAATGGCTTGTGTTTACCTGGATAATTTTTTACAGCCATCGAGGTTCCATCATATGTGTGGGATACATCACACTTCATCCAACAGACAAAGGACCTTCAGCTCCCCTCCGATCTACTGATTGTGACATGTGACGTGGAGTCGCTTTACTCCAATATTAGCCCCTCGGATGGTCTTGCTGCCGTTGCCTACTTCCTGAACCAAAAAGTAAGTTCAGATCGCATGCACGATTCCTTTCTATTGGATTTGTTACAATTTGTGCTCCAGCATAATTACTTTCTGTTTGATAGAAAATTCTATAAGCAGATTTCTGGAGTGGCGATGGGGGCTCGTTGTACACCGGCCCTGGCTAACATCTTTTTAGGCTGGTGGGAGGCCACAATAGTGTCTATGACAACCAGTTACAGGGAACATGTGGAACGGTGGTTCCGCTTTATAGATGATATATGTTTCCTGTGGTCTGGACCTGAGGAGGAATGGCGAGAGTTCATCGAGGTCTTGAATAATAATGCCCTGAATATACATCTAACATATAACATCTCTAACCATACAGCAATCTTCCTGGACCTCACCATCATCTTGACAGATGGACGCTTGAACACGGAGTTATATCGCAAGCCCACTGCGACAAACATTCTTTTGCAATATGGGAGTTTTCATCCTCCTCACACAAAAACGGGCCTTCCAGTCGGCCAATTTTTTCGAATACGGCGGACATGTAGTACTGATACATCATTTCGTCAAAATGCAAGAGGCCCGACTGACCGTTTGAAGCAGCGTGGATATTCAAAACGAGTGATCTCATCGGCCTTCCAACGTGCAAATAAAGAAACACAGGAATCGCTTTTACAACCGCGAAAACGGATCCAGGATTCGACAACAAGTATCATCACGGACTACAATAATGGTTGGAGGGAGGTAAGGAGGATACTTGATAAACATTGGGATGTTCTAACGGAGGATGTTAATACTAGACCTGTGGTCAGTGCGAGGCCTCTTATGACGGCCAGAAGGGCTTGTAATATAGGAGATTTGATTACCCGTAGTCATTTTGTGCAACAAACAGTCCTGTTGGGTCGTGGAATCAGATTACATGGTTCATTCCCATGCGGTCACTGTAATATTTGTACTTACATGAGACCAATCAGAGATTGCTTCCAAAACCCAATGGACAAGACCATGTTTAGGCTAAGTCTGTATATGAATTGCAGGTCCAAGAATGTCATATATGTTTTAATTTGTCCTTGTGCTAAAATTTATGTGGAGCAGACCTGGGCAGACCTCCCAGGAATTACGATGCAGAATTCAATCACATGTTTCCACCATAAATCTGGCTGCAAGCAAGGTAGCAAAGGGAGAAACTATTACTTCAGTAGCAACACACTTTTGGCACACCACCGTGGGAGCCAGAAAGGGTTACGGGTTCACGCTCTGCAAAAACATGTTGGTAATGGACGAGGTGGATCTTTACAAAAAAATGGCTTTTGCAAACAGAGGCACTTTGGATCTTTCTTCTACATTCAATGTCACCAAATGGCTTGAATGAAGAGATCGCCTTCACTGGTTTTTTGGGCTAAGGAGAAATGGTGGCTATTATCATGATGGCTCAAAACAGACGACCCAGTCTTTATATTATAAGTGTATATTAATACCCCGTTTTTTCTATTCCAGTAAGAACATCAAGAAAATCAAGATGGTATTGCAGAGTTACGGACGGCTATATTCTACCTCACTTGGAATTCTGGATGCATCTGTAGAAACACGGTTTTCCCCTTTCCCCCCCGCCCCCTTTTTTCCCCCTCCCCTCACCTCTTATATAAGGGACGGGTATCATCAACTGGACACTTCCTGGTGAAACCTAGAGATGGGTTTTGGCTCTACTGCATATAAGATGTAATTATACATGGATGAGATCCATTTAAAATCATGGTACTGATTCTTTGTTATTGGTAATTGATTTAAAGGCATATAGCGTAGTATTAGGGCCTCCTTATATACGTGTGTGTGGATGTGTGTGGGCGGCTGCAACCTGGGGCCCCATTGCAAGGGGAACATTTATTAGATCTTGATGCAGATGCATTGGGATTAACTAATACTGTACATGGGGTACCATCACCCTTTAGACCATATATTCTATAGATATTATCACTATTGTCATAAGATGTATTTTGTGAAAACAATGTCTTGTATTTATTATTATATGAGGTTTCTGTATTTACTCATGTATTGTATCTCATCTGACAATTGTGATATTTATATATTAGGCTGCCTTCACACTGGCGTTCCCCTCCGCAGCGTTCTGCGGAGGGGAATCGCCATGTGTGCGCAGCCAGCGCAAGCCCCTATGTTTAGAATGGGGACGCACTGGTGCGGACTAGACTGTGTGATTTGTGCGCAGGCATTTGCCTGCGCACAGATCACATATGGGAGTGAATGGGTGCGCACCGTCATGCGCTGTCAAGCGCAGCACCATGCGCTCCCATTATAAAGATAGGAGCTTGCAGCCGCTGCGGTCACATTGCGGACCCCTCCGCAGAACGCTGTGGAGGGATCCGCAAATGTGAACCCAGCCTAAGTAGGTTTGTTTGTATTGGAACACAAAATAAAGACATTTGCTAAACATGCCAATCTGTGTTTTGCGTGATGTTGCTGCAATACATATACAGTATATATCCCTCACTGGCTCAGCAAATGGTTGCCGCTTATATGTATATTTTATAGATTATTGATGACATGTTAACTACGCTGTCACAATATAGAATTATGGTGGTTAACTAGCCCTTATTATGTCACTGCCCATATTATGCCACACACAGCATTTAAGGGAACCATAAGTGACAAGATGTGGGTGGGGCATTTCTCAATTGGACATGTATTATCTCCTTTCTCCATTCTTCCTTGATTTTCCATTTTGTTCAATTCTTTTTTTTCCCCGCTAACATTTGTATATGCATACATTATATGGTATACATTTACATGGAAAGGTTGGGTTGTATCTTGATGAGAATAATAGCGATGACATTTAGTCGCACACTTTGTGGTCGCTATGGTATTCTTATAATGCTTGGGCGTGATATAACCATGGTCTGATGAGTATGGCCCAAAAGAGATCTAATCTCTATGTGGTCTGTATAGATAAGGACACCTGGGAGAGGTTGGATTAACCTACTTGTCTTGCCCCTCCACCCCTTACTTCAATGTAATACAAGCGTCTTCATTGCTTAGCAATAAATAGATATTGATATCTACACAAACACTTTTTTTAAATTTTTTTACAAAGTTTACAAAAAATAAATGTTGCCACTAACATGAGAATAAAACTCAATGTTTGTCATCGCCGTGTTTGACTGCAACAGGAGAACCAAGCTCCGCTCAGTTTTACCTCAAAATGAACATTGTAAAAGCAAAAGACAAAAAATGTCAGAATTGTATTGTTTTAATTATTTCAACAAACATGGAGCTTTTTACCCCGACTTTCAGCACATTAAATGGTAAAAATTCAACCTCAGCCAAGACACATTAACTTACACCCAACACCATCCAACTCCAGGCCTGGTGATCTGGGCGGACCTTATTGAGGGAGGGCCCCATCTGCAGGATGGAGGAGGTAGTAGGTAGAGGGGGTAGGTACAACAGTTAGTAAGAGTCAGGAAAGTTAGAAGTGAGAAGAGTAGGACCTGGAGGATGGAGCTGCTAAGAGGCTCCTTCCAGGCGTGACAGCGGGAGAGCGAGAAGGACGAAAGGGTCCCGGGGGCACGGCTGTGTTTGAACAACCCAAGGTGCCCCTCATCCACTGCCAGCTGGAGGTGCGTGGAGGGACCAGGTAGAAGAGGGGACCGGCCCCAATCTAACCAAAGGACTTTAAGCCTTATCTAGTGAACCGGAGGTGGCTGGGCCTGCAAGGACAGCTACCAACACCGAGCTCATTCACTGAAAAGGTGGCCATATAGGACCAGGGGATGCGGTGATCGTCGCCCAACAGGGTTCATGACCGCTGGCTCAGGATACTGAGTACAAAGATGCGGGGCAGGAGAGGAGGGTGTAAAAAAAATCACCAAAGTAGGACAAAAAACTCAGAAAAAAACTCAACAAAAAGTAGCCATGTCAAATATCCATTGCACCTAGCAGGAGGCTGCTAGCTCCACTGAGAGGCAACACAGGTGTCTGAATACCAGTGCTCAATCTTCTGCAACCTAAGCGATGGGGGCGGTTGTGGCACCTGTGTCCAGCCATGATTCAGGTAGGTGACTGGTGGTATCTATAGACACAAGGTTACCATAGGACATCAGTCACACTGGTATATGTGATATATAGTGTCAGTCTGCAGGCTATTGGTCATGCCCATGCTCTTAGATCAGGCAGGCTGCTCCACACCATACACATGCATCACAAATGACACACGCCCCCCAGAGGGATCAGCCACAAACTGCAAACAGATAAAAAGGTGCAACAAAACACTATAGATAAAGATGTGATGCATTAGTGGATATTTTGGCCAAAATACGTACGTTTGTAACCCAACGTCAAAGGCCCCCACGCTTACGAGTCCAAACCATATGTCTCCTTGCCAGTTGTTTGTTTAGTGAAGAATCACGAAACATTTTTTAAAAAGTCACCGAAGTAGGACAAAAAGCTCAGAAAATAACTCACCAAAAAGTAGCCATGTCAAACATCCATTGCACCTAGCAGGAGGCTGCTAGCTCCACTGATAGGCAACACAGGTGTCTGAATACCGGTGCAGCACCATGAATACGATCCAGCCATGCTTCAGGGTGACTGGTGGTATTTATAGACACAAGGTAACCTTGTGTCTATAAATACCACCAGTCACCTCCCTGAAGCATGGCTGGTCGCTGGTGCCACAACCGCCCCCAATGCTTGGCTGCAGTAGCGTAGCTGGCGGGGGGACAGGGGGGGCGAGCGCCCCGGGCACCCCGGCATGAGGGGCCCATTGGGGTTGAGAGGTCACCTGGGCCGCTGAGCGGCCGCAACGCCGTGGACTGGGCCGTATTTGCCCTTAGGCACTCGTAGGCGCCGGGATGCGGGGAGGGCGGCGGCTGAACAAGTTTTTTTTTTTTTTAAATTAACCTCCGGGGTCTGGTTGGACCGCCCTGCCCCCTAAGCCCCGCCCACTCATCAGCCCACGCCCGCCCCCCACCTCAAGTATTGCTGCAGGGGCCTGCCATGTCATGGAGTAAGGACTGGAGGAGGACTTGAAAGTTCCCGGGCAGCCACATTGCCGGCGGCTCAGCGACAGCGGTATGTGAAATGAGCTGAGCGAGCTGCCTGATGGCGAGCGGCGGGATATTTAGCTCTGTGTGCGCACTGACCATGATGTCCTGGCTGGCACTGCCAGTCTGTGCACAGTACAGGCAGTGCCAGCCAGGAAATAGTTGGTAGACAGTGCAGGGATGCGATCCCCTGCAGTCACACAGTCACAGATGCACTGTGTTTTCCGGATGTCTGGTGCTACCTGGTGGCGCTGGGTACCAGCATACTCAGGAATATGAAGCTCGGGTCTCCCTGTGCTGCAGCACATTCACTGCTGCTTAGTCAGAAGAGGGGAAAGTGAAAGTCCTAAGTGCGCTCCCGACCTGCGCAGGGGGACGGAGGAGAAGAGGACAGAGGCGCAGGGGGACGGAGAAGAGGACAGAGGTGCAGGGGGACGGAGGAAAAGAGGACAGAGGCGCAGGGGGACGGAGGAGAAGAGGACAGAGGCACAGGGGGACGAGGAGAAGAGGACAGAGGCGCAGGGGGACGGAGAAGAGGACAGAGGCGCAGGGGGACGGAGGAAAAGAGGACAGAGGCACAGGGGGACGGAGAAAGAGGACAGAGGTGCAGGGGGACCGAGGATAAGAGGACAGAGGCGCAGGGGGACGGAGAAGAGGACAGAGGCGCAGGGGGACGGAGAAGAGGACAGAGGTGCAGGGGGACGAAGGAGAAGAGGACAGAGGCGCAGGGGGACGAAGGAGAAGAGGACAGAGGTGCAGGGGGACGGAGGAGAAGAGGACAGAGGCGCAGGGGGACCGTGGAGAAGAGGACAGAGGCGCATTGGGACCGAAGAGAAGAGGACAGAGAGGCAGAAGGACAGAAACAGGGGGGCAGAAGGACAAAAACAGGGGGACAGAGGGGCAGAAGGACAGAAACAGGGACAGAAACAGAGGGGCAGTGGGACAGAAACAGAGAGGCAGTAGGACAGAAACAGAGGGGCAGAAGGACAGAAACAGGGGAACAGAGGGGCAGTAGGACAGAAACAGAGGGGCAGAAGGACAAAAACAGGGGGACCGAGGAAAAGAGAACAGAGGTGCAGGGGGACAGAAACAAGGGGACAGGAGAAGAGGAAAGAGGGGCAGAACGAGGGGGACAGAGAGGAGGACTGGGGTGCAGGAGGACAGAGGTTCAGCAGGAGGGACAAAGGAGAGGAAGACTGGGGTGCAAGAGGACAGAGGGCAGCAGGAGGACAGAGGAGAGGAGGACGGGGGTGCAGGAGGACTGGGGCTGTGGCTGGCGCTGTGTGTGGTGATATTGGCAGCTGTACCGTGTGTCTGCCTCCATGCAGCTGCTGCCACCTTTCTGTGTTGTCAGGGTGTGGCATGCTGGGAGTTGTAGTTCTTCTGTCTGTCCTATATGATTTCGGGGCACTCAGAATTGAGAGAGACATTGAAATTGACAAAGACAAGGTGGTCAACAGATTTGCCAAAGTTAAGGAGAGGAAAATGGCGCTGTAAGAAGTGGTTTTCACTGGAATATAGTTCACCACATTTTTGAATTAGTTGCTTATTCATTCTTTAAAAATATGATTTACATTATTATTTTTGAATTTAAACAAACTTGAGTAACATAGTAACATAGTTTTTAAGGTTGAAGGAAGACTTTAAGTCCATCTAGTTCAACCCATAGCCTAACATGTTGATCCAGAGGAAGGCAAAAAAAAAACCCATGTGGCAACACTAAGCTCCACATTGGGGGAAAAAATTCCTTCCTGACTCCAGATATGGCAATCAGACTAATTCCCTGGATCAACGCCCTATCAAAGAATCTAGTATATATAGCTGGTAATATTATAGTTTTCAAGAAAGGCATCCAGGCCCTTCTTAAATGTTAGTAGTGACTCACTCATTACAACATCATGTGGCAGAGAGTTCCATAGTCTCACTGCTCTTACAGTAAAGAATCCGCGTCTGTGCTTATGATTAAACCTTCTTTCCTACAGACGTAGAGGATGCCCCCTTGTCCCAGTCTCAGGCCTAAGAGTAAAGAGATCATTAGAAAGTTCTCTGTACTGTCCCCTCATATATTTATACATTATTATAAGATCACCCCTAAGCCTTCGTTTTTCCAAGCTAAATAACCCCAAGTTTAATAACCTGTCTTGGTATTGCAGACCCCTTAGTCCTCTAATGACTTTTGTCGCTTTTCTCTGGACCCGCTCTAGTTCAGCTATGTCTTTCTTATACACCGGAGACCAGAATTGTACACAGTATTCTAAGTGTGGTCGCACTAGTGACTTGTATAGAGGTAAAATTATGTTCTCCTCATGAGCATCTATGCCTCTTTTAATGCATCCCATTATTGTATTTGCCTTTGCAGCAGCTGCCTGACACTGGCCACTAAATGTGAGTTTGTCATCTACCCATACACCCGGTCTTTTTCAGTGACAGTTTTGCCCAGTGTTTTACAATTAAGCACATAATTATACCTTTTGTTTCCTCTGCCCAAGTGCATAACTTTACATTTATCCCCATTAAAGCGCATTTGCCATTTAGCAGCCCAAGCTTCTAGTTTACATAAATCCTCCTGTAATATAAAATTGTCCTCCTCTGTATTGATTACCCTGCAGAGTTTAGTGTCATCTGCAAATATTGAGATTCTACTCTGTATGCCCCCTACAAGGTCATTAATAAATATATTAAATAGAAGCGGGCCCAACACTGACCCCTGTGGTACCCCACTGTTAACTGTAACCCATTCTGAGTGTGTTCCATTAATAACCACCCTTTGTTTCCTATCACTAAGCCAGTTCTTAACCCACTTACACATATTTTCCCCTATCCCCATTGCCCTCATTTTATGTATCAACCTTTTGTGTGGCACCGTATCAAAAGCTTTTGAAAAGTCCATATACACCACATCCACTGCATTTCCTTTGTCCAGTCCAGAACTTACTTCTTCATAGAAGCTTATCAGATTAGTTTGACAGGAACGGTCCCTCGTAAAACCATGTTGATAATGGGTCATGAGGTTATTTTTCTTCAGATACTCCAGTATAGCATCTCTTAGAAAACCCTCAAGGATTTTACCCACAGTAGAGGTTAAGCTTACTGGCCTATAATTTCCAAGTTCAGTTTTTGTCCCCTTTTTGAATATTGGCACCACATTTGCTATACGCCAGTCCTGTGGTACTGACCCTGTTATTATGGAATCTTTAAATATTAAAAATAATGGTCTATCTATGACAGTACTTAATTCCTGCAGCACTCTGGGGTGTATCCCATCCGGGCCCGGGGATTTGTCAATTTTAGTGATTTTTAGACGATGCCGTACTTCCTCTTGGGTTAGTGTTAATGTTATTCAGTTTTCTATTTGACTAAAAGAAATGTTCATGCTTTAGGTTGTACGTGTGATTATTGCTGGTCACCTGGACTGGGGGCCCATCATGATGTTTCGCCCGCCCTTGTGTTGAACCCCTAGCTACGCCTCTGCTTGGTTGGTTGCAGGAGATTAAGCCCCGGTTCTCAGACACCTGTGTTGCCTCTCAGTGGTGCTAGCAGCCTCCTGCTAGATGCAATGGATGTTTGACATGGCTACTTTTTGGTGAGTTTTTTCAGGAGAGGAGGGTAGCCAGCGTGGGGAGACGGCCGGGAAAGGCTCATGAAATGTCTTTTGGTGATGTGGCCCCGTACCATCTGAGACCTGGCCAGGCTGCGCCATGGAGTACAGTACCCGGTTGGGTGGACCTTAGTGACCAAGTGAAGGTAAAGAGCTACAATCCTACTCTCCTCTGATTATTCTGCACGCCATCCCTGTTGATCCCTGCGTACTCATCATCGACCATCTTCAAGTCTTACTTTAAACCCTGGGGCCACGCTCTACCTGTGGGGAGCGATACCATCCAGGCTGCCATTCCACTGGCCCCTGAGGTCCCACTGCAGCGCTGGCCACCCTGACCGGAATAACCACAGGTGGCGTCACGAACTTATCCCCTGTAACTAATCCCCGTTTACTGCACGCCCAGGATCACAGATCACTGCTACCGTGACCTCCCACCGAACCGACCGGCCTGGTTACCGAGTACACCACAGCCCTGCCGGGAGTCTCAGAGGCAGAACGAGTGAAAGAGGCGCCATCATTATTACAAGGTTCTGTGATCAGTCACCACGGGCTACACATGGGGCCTTGTAGCTAAATATGGCGCGCACACACAAAGCAGCCAATCAGATTCCTGCATTCTATTTTATACTGCAGATCAGAAATGTGATTGGTTGCTCTGGAGAACCTCAGCTTTCTATTGGTCCTTGCTGTACATACGAGAACACGAGAAGACGACGGCGATAAGACACATTGTGTCAATCAGGAACTGACGCCTCAGTGGCGCCGCCTGTGGTGAGGAGCAAAGTCACAGCCGCTCCCCGAGGAGACGGAGACACATCGCGCCATTACGGAGGAATAGATACGGTGACACGTGACGGAGAAGGCGGAGCCGCACTGAGGCCCCGCCCCCCACCTGCCCGGAGCTTCCTGCACCATGGAGGAGGCCGGTGTGTGGGCGCTGCTGGAGCGGAGTGTGAGTACCGGGGGCCGGGAGTGATGTGTGAGGGCCCCGGAGTGTGAGTACCCCGGAGTGTGAGTACCCGGAGTGTGAGTACCCCGGAGTGTGAGTGCCGGGGGCAGGAGTGATGTGTTGGGGCCGAGGGGTGTGAGGAGCGGACGGGGGACTGGGGAAGCTGCGCCTGTGCTGGGTCACTACATCCGGGGCACGTCATCCGCATGTACATAGGAAAGGGGGCGGAGTCACCATCATAGTGTGCACCCAGGCTCCAGAGTGCTCCCCGACCCCAGAGTCTACCCCCACAGTGTGTGTGTCCCAACTCTAGTGGTTCCCCCCAGTGTGCGCCCCGGCCACTGAGCCCTCCCTATACAGTGTGCGCCCCGGCCACTGAGCACCCCCCCCTCCCTATACAGTGTGCGCTCTAGTCACAGAGTCCCCCCATACAGTGTGCGCCCCGGCCACTGAGCACCCCCCCCCTCCCTATACAGTGTGCGCCCTAGTCACAGAGTCCCCCATACAGTGTGCGCCCTAGTCACAGAGTCCCCCCATACAGTGTGCGCCCTAGTCACAGAGTCCCCCCATACAGTGTGCGCCCTAGTCACAGAGTCCCCCCATACAGTGTGCGCCCTAGTCACAGAGTCCCCCCATACAGTGTGCGCCCTAGTCACAGAGTCCCCCCATACAGTGTGTGCCCCGGCCACTGAGCACCCCCCTCCCTATACAGTGTGCGCCCTAGTCACAGAGTCCCCCCATACAGTGTGCGCCCTAGTCACAGAGTCCCCCCATACAGTGTGCGCCCCGGCCACTGAGCACCCCCCCCTTCCTATACAGTGTGCGCCCTAGTCACAGAGCCCCCCCATACAGTGTGCGCCCTAGTCACAGAGTCCCCCCATACAGTGTGCGCCCTAGTCACAGAGTCCCCCCATACAGTGTGCGCCCCGGCCACTGAGCACCCCCCTCCCTATACAGTGTGCGCCCTAGTCACAGAGTCCCCCCATACAGTGTGCGCCCCGGCCACTGAGCACCCCCCCCCTTCCTATACAGTGTGCGCCCTAGTCACAGAGTCCCCCCATACAGTGTGCGCCCTAGTCACAGAGTCCCCCCATACAGTGTGTGCCCCGACCACTGAGTCCCCCCCCCCCCCCCTCCCTATACAGTGTGCGCCCTAGTCCCAGAGTCCCCCCATACAGTGTGGATATAAGGTGCTGCTGTGTAATGTTTGATCTTAATGGTTTATCCACCTCTGGTTGGTCACTGTACACATCTGTCCTACATTACTGTAGTCCGCACAGGACATTTCACAAACATTAAAGCCATGTCTACAATGTCCCAGTGCCAGCCATATGGTGGAATTTGGTTAATATAGAAGTGCTACAGCACAGGGGTCACTGATTTCAATGACCATTATTAAACCACGATGCATTTCCACGACGAACCACAGCCTTCATCTGGTGCCTGATGAACACGGTGGTCCGCTTTAGAAACGCGTCGTGGTATAAGAAAGGTCATTGAAATCAGTGACCCCTGTGCGGTAGCGCTTCTATATTAACCAAATTCCACTATATTATCATATCCCCATCCGAGGGTTAAGGAGCGGCTTCAGCCAGGATCACCGCTAGCTAACTGAAGGACCTGCGGTGATGTAGTACATAGTTAGCGGTCACATGATCGGCCCCCAAGGGAGAGAGAGCAGTACGGACGATACTGTGCCTGGTGGCGCCTGCGGTACCCGCACACACCGAGGTTGTACAGGGGTGGCACAACCTCACAAGGTGAGAGTATACCCATTAATACTTATTAGAGACCCCCACTAGACCACGTGGTATTTCTCATAGTGTGCCTTCTCCAAACCCTTTTACTTTGCACAGTGCCAGCCATATAGTCCTATACTCTGCTCTGGCAGCCCCTGTGGCATTGTGCTGCCAGCTGGTATCCAGGAGCAATGCTTAACCAGGTGACTGGCGCACCCTGGTGTCGGACGTCGGTGTGTGCACAGCCTCCTCAGTTTATGCTTGTTCTCCCTGTGATTTGTGTGACACTTTTTCTTTCTTTCAGCCTATAGACTGGTCAGAGCCCTGCATCATCGGGCTGTTGGGTTTCCACCTGCTCTGCTTCATATTGACCTGCGTATCCTTCAGATTCTACAAATTCCAGATAGCTCTATTCCTGTTTATGGGTAAGACGCCACAGAAAATGGCTTCATGGCATCTAGAAAGTGAATCTAGCACATGTCCAAATGTCTCATGGGTGGACTTTTTTCTTCTTAGTGGGACTGGTCAGTTGTGCTGAATACATCAATGAAGTTGCGGCATTAAACTGGAAGTAAGTAATGAAATGTCTGCACTGGAATAATTATTACTACTACTACCGTATATACTCATGTATAAGCCGACTTTTTCAGCCCAAAAATTGGGCTGAAAAGTCCTCCCCTCGGCTTATACACAAGTCATATACTTTTGTGTGAAGTGGGGGCTGTGTCCGGGAGGAGGTGGGGGAAGGCTGTAATATGAGCGGCTCGTCACGTGGAGCCGCTCATAACTTATTCATGATATGCACTGCATCCCCCGCCCATCCGCGGGGGGAGCAGTGCATATCGCATTACAGGCTCCCCATCACAGTATGGCGCCCCCCGCCACAGTAAGGCCTCCCCATGCTGCTCACTGTAAAATGCATAGTGTTATTAGCTCTCACCCGCTGGCGGATCGCTCCGGGCTCAGTGCATCCTCCCTTCTCCCTGTGTGTCATGTGACCGGCCGGTGACGTCATCGCGGTGAGCCCCGGTCACAGGACAAGAGGCAGGAAGGAGGGACGATGCACAGCCAGGAGCAATCCACCGACGGGTGAGAGCTAATAACACTGTATTTATTGTACAGTGAGCAGCGGCAGCATGGGGGGGGGCGGTACTGTGATGGGGGGCGCCATACTGTGAGGGGGAGCCTGTATACACTGTGAGGGGGGCCTGTATACACTGTGCTGGGGGCTGTATACACTGTGCTGGGGGCTGTATACACTGTGCTGGGGGCTGTATACACTGTGCTGGGGGCTGTATACACATGTGCTGGGGGCTGTATACACTGTGCAGGGGGCTGTATACACTGTGCAGGGGGCTGTATACCACACTGCTGAGGACTGTATACTTGTGCTGGTGTCCACCCTCGGCTTATACGCGAGTCAATAAGTTTTCCCAGTTTTGGGGGGCAAAAGTAGGGGGGTCGGCTTACACACGGGTCGGCTTATACACGAGTATATACGGTATTTATTATTACATAATTATTTAATGGCACTTTAATTGTGAAAAAGGGACATACATAGACAAGTACAATAGTTATGAGCAATACAAGGCACACACAGGTACAGGAGGAGAGAAGACCCTGCCTGCAAGGACTCACAGTCTACAAGGGATGGATGAGGATATAGTAGGTGAGGAGAGAGGACCCTGCTCACAAGGGCTCACAGTCTACAAGGGATGCGTGTGGATATAGTAGTGAGGAGAGAGGACCCTGCCCTCAAGGGCTCAGTCTACAAATGATGTTTAGAGGATACAGTAGGTGAGGAGGAGAGAGGACCCTGCCACAAGGGCTCACAGTCTACAAGGGATGGGTGAGGATACAGTAGGTGAGGAGAGAGGACCCTGTCCACGAGGGCTCACAGTCTACAAGGGATGGGTGAGGATACAGTAGGTAAGGAGAGAGGACCCTGCCCGCGAGAGCTCACATTCTACAAGGGATGGGTAAGGAAAGAGGACCCTGCCCGCGAGAGCTCACAGTCTACAAGGGATGGGTGAAGATATAGTAGGTGAGCAGAGAGAACCCTGTCCGCGAGAGCTCACAGCCTACAAGGGATGGGTGAGGCTACAGTAGGTGAGGAGAGAGGACCCTGCCTCGAGAGCTCAGTGTACAAGGAATGGGTGAGGATACTCATACAGGAGGAGAGGACCCTGCCCGCGAGGGTTCACAATCTACAAGGGATGGGTGAGGATACTGGTAGGTGAGGAGAGAGGACCTTGCCCGCGAGGGCTCAGTCTACAAGGGATGGTTGAGAATTCAGAAGGAGAGGATAGGGCTGGTACTTCGGCGGATTAGTAGACTGAGGATCACTGCATATTGTAGGCTTATCGAAAGAGATGGATCTGATGTGTTGGGGCAGAGAGTTCCATAGTATGGGGATTGCACAGGAGAAATCTTGTATGTGGTTGTGGGAGTTGGAGATGGGAGGGGAGGAGATTTTGTGAGGATTTTGTGCGTGTAGGTGAGTACCGGGAGACCATGTGACAGATGTATAGAGGAGACAGGCTGTGAATGGCTTTCTAGGTCGTGTTAAGGGTTTTGAACTGGAGCCTCTGGGCAATAAGAAGCCAGTGAAAGCTTGGCAGAGAAGACAGGTCAGGGAATAGTGGGGAGACATGTGGATTAGTCGGGCACCAGAGTTTAGGATAGATTGTAGGGGTGCAAGAGTGCTAGAGAGGAGGCCAGGGAGCAGGAGGTTTTAGTAGTCAAAGTGGGGAGATGATGGGGACATAAATGAGTGCTATTGAAGTATCTTGGTCATGGAATGTCTAGTGTCGAGAGCAGAGGGCAGGTCCAAGAGAAGGAGGACAGAGTAGTGTGGCTTGCTCTCGGTGGTTAGTAGGTTATTGGTCCTCACTGGGTGCAGATGTTAGAGTGATAGACCTCACTAATACAAGATAAAATGTTCCACCCCAGCCTGTTAACCCCTTCCTTACATCTGTGGCTCCTGCATCTATGTGGAGAATAAATGCAGATGTGTCTTTGATGGCGATTACAGTCCACATTCATAGAAGTATCAGAAACTGACAAGTGACGGAATTCCATGAACCCATAACAGTGAGTAGAGCAAGGTGCTGACATTCATGGCCACCTTCCATTCACTGTCTACAGCCGCCTCACCAGAAGATCATGTAAAAACAGTACGTGTCCTCTGGGGGGAAATCCCTTTTATTTTAGAAAACAATGTGCAGCCAAACATTGGTGATTTTACTAAATAGCATTTATAAATAAAAATGCGGTCCAAAAGTCAGGTCTGAACTCCAGGTTGTGGTGAAAATGTGAGATCCATCGCTTTGATCTAAACCTGCCCTGCTCCATCATTCACTAAGTGCCATCTAACCACTCTTCATGTCACTGCTCAGGAGGGAATG
>JARQOC010000001.1:65955281-66186521 GCA_033576535.1 Allobates femoralis
TTTTTTTTTTCTGTGCCCAAAATCGGAGCAGTCTCCGATTTTGGGTCCAGCAAAAAATCAGACACAAATCGGATCCCACAAAATCGGATGGCAATTAGGCCAAATCCGATCCGACCCCCATAAGATAACATGGGGGCTAAATCGGATTCGTGGCTGTTTGTTTTACAACGGACAGCTCACAGATCCTTTAAAAACGTTATGCGAAAGCAGCCTAATTCAAAGTGTAATAAGTTTACTGAAGTCTCCAGCCAGTTTTCAAAGTGTGTATCCAGGAGGCCCCCTGCAGGGAGGAACAAAAGACTCCCAACCCCCCAACAAGATGCAGGTAATGTGAATGAATGGTAATGTAGACCTGATTGCATTAGGGCCCCGTTACAAGCAGCGACACTCCAGCGATAACGACAACGATATGACCCTGGTAGGGATCGCTGGTGCGTCACTACGTGGTCGCTGATGAGATGTCAAACAGTCAGATCTCAAGCAGCAGCAACGATACGGCGGTCGTTGGGAACCTGTCACTCTCAGGCGTAGTATTGAGATCGTTGGTCGTTGACCCTCTCAAACACAGTGATGCACGCTGCCCAGCAGGACCGCGATGACCAAAAAATGGTTCAGAACGATTTGCAATGATTGGCGATCTCACAGCGGGGGCCTGATCGCTGCTACGTGTCACACAAAGCGAGATCACTGGCGAGGTCGCTGTTACGTCACAAAACCTGTGACGTTGCAGTGATATCTCTAGCGATATCTTTGTGTGTGAAGTACCCCTTATGGTCTATGAACACAGGCATGGAAGTGATACTCTGGTACATCCCCTTCCCCCTTCAACTTGTGAACAATAGAATCGGCCTAAATAGTGATCCGTGTTGTAAAAGTCCAACAGTTATTAGTCCATGGCCAGTTTCCCACACCCTTCAAAACCAATGAAGTATGGGGACATCATTGGTTGTGTTCCTCTCTTTGAAGCAAGGGACATGCTCACATGACATGAGCAGCTAACAGACACAGATCGAATATCCACCCGCACCTGTTAACCTATTAGATCGCGATGTCATACTGTGACATACGGATCGTCGTCAGAACTTACAATTTTTACAGGTGTATTGCTTTTATTAACAGAGGAAACTGTATTTGGTCTTGTAAACTTTATTGGCTGTTGATGTATGAAACAGATGACAATCTTCCGTTTTACCTGCATAAAAATCTAATGATTTTTTATTTATTTCTTTAAATGCTTGGATGAACTTGTCCTAATAGGCAAATAAAGATTTCTCCTTGTGGAATAAATTCCCTGGCCAACTCAGCCGGTTATTGTCCGTTTCACACTTTTCCAAAATGACAGATTTGTTCCATATTCCCATTATAACATTCATCATGTTTCTTGGTGTTGCAGGTTCATTGGGTGTATAAAACGTTGTCTGTAATGACAGAACTAAAGACTCTGCAAAAGGAAGAAGAAAACCGCCAAAGACAGAAAGAAGGAAAACTGAGCACGGCTATGTGATCGGCCTCATACAACATAACAGACATTTTCACAGGTCGCACAAATAAAGACCATTAATATTCCTGTACATCTCACAACCAATATCAACCTAATCACACTTACCTTGGTGTCGGTAAGGATGTATCTTTCATAGTCATTGACTTTTTCATCTTCTCCCCTGCAGCAGCGTTTCAGGTAAAAATAAGAATTTTTTCTATAATTTCGAGGCTCTTACCCAGATGTCTGTCGTATGGAAACCCTCATAGTGAGAGAGACCCATTACCAGTGTGATCACGTCACATACCAGTCACTGGCTTCTGCCTCCTGTAAACCTGCCATATCTGAAACCAAACATATGAAAACTGTGTAATATGGAAACATAATAATTAGATGTTTTATGGATATATGTATATCCATAATAAATAAATATATGGTACATAAATAAGCTTATTGGCCTGCTCACAGTCACCTCATTGGCCAACTGAAATACAAAAAAATAAAGGGCCTCCATATTGGCACACCCAAGTGATGGTTGTGCCAAAATGCTGGCCGCATGTTTCTGCTGTCCTCCATGTCCTCCATTGCCGTTGCTTGTGCTGACTCAGAGCCTGCCCTCATCGTGACGTCACACTATGTCAATGCACATGTGACTGCCATGTTTGGACACTCGTACTGCTACTGCTCATAACAGGGTGAATAAACATGGTGGTAGCGTGGGTGTGTTGCGCCCGCCATGTTTGTACACAGTCGTGTAGTAGCAGTGCAGGTGTCCAAACATGGCAATCACATGTGCATTGACATAGTGTGATGTCACGATGAGGGCAGGCTCTGAGGTGACCCATGTGATCAACCAGCCCTCATCCTTACATCCCCGCACTCCAGATAAAGGGCGCCACCAGCCACAGAGCCCGCCTCCAAGGTGACGTCACCGCCCTTATAAATAACTAAGCCACCACTATAAGACAGTTTCGAACTGTATCCAATCATTTCCCTTATGGATGCCAAGGCTAGCATGATGTTCTGAAACCGGGAAATGGTGCACGAAGGATCATCTCACTTCAGTACTACAGCTATGTATTATCCCAAAGGAAAGCATTTAATCCACTGCTCAATGGTGTCAAACTGGCACAGCAACATTTGGTGAATGCATACATCAAATCAAGGCACATCGTTTTATTACATCAGAATGCACCAAAAAGATTGAAAAGTTGAGGATTACTGCCTTCTTCAAGAACACTTAATAAAGAGAACCATTGAAAAGGGCATCCCAATTGAAAAGACGGTCATTTTTCCTTCCTTTTTTGAAGGAAGTCCAAGAATGATGCAACAGCCTACCAGGAAGCTTGTCTATAGTTACAGATCCGGTTGACCGTACTTGGTATGTGACTATGACATGCAATCCCAGGTGGACTGTCATCATGTGAAATTTAGAACAGTGACAACGTGTAGAACAGAGTTAGACTTTGTGGTATTTAAAATAAAACTTGATTCAGGAATCAGCAAAGGTTTATTCAGAGAAGTCGTGGTTTCAGAGCCCGCTCTTCCACTGCTCATGTTTTGATCATCCTTGAAAGCAATTCTAAAATAAGGACTGAAGACATGGACAACATTGTATGGGCAAAAATTCCACATCAAAATAGACACGCACAGAGTTTACAATCTCCCCAATGTGATAGCATCAGGCCTCATCCACTGTATATAATGTAATTGTGAATGGATTGTATTTGTAAAATAAACCCTCTTTTAATAAGATGACGTACAGCTTGTGCCTGGTGGAAATTCATTGTCTGAGCATTTATGTTTAGAAGTGCTCCACAAATTACAGCATCATGTATATTGTAGCATTTGGGTGGGTACTCTGATACTCTGCAAGTCCTGCAATGCTGCACACTTACTGCCATCCTGGGCAGGGTCTGACTTGGCACAAGGTTTAGACCTGGCCTATGGCTTCCACGGTCCTTTGTCCTACACTGCATGTGTATTCCTCATTGTAGCCTGGGGCTGGGCTACACTGGAGAGAGAAAAAAAAACTCTGTTTAAATGCTGCAGACAGGGAGAGAATGATTGGCAGCGGTGGGCAGATTAAACATGCAGGGGGTGTGAATCTGCCCTTGGCTGCAGCCCCTAGCCACCTCCTTAGTGGCTGTAACATGTAAGTTTTCTAACTGTATTATCTCGGGGTACAGGGCTGCCCAATGCTGGGGGACCCCTTGCCTGCATGCTGGAGACATGCTGCATCCAGTGCTGTAATTAGATCACAATGCCTGGTTTGGTGACAGGTCCTCTTTAAAGGATGACATACCATCACAAGACCAAACCCACAGCGTCAATAACGCACCTAAAGGTACCGTCACACGGTACCGCCGATTTCTTAGGCGATGCAGGGGCGTGGCCTATCGGCGCCGATATCGCCCCTGCATCGCCTAATGTGAATGGGCGAGGGCGACGCCATTTACTGGTCGCCTGGTTTCAGAGCACTGCTCTGAAACCAGACGGCTGATCTGGGGCGATATGTACACCTTGCCCCACGTAAACGGCTGCCGGCGACCTGACAGGCGATGGGAGTCATAGACGCCCAATGTACTGCATCGCCGCTGGGGTTTTGAGACACCCCAGCGGCGATGCCGCCTGTCAGATTGCTGGCGCGGCGCTGGAGGTGTCGTCCCATGTAAATGGGGGACGGCGACGCTGGCGAGGCGCCAAAAACGTGCAAGCTCCCGCCAGTTGCTACCGACATCTCCAGCGCCATCGCCTCGTGTGACGGTACCTTAAGAATGCATACCTAAACGCCATGAAAAAATAACCTGATTTTCATAATAGGTGCACAAAGGATACCAAAATTCTGCAACATCAAATTGTAATGTGAACACCGCGCCTTACAGTGAGAGGTGCCATCTGTAAACCCTACAACTACAGTGACCTAACTAATACAGTCACATGCAATTTTTGATTGTTTATTCCCTAAACCCGAGCCTCCTTCTATTGGATAATTTGAACTCCTGGTTTCTTTAATGATTTGAGATCCTGTTTGATGCTAGAATCTACAAAGTATTCTCTTTGTAAGGACAGTCAGAAAAGGTCCTATGTGTATATTCACCCTTTATTTTTAATGTCAATCCGTGGACTCTTCCCATGTCTAATCATTATGGACTGTAAAAAAGAAAAACAACACTTGTATCAGTTAAATTTGAGAAGCAAAACTACTCGTAATGAATGTGTTGATGAGAAAGAATCAGAAAGTACATAGATGCCATCAATGTTTTGTTTGTAACACCAACGTGTAGCAACCTACAATAAAACTACAATAAAATACCGTAAGTAAAATAAAACCACCTGTATGATTTATACACTTTTAAAGGGGAAACTCCAGGGAGATAAAAAAAAATTGTAATGCCCCCATCGTCCTACATGATGACGCTGAGCTGTCCACTGCAGCTCTAGGATCTATAAATTGCTTATAAATGAATAAAATCATATCTGCCCCTCAGCTCTCTCCCCTCCCTTTTGGGACAGAGAAATTCAGTCATGCATAGTGCTAAAGTTTAAGGGACAGGAAGCATCAAGTTGATGTGGGGAGAGGAGATCATGGCAGTGCTGAATCAATCAATGCATTGCTCAGCTTGTGCTCCTAGCCTCATACATGACAGTACACATAATGCACCATCCTATAATAATAATAAATCTTTATTTATATAGCGCCAACATATTCCGCAGCGCTTTACAATACAGTGGGTAATAGATGAAAATACAGAGCATAATGCAGTAAGAAAATACACAGTATAATGCAGTAATATAATACAATAATAGGAAACAATACAATAAGCATAGAATCAATGTAAAAAATACAATACAATAGAAAAAAAAAGATTAGGATGACCCTGCTCAAGAGCTTACAATCTACAACGAGATAGGGTTATAAAAGTCATAATCCTATCATTGCACAGCAGAAGATCACAGCGTGTCATTTCATCTGCTTGAATCAGTAACGTCTTTGAAGACGTGAAGTCTGCAAGACGGATGAGAGGGAGGAAGAGAAGGGGCGCAGATTTAAGTGCAGAATTTTGATTATATTGGACAGAAATAGGAATTCTCACCTTTTTGGTGTCTTGTTGTTCAGCATGTAACCCTGTGTTTCGGTAGTGGAGTAATCGCCTGGATCCTCTGGCCTGCAGCTCAAAACAGTTTAAATGAACCACCTTGCAGGAGATTCATCAAACTGGAAATCCTTATCTACATTACATCTGCTTAGCGACATGATTGGTATTTGAAGGGAGAACACCCTTGTTCTTTCAATGCATAGTATGGTATATCAGGGGCTTGATTATAGTGTGACTATGGGCCCCCTGTTCATTCAGAAGTGTGAGGGGGCAGGAATGTAAGATGGTCCTTAAGTCCCCATTGTTCATGGCCCCGACACACCACCTGATTTATGCTGCTGCATTTCTCTGTCCCCGAAGGGAGGGGTGAGAGCTAAGGAGCAGTTATGATTTTATTGATTTATAAGCCATCCATAAATCCTAGAACTGTAGTGTCTGTCTCTGCTTCATCATGAAGGAGGGCAGGAACAGTACAAAAAAATGTATTCCCCCCCCCCCCCTACAGAGTTCCTCTTTAAGCCCTTCATTGATTCATACAGCAGCATGGACTTTAATCCACTTTCTATATCCAGCTTCCTTTACTAGTCTGGCAATGCCTACTTTGTACTGATTTAGAGATTTGCATCTCAGGTCATTTTTACGTATACATAAAACCCAAAAAGAAATTGCAGAATTGCATTTTTAGTGCAATTTCTCTGTAATTTCAGTTACCAGAATAATGACAAAATGAATGCTGCTATTCAAAACTGCAGCTCATTCTGCTAAAAATAAACATGCTCTCGTATGGTTATGTGACATAAAAATTATGGTTCTTCAAGGAAGGGAAGGAAAAACCAAAAAAAGTAGACATGGAAAATTGTCTAGTCAAGAAGATGTTAAAAAGGGAAAACACCCCAATATGCTCGGTCAAGGGTTTAACAATCCTAAACAGCAGACATTATACCAAACAATGTCCTTTTTCTACGTAGATGCCGCCTGAGCTTCTGTAAGTCCATACCACTAATTGTCCACATGGTGGCAGCAGCGCAGCACTGTATAACTTTTTGAAAGTAGAAGAAATTGATTCCGTTTCTCAAATACTGATTATTTTTTGTTTTTTAATTTGTGATTTAGATGATCATATTGAAACCTTATACTATGCTATGAATAGGTTTAAAAATGGAGTCATCTATGGTATACGTCTATACACAGCAAATTCAGGTGCTTCTATGGCCTAATTTCTTGGGTGTCTATATCGGCTAAACTTGGTGTCATGGTTGGAAGCTTGTGGTATTGGTTTTACGCTAAAGGTCCTCGAAAATCTTCTACGTTTGACTCGTATTATTGCAAAAGTCCTGGGGTCATCCAGATGTGTCTTGGAAATTGCAATGATTTGCACTTTGCCGCTCTCTAATGGATGTCATCTATTACCATTGCTTTCTTATTGTAGTAGTACATTGATGTGAAGCAAGTGAATCCTGCGGTTCATTACATGTTCTTTTATTACTTTCTTGGTGGATCATTGATGCATCTTTGCTAAGATTTTGGTAGGACACCGCTCCTCGGAGGGTTGACCACTGTTCCAAGATCTCTCTGTTTGGCTCTCAGTGGAGAGTGCTGTCCCTGAGCCCAAATTCCAGAATTTCTATGGGACTTGACACCATATACCATTCTTTGCCAGGCCACTTCTGTCTAATAACACAGATATTCAGAAATTTGTTCATAATCACAGCTGATGCGACTAGAGAAATTCTACCCAATTGTCAACTGAATGTGGTAAATCGGTTGACTATTATGTTACCTCCAGGGCCGGCTTTATTTCCTCATCATGTGACCGGCTCTCTGTGTGCTAATCCGTGCTGCATTACTATGATACCCAGGGCTGCAGAGTCTGAGCCGTGTCTATTTTGCTGGAGTCGGATTGGAGAAATTGAGTTTGAGTCTGATGTTTTGCTTTCTGACTCCCCTGTCATCCTGGATAAACCCTCTGACATCATCTTGCTAGACCTTTTTAAGGTGGGCTCAGGCGGCACAGTGCTACCTGAGTATTCAAGAAGTATAGCAACCCATTACCAAATACTACTGATTTTGCTCCAGCTAGGTTTCTGATAATCTTCTCTATAACTCCTGTCTTGAATCCAGTCACCAGCTACTACTTCCTTTCTCAGTCCTGTTAATCCTTATGTTAGGGAAACTCATATCTGCTGTGCCTAGTTACAAGTCAAAACAACTCATCTCTGCAATAAAGCTATATGATAATTATTTAGTTTCCTCTATTCTGGTGCTATCGCTCGCTATTCCTGTGTGTAACCACTGCTGCAAGTATCCAGACTTCCATCTCTGTTATTTCTCCTGGTGCCTCCAATGATTCCAGCTCCGCTTACCCATTTTATTCCTGCATGCTCTGCTATCCTGGTCCATGTGTATCCACTTCCAGCTTGGCTGCATCATCCCCTCCGGTCCGTGCTGCTCGACCTGACAGACGGTTTAGAGAATCCACCTTACTACCTGAGCCCCAAACATGGTTGATAAAGGGGCAATTCTTTTGCACACAGGGCTGAGCAGCCTTTGTTCTTGAATAAATAATTTAGAAAAGCATTTTGTGCTTACTTGGTTTATCTTTTTGTTATGTCTCACGATAGGAGGTGGATAACTATTGTACAGCAGGACAAAGCAATAGAAACTATATAGGCTGTAGAGACTGGACAAGCACTTGAAAGTGTCAGAGTAGTAATACCGCATAGTGGAGTGGGGCGACAGATCTGGATTTTTCAGGGGACACCATGTAGCAGAGTGGTGCAATGTAGCGGTATAGCAGTTACACAGCTGATATGTTTGGAGACTCCTGGTGTGAGACTCATTTGATGTAACATAGCAGGGTAGGTCAGTTGACATCTCTTAGCTAAGTGGTGCGATGTAGCAGAGCTGGATATGTTAGAAGGCACCTTGTTGTAGAGTAATATGATGTACCATAGCAGGGGAGGTTAGTTGGCGAAACGCTGATGTCAAAGGGTCTTTAGGCTGGTTTCACATTTGCCTTTGTGCCACATGCGTCTGAATGCACTTGGGCAAATGCAGGCACGAACGCATACAGACGCTGGCATATGCAGCGTGTATTCAGCAGCTGCGGATGGAGAGGGAAGCCCATAGAAATGTATTGGACTGACACTTTGGTCCCATAGAACTCCAATATAACAGTTGGGAAGGAGAGAGAGAGAGAGACGCTGCGATAACATCCAGATGGCAGTGCGGCTTCATTAAGCTCCATGCATTGTTTGTGCGCTTCAGGACGCTTTCATAGGAAACAATAATCCTCAGACGCACAAAAAATGCAATATGTTGCTTTCGAAGGTTACCTAGAAAAAACAAATGGGAATGCAGCCAAACGCAGGTACTATGTTTCCCCATGTTAAACATAAGGATGCAGTACGCATGCGTTTGTGACGCCTGCCTTTTGCAAGCGTTCTAAATGCAAATGTGAAACCGGCCTTACAGAGGGGTGCAGCAGTCAAACGTTTTGTTGTAAATAGTCAACAGGATCGTAAAAGAACCTGTTACAAAAGAAAACACGCAAAGTAACTGCCAGAGATTTGAGAAGAAGCAAATGTGAAGTGACCAGGAAGCCATTATCCTCCAGTGCTGTCATTTTCCAGAACTACATCCTCCATGGAAGGGCCAGAAGTACAAGATGTTCAGTGCTCAAAACATGGCCGAGGTAAGGGAGGCTGAACCCTACCAACACTGAGCAAGACACAAAGTGGAAATGTCAAGACTGAGCCAAGAAATATCCGAAGACAGATACAGCAAAGGTTTTATGGATTGGTGACTAGGTGGACCAGATCAATGGGCCCACGAATTAGTAACAAGCATTGATGTCCAGTTCGACTATCGTGCCAGCAAAGTGAAGGTAGGGCCTGCTATGGACTTCTATTAGGAAAAATAATCTAGCTGGACCTATTTAAGTTGCAGATGGACTCAAAATGAACTCCCAAACTACCTGCCAGTTTTTAGAAGATACTTTCTTCAAGCAGTGGTACAAGAAAAAGTCTGCATCTTTCCAGAAAACTATGACTATTATGTAGGACAGTGCTCCATCAAAGTATCAAGTTCTCCACTGCCCGGCTGCCAGTAAACGCATTAAAAGGATCTGTCACTCATATTTCGATATTAAACCACCCCAATGTGTTAAATGCCTCGTAATTTTCTTTAAAAAAATCTGAGGTGACTGCAGTACATTTTGTTTCAGTCATAAGGGGGTGCCTTTGTTTCAGTCACGGTCAGTCAAATATAGTGACGCTCCCGAACCCCTTATTGTCATTGATTGCCTTGACTCGCCCCGACGTCCTGGAAATCTCACGTTAAATCCTGTGCTTGCACATTGACCATCAACTGTTCGGACATGCACACTGAATCTGGATGAACGTCACAGAATATAATTTAATATGTGCGAATACTCTGGGGTGTAACACGCCTTCTTGGGAGCGCTGTGACCATAATGGGTGGAGCTCCAGCATTGGAGAAGTGGTGGTGGAGAACCTGTGTTGATGCCATAACCATGTCACCACTATGGGAGTGCTTCCAATAACACGTGCTACACTCCGGAGTTTCGTCAGTGACGTCAGTTTCAGAGGGCTGGGCTAATCCCTCCTCTACTGAGCATGTTAAACACATAAAATCGTATAGTCCGTATCTACGATCCATATATAGGGCAACCAAAGCTTTCTAATATGATAATACAAGCCTACATTGGGCCTAACTCTGAAATCATTAGCACACTCATGATATGGGAAAATGTAAATTTCTATTTATGTTTAATTAAAATGTCATAGTAGTTGTTTAAAAAAAACGGGTTCTAAAAACTAGAGAAGGAGCTGCAAGTGGAAAACGGGGTCCGCAACCACACGTGTCAAGAGAGTACGAAATAAATCACTATGGTACCACTGCGCTAACTTGGATAAAAGGGGATTTTTTAGAAAATAAAATCAATATATACCTTGTTGCCTAACTATATCAGAAATAGGGTTGGATAAGATTTTGTCAGCTCCTGGTGCTTGTACTTTTCAGACTAGATGGCGGCCCGATTCTAAAGAATTGGGTAGTCTAGAATCCATATATAGTTTATTTACTAATAGTTAGGGGAGTGCGGTGAAATGAATTGTGTGTATACAGGTGGCTCAGTGGTAGCAGAGTATACGGTGGCTCAGTGGTTAGCACTGCACGGTGGCTCAGTGGTTAGCACTGGGCGGTGGCTCAGTGGTTAGCTCTGCGCGGTGGCTCAGTGGTTGATGCAGTGGTTAGCTAGTGTGCTCAGTGGTTAGCAGTGAGTGCGGTGAGATTGGTCAGCGCAGCGCCGTGGGCAGAGTGGTCAGGCACACACATCACACACCATACACATACACACACTTCCTATACTTACCACCGGCCCTGCGTCTTTCCTGCCGCCTGGATCCTGAGTCGACATGTCGCGCCCCCGGACGACTGGATCCAATATGGCGTCTGGGAAGTCTGGCGAGACTTCCCGGACGCCATCTTGGACAAAGTATGTCTGTGCCCCGGACGACTGGATCCAATATGGCGTCCGAGAAGTTTGGCGAGACTTCTTGGAAGATATATGGATCCAGTAGTTTGGGGGCGGCGACATGTCGACTGAGGATCCAGGCGGCGGATCGCAGGGCCGGTGGTAAGTATAGCGGAGTGTGTGTGTGTGTATGTGTGTGTACAAAGTGACGGAAGTGCGGACAAAGTGATCGGAAGTGCCTACATACACATATATACACATACTGTATATTGCATATGGAGGGGTGAGGAGAGCGAGGTGGAGGGGTGAGGAGAGCGGAAGCTGGAGGGGTGAGGAGAGCGGAGGCTGGAGGGGTGAGGAGAGCGGAGGCTGGAGGGGTGAGGAGAGCGGAGGCTGGAGGGCCGAGGACAGGGGAGGCTGAGGGCCGAGGACAGGGGAGGCTGGAGGGCCGAGGACAGGGGAGGCTGGAGGGCCGAGGACAGGGGAGGCTGGAGGGCCGAGGACAGGGGCTGGAGGCGAGGAAGGGGGCTGGAGGAGGACAGGGGGGAGGGAAGAGGACGGGGAGGCTGGGGAGCAGAGCCTGGAAGTGCTGATGGCGGGAGGTCCAGGGGTCACCTTGCTATTGTCTGCAGCCGCGGTGTGGAGCTGTGTGGCAGTGATGAGCGCAGCATTTCCCTTCCTTCCTCCCCGGCGCCTCCTCCTCCTCCCGCAGCCGCTCCTGCAGTGTGTACTGCCGGCGCCTCACTGATGCTCTGTCTCTGCACCAGTGTCACCACGCCGGTATGCGGGGGAGCAAGGTGTGCGGGGGCACAATGGGGCATTAGGGTGTGCGGTGGCAGCAGGGTGTATGAGGGCACGGGTGTGTGGCGGCTCGCGGTGGGCGATAAAGCACCACCGGTCGCCGCCATATTGGATCACCCTGAGCGGGTGTAGTGCCGAAGCCACTTCCGTCGTGTGACGTCATTTTTGTCCCTTAAAGACGGAAGTGGCTTCGGCTTTTATATATTAGATGATTATCTAAAGAAATGGACAAGCAGAGTATAAGTCACTGAAGGGCGTGTGTAGGTTTATTATTTATTATTAGCATATTTAAGATTTTGCTCTTACAATGTGGAATGACCTTACCTGATGAAGAAATCCTAACTTGATTTCGAAACGTGTTGAATACAGAGCGTGTCAGTGTGACTCCTCAGCAAATCGAGCAAAGAGGCCAGTGATGTCACTGTTCTATTTCTCCACATCAAGGAAGTGAGGTCAGCTTTCGGCAGGAGCCTCCCTCACTCCTCTTGTGCACTCCGGCCTGACAGCATACCGAGCGCGGTTTTCCCTCATTACTTGTGGATCCACTAATGTGTTATAAAAGGTATTTATTGATTTTATTTTCTAAAAAATCCCCTTTTATTCAAGTTGGCATCGTGGTACCATCAGAGCCGCTGACAGGGCATGCCTGGAGAGACTGGTGTCAGGGGCCCAGTGGTGATCGATAGAGGGGGCCCAGAGGAGAGGTGAGGGGGCAGGCACCGATCTCCTCATGGCACAGCACACTCACCTATTCTCCTGGCTATATCCTCCAGGCCCTGCCCCCATCACCTCCGGAACTCGTTCGCTCTCCTGTCTATCACCACCGCAAACTCACTCCCACTGACACAGAGAGGGGGCTGGCCTGGCCGAGACTGACATCTTCAGTGATGTCAGTCTCGGCCAGGTTTGTACTGCACATGCACCCGATAGGCTGACATGCGCAGTACAAAACGGAAATCACACTGGCACCTGCACAATGAAGAAGAGCGCGGGAGGCGGCAGGAGGGAGAAGCACTGGGGAGCTGGTAGGATGGAGAGAAGCGCAGGAGCCAGCAGGAAGGAAAAGAACTGGGGAGCCGGCAGGATTGAGAGGAGTCAAGACTGAGCCGCTTCTGGTGAGTATGATGTCTGTGTGTTTGTCTCTCTGGTGTCTTTTGTGTGTCTATCTCTACACAGCACTATACTCTATATCCTAGTGGCAGCCCTGAGTGCCATAGTTATACATATTGTAATCTATTTATCCATCAAAGTCCCAATAGCACATTGCCAGCTCAAGTCACTAATACAGTGCTTGTGCCTTTAAAAATTCCTCAATAATAAGTGCCACAGAGTTACCAATAGTAGCATTGTACCAAGCTAATACTGACCACACTGCCCAGAAGCTTGATGCACATTTTGCTATTGCTTCATCGGTTTCAGAGGCTAGGCTAGTCCCTGCTCTACAGAGCATGTGTCCGTTGTCTATTCAGACATATGTTCAGTATGAACTCTCTTGTCAGTGTGCGATATTACCGTACTTTCAGTGCACAGTGACAGTGCACTTCCTCGCTGGCAAGAGTGCATTGTAAGGAGAGAATCAGCGAGCAGCGAGAGCACATACCAGCTCCACCCATGGATGCACTTTTGAGACTGTTCTCTGCTTTTCTTGCTCCACATTCAGATTTTTCAGTCCCAATAGGGCATGTTACAATGCAGTCTACTAATCGGTGATATACTGCTTCAGTATTCGTTACATTATACTGCTACTTGTACACAGTGCACCACTGAATTAAAGGAAAACCGTCAGGCTAAAAATCCATATGTAACTGCTATCATTTCCTAATTCCTTTCTCTAATCTCTCTCTATTGATGTATTTCTATTATTTATATTCCCCTCCTATCCTCTGTAAACTTCAAAATAAAAGATTAATTCCCTCTGTGTGAGTGATGAGTGATTTCTCTGTTGCCCACTCCCACTCAATGATTGAATATTCATGCTTTATTACTCTGCCCTGCCTCCTCTCTGATCTGTCTGATGTGTGACTCATTCACAGCAGACAGAGAAGAGGAAGGAGGGGGGAATTTAGCTGCTGCTCTTCATGTCATTGTGTTTATGAGACGTGTGTAGTGTGTGCAGTATGAGATATTTCTATGTGATTATAAGAACATTTGATCATTTCCTCAGCAGATACACACATTACATGTCTGCAGGAAAACCAAAGTTCATATATACACATATAAATCTTACAGGATGCAGCACAAAACACGTCTTCCCTCCCAGCACAGAGCACAGATGGGAGTGAACACAAGGCTAGATGGGTGTGGATATTTAAATAACACTTATACAGCAACTGGACTATTTGGTTAGAAATACAATGGAGAGGACTAATGCACCAGCTCCTTGCAGGGTACGAAGAAGCTGAAAACATGGAAACTAGAAAGTGCGTAATGGTTTTACATGTTTTTGAAAGGTCTGCCCAGGCCCTATTCAAGGGTAATATTAGTATCATACTGAAAAATGACCTAACAGTGTCTCTTTAAGTAATCAGTGACATCGACATTCAAGACTATTAGTATTTCTTTTGCCGTGGATATTCATATTCAGCTGGTGTAGTAGTGACTTTTTGTCATATGTGCAATAACGCCTTGGAATACCTTTGCTGGCGATCAGAATTAGGGAACAACACATCATTTGCTTAAGGTCATTGTGTTGTCCTGGAGAACACTTTCAGATTCCTGCAAGGTACTGGTGTTAATCTGGCAACTGGTCCTTAATTATCAAACAAACCCTATTTAACTAGCAGCTTAACTTTCCAGCTTGCACTCACTTTGCAAAAATGGTGTGCCGTTCCAGCGTGACTGAAACCCTCCAGCAGCAGGATGTCCAGATGAAGGCCAAAGGGGTCACCCTATCAGCCATGTCAACAGAAGTTGGTCATTCTAAATCTGTGACTTCTAGAATATTACTTCTAAATAAAAAAAAAATGCGTGGAGCTCCGCGCAATTTCTATGTCTAGCCAGGTACAGCTAAGCAGCTGGGGGCTGGAATCCGCAGCGCAGGGAGGCCCAAGCTTTCTGGGCACCCCCCGCTGCAAATTGCAGCCCGCAGCCGCCCCAGAAGATGGCGCGTTCATTGAAGCGCCATCCTCTGGCGCTGAACCCCGCTCTTCCAGCGGCCCTGGTGGCGGTGGCACGCTGGGTAATAAAGGGGTTAATACCACCTTTGTTATATAAGCTGGTATTAAGCCCGAGATTCTTAATGTCAGGCCAGGTTTGACCCGGCCACTAAGAATCTCCAATAAAGGGTTAATAAAAACACAACACAGAGAAAAAATTTTATTAGAAATGAAAAAAAAAAGCCATTAGGGACTACATCTTTAATTAAAAAAATCCTCTTCCGTCCGACGTAGTCCAAAACGCGATGTCCTCTCTGCTACATCCCCTGTGCATAGATATAGAAGTCTATGCACAGGGAATGAGCAGACTGAGAACAATCTCAGCTCTGCTACATCATCTCTGTGCACAGGGAGAGCAGGCGGGCTCTAGGACCCTGGAGCTGCTGCAGCCTGCACACAGAGCAGACAGCTGGACTCCTTACTGTGCGAGTTTCCCTGCGATTACTTGCACAGTAACGAGTCCAATGCAAGTCAATGGCAATCCTAGTTTTGTCAGAATCTCTGACAAAACTAAGATTGCCATTGATTTGCATTGGACTCATTACTGTGCGAGTAAACGCTGGTAAACTCGCAGAGTACCGAGTCCTGCGAGTCCCTTACTACTCGCAGAGTAACGAGTCCTAGCGAGTAGATTCGCCCATCCCTAGTCATGATGTTTAAGAGCATTTGGACTGAAAGCCCACTTTGCAGTGACTAAACCTCTCATTAGCAGAAAGAATCAAAAGGCTAGACTCACCTTTGGTGAGAAGCATGTTTTGTGAACAGAGGAGAAGTGGTCCACAGTTCATTTTAGTGATGTGAAAGCAAGTTTAATTCATTTGGGTCTGACGGGAAAGATGATGTTTGGCAACAAACTGGGGAAAGACTGAAACCAAAGTGTGTAAAAGAGTCAGTGAAAGCAGGTAGAGGAAACGTCATGGTTTTGGGAATGTTTTCTGCTGTAGAGGTTGGACCTCTCATACAGCTACATGGCAGAGTGAATGCAAGTGTGTATCAGAAACTTCTTCAATAAAATGGGATTCCTTACTTGTGTTCAGCACTCAGTCAGCAATTTTCATGCAGGACAATGCCCCTTCTACAGAAAAATTGTTAAATCAGTTCCTTGAAACAGAAAACATTGAAACAATGAAATTGCCGCCCAGAGTCCTGATCTAAACCCAATAGAAATCTCTGGAAAATCCTTAGTGACAAAGTTATGGCCAAGAAATCCACAACAGTCACAGAACTGTGGAAGAGACTGGAAGAAGAGTGGAGCAAAATCCCCCATAGCAGTGTGAGAGACTAGTGATGTCCTGTGGCCACAAATGTGCTAAAGTCCTGTTCCTGTACAAAGACCTTTAAAAAGCAAAGGCCTTCACACTTCCTACTGATTGGTGACTTCTGTAACCTTCACAATATTTAGTTTTAATCTTTCTCTGTGCTCCAGTCATTCCTCTTGTCTAACTATGATGTTTTGTGTAAAATAGAGGTTTGAAGTTGTGGTTATTTTGTAAAACCTTGTTCTAGTGGCATGGTGCACCCCTTACACAAAAACCTGCAAATGTTGATCAATGTAGATTACATTTTGTCTGAAAAAATCAAGTGATCATACATTGTTCTCTAATTTTGATTGCTGGTCTAGTATACGAAATGCCCTGCTGCCAAGGCATCCCAGCCATGCCTCCAGATCAGTTTCATTGGCCTCTGATGGATGAACAGGGAGATCCCTTCCTCTATCAAACCACTCTTTCAATAATAAACATCTTGGATAAGAGTTCTCCAATCCTAAATGTCACAACAGAAATTAAGACGGTCAATGTGGGGCTCGTGCTGTTGTAACACAGGCACAGATTCTGTTCTATTACTAACATGATCATCATGATGTAATCTGTCAGCAAGTGTTTGCTATGTAATCTGAGAACAGAACGATGTAGGGGGAAGAAACCTTGATTCCAGCGATGTGAAACTCTACTTCTTGTAGTTTCAATAAAATGAGTATTTTATCAGCCGGAGATTATCACTGGAAGACTATTTGCTTCACCCCTGCTCTATGCAATCCCACTCTCACTACTGATTGACAGCTTTCTGCCTCTGCACAGTGCACATGTGAAGCTGCTGATCAGTGATGTGGGTGGGGATATATAGAGCTCAGCATTCAGAGAACTGGTAGATCTGCATAAGATAAAAGGGGATTTAGTCAAAATTGCAGTAAGCAGCCCTGTAAGTGACAAATTCCTGAAATTAGGGTCTCTGCCCCTACATCATGCTGCTCTAAAATTACATACCAAAATCCTGATCACAGATTCCCTTTCACGCAAACCCAATCCATGTCGTACAGTTAAATCATTGGGTTAAATATTGGTGAGAACCTATACAAGGATAAGTCTCCACAGTTTCGGTAATGTTAGCAGCAAAGAGAAAATGTCCCAAGTCATGACACCCTGTACCAAATGAGTAGGATTGTGATGGTGTCAGGCAGTTCTTGAAAGGACCTAGTTTTTATTTGTGCCTTAGGTTCTGCAGTTTCTACATATAGTCCACCAGGGGTGAACTAAACCTCCCCGCCGCCTGAGGCGAGGGGTGGGGGGATTGTGCTAGCAGTCTGGCGGCGGGATTGAACAGGGGGTGGGGGGGTGCTAGCAGTCCGGCGGCGGGGTTGAAGAGCGGGGGGGGTGCCAGCAGTCCGGTGTGTGCACATACCTTCTTGTTGTGGCGGTGGCCAGTGGGCAGGAAGGAAGCCGGCGCTATGTGCAGGGCGCCGCTCCCCTGCCTCTTGCCGCCTGTGCAGAAGGCTCAACTTGTCCAATGGATGCTGCGGCCTTGCAGTCCACCACTATCAATCTATAGGATTTGAAGCAGAGTCATCTATTAAATCAAACTGACTCATTTTCCTGGGAGGCCTACTTTTATTTTTTGAAAATCTTTGTCATTAATAAAGCCTGTGACCTGAAATCGATGTTCAGAGGTTAAATGGATCCAGAGGGTGTGTGTACATAAAGATGTGATATCACGGTACAATATTTGGAAAGGTGATCACTGCTACATAAACTAAGGGAAACGCCATAATGTAATTGTCGAATGAGTCATGTCCCCGAGGAATCGTCTCCGGAAACCTCTTAGATGTCTGTCATAATCAGGAGAAAAGTCAACATCCGCATAATAGAAAGTTTTGTAAAGCTGGCAGCTACGTTTCGAGGTGGCTTTGAATGAAATGTACAAAGCTGGAGATGCGAAACACAGACATCATCCGGCATGAGAGGACAAAAGCTCAAGACCTGGCCTGAAGGTGGTCATCACAACAGATCATCCGGCAGCTACAGGAGCATCTCAATGAATTAGAATATCATCAAAAGTTAATTTATTTCAGTAATTCAGTACATAAAGTTAAATGCATATATTATACTAGCTGTGAGCCCGATGCAAATGCATCGGGTGTCTAGAATATTTTTAAATTTTTTTAAGATTTTCGCGGCCGCACTTGCCGCAAGTGCAAAATCGCACTTGCCGCACCTGCCGCAAGTCCCCCTATACTTTCTATGGGGATTACCGCAACCGCGCCGCAAGTGTAACCGCATCTGCCGCGTTTGCTGCATAACCGTTACACTTGCGGCACGGTTGCGGTAATCCCCATAGAAAGTATAGGGGGACTTGCGGCAGGCGCGGCAAATGCGGTTTTGCACTTGCGGCAGGTACGGCCGCGAAAAAAAACGCGGCTGACTGCGGTTTTTTTCGCGGCCGCACTTGCCGCAAGTGCAAAACCTGCACTTGCCGCACCTGCCGCAAGTCCCCCTATACTTTCTATGGGGATTACCGCAACCGCGCCGCAAGTGTAACCGCATCTGCCGCTTTTGGCGCATAACCGTTACACTTGCGGCGCAGTTGCGGTAATCCCCATAGAAAGTATAGGGGGACTTGCGGCAGGTGCGGCGGCTCAGGCAGCGACTCGCAATGGCCTCGCGGCCATTGCTCGCGCTACATGAGCGGTAAATCGCTAACTTGGCCAGCGACTCGCAATGGCCTCGCGGCCATTGCTCGCGCTACATGAGCGGTAAATCGCTAACTTTGTGGCCGAGCCTCTGGTTCGATTTTCGGCCAGCGACTCGCAATGGCCGCTTTGCGGCCATTACTCGCACGTGGTGACGTCACAGAGTGACAAAGCCACGGTCTTTTGCGGGGTCCGACACGGAAGTGCCTACGGCAATATATTATATAGAGCCATTACACGCAGAGTGATCTATTTCAAGTGTTTATTTCTATCCACTGTAGAAAGGATAGGGAAATAAAAAAACAGCACAGGGATCCAAATGTAGTGTCTTGACTAAAATGGGTGCAAACAATTAAATATTGCACTCACCTCTTATAGATCTTGCATTCTTGCATATCGATCCTTACAGATTACAATAGTGAGTTTCTCTCATCATCAGCCTGCTGCACATTCCCGGCTGGTATTGAGAACCCCTTCGGTGCTGTCATAGGAATATAATGTACATCGGTTTTCCTCCAGGCTAAGTGCGCTCCCGGTAATCAATAATACAGGTAAGTATAATTTCTTAGACAATATTATTTCAGCTTAGATACAATGCGTTTCAACATAAAAGTCTGCATCAGGTATATTTTCTCTAAATGATCCCAAGTAATGATTGCTACTTATAGGAAGCAGAAACATGTCAGTTAGGGAGGGTGCCGTGTCTAGCAAATCAAGGCACACCCATTAAAATCACTTATACATGGGTAGTATAATCTTTAAACCTGAGGTGATTCTGCTGTCCACAGGTAGAGCAAGGGCCCAGGGCAGTGTACACAGTCTATGCTGCAAATAGAATAGGGTAGGGTGCAGGACCAAGGGCCCGACAAATGACTGGAAGACAACACTCTTTGCAGTCTTTAAGCTCTTTACTCACAGAAGTGCAAATCTCCAGTTGTCTCATCCACGGAGTGCTGCGTCCTCCGGTTCAGGGCTCCAGCCAACTCTCGGATAATCTAGGGAATGAACAACCGAGACCTTCTTAGGTTCCTCTCCGGGTTGTCTCTCTGTGCCGGCTCCCTCCCTCCTGCCCCACGCCTCACACTCAGTGTCCCGGTCCAGCAGCCACAGGTTCTAACTGGTGACGTCTTCCCAGTTCCTCTCACCCCTCTACAGCCATCTTTCCAGCAAATAAGTGTGGATTCGGGTTGTTGCACATGAAGTCACCCCAACCCCGGTTTTCTATAGCTGAGTTCTTCTCTGTCACTCCACTATTCAGGTCGGGTTCCCCCCTCTGCCCCTTTGCGGCCCAAGCCCATCCACCTGACCCATGCAGGGGTGCCACACCTGAACTTTACAGTTTGGGTTTGCCCATAACTAGTTAGGAGATTAGATTTCCTTTTTTTCTGTTGTCAGCACTAGTGAGGGTGTCACAACATGTGGGGGTAGTATATTGTTTATGAGGGGAAGAGATGTTATATCATTACATGTGCCATGATGCTGCGTGTGGGTGTCATCATACTGGTGGTGCATCATATTTTGTATGAGGGGATTATGAGGACATCATACTATGTGGTGGTACATTATGGACATCATGGCATCAATATTTGAGGGGATCTATGAGGGTCATTATACTGTTTTGGGGTTGACTGTACAGTAGTGATTCCCAACTTTTTCTTATATTTGAGAGCCGCATTCAAGTGTGAAAGAGGATTGCATGCTACATCTGTGGCGCCCCTGCGTCCAGGAGGCCACAAAGGGAACTGCAGCCAGGCAGGTAGGACCATTGTTGCACAACAACACCCTCACAGCCCACACAACCCACGTGTAGGAGAAGGTAGCATCCAGCCCTAAGATTGGATACTCTAGGCAATTGAGGGGTGGTGGATTTAGAGGAGTGGGTTGAGCACACACGTAGTCAGGTGACTTGACAGTATATAGGAAGGGGGAGGTGGAAGGAAGTCAGTAGGCCCAAGGTGCCGAGCTGTAAAGACCAAAAGCTGAGGAGCACAGGCCAGAGAACAGCAGAAGGCTGAGTGAAGCTGAGCAAACAGAAAGAATCACACGTTCTGTGAGTGTAAGGCCTAGGAGCGCAGAATCTGTACCGAGCCAGTGTGAGCCGGAGGAGAGAGAAAGCCCGTCCGAAGCTGATACCACCAGGAGTGTGAGAGGACTGAGAGGGACGGTGATATCCGGGCCCTAGGAACGCAGCTGAAGCTACCGACTGCAGGCGGAGTTGCCCTCCTATGATACCGAGAGGAACAGAGAGAAAAGAGTCTGGTAGAGCCTCATATTGAAGGACTGCTGGAGGCTGGGCTGAGTAGAGTGTCGGCTCTAGAGGGGACCGTAGTTTACCCGGCATTCCCAGACATCGACGGGGGACCACAGCTACGCGTTAGGGTCCCTACCCCTGAGGACAGGCAGCTCAGTGACAAACAGGAGGACCCACAGGGGCCCGAGTCACCGCCATACTGTCTGGCGTTTCACACACACACCCGTAGATACGGAGACCGTTAACAGCCCGGAAAGGGACACAGAGACTGTGTGAGGGGTCGCAGAGAGAGATAGGCCTGGCTGCAGAGCAAAGGGAACCCGGAGAGGGAGAGTGTGCTCGTGTACTTGTACTGTAACTTGTAAGAACTGCACTGAACTGTAACTGACTTGTGAACGTCTGAAGAACTAAGAGTAAACACGGAAAACCCTGCATCTGCCTCCCTTGTGTCTCTGCATGAATGCTATTCCCTCACACAGGATTACAACGACCCTGCAACTGAAGAGCCACAGCACAGCTTGTCAGCACCAGCATTGAGGAGAGATCCCTGCAGCGTCTGCACAGTAAGTGTACTGAACATTCCACAATAGACTTAACCCTTACTGCCCCGGGGAACACAGTTCTACCCACTGGAACTATTACATCTAAGCTGCTATTCCATCATCCCCGGAGGTTCTGCAGCAGCGGCGGCCCCATCACTGGCCGCATATAGTGGGTGGCGTCACGACTGACAACACCTGTAAATATCCCCTTTTATTGCCGAGCCCGGGACACGGACCGGACCAGGACCACCCGTGACTTCCCCAGCAGCAGACCGGTCCGGTACCGAGTACCCCCATCCCAGTGGGCCCAACACATCCAGTGCCATCCTCCTTAGTACTATCATCCACATCTCCTACAGTAGAGTAGTGACACCCAGAGGCTCCATTATTGATATTATGACAGTGGGGTACAGTTCTCATGAAATTACATCCACTTTGCTCGGACAGTTACAGATTGTCCAGTAACATAACCGATTTTTTTTTCATAAAAAAAAATCATGTTATTGTAAAGATATTACATTGTATTATTCTATAGCAGATCCTCATTGCTCTCTCCAGCTCTCATGGAGTTAATCAACAAATTCCTTCCCTGACTTCCTGCTTCTATTACTACAAGTCCCATCATGCATTTCACTGGCCTGTAAGCCGCAGCTATCATACCCACTCAAAACTCCACCCAAACCCCTTGCTGCCCTACATTTTTATTACATTTTAATGGGTTTAATATAGAAAATAATCGTGCCATATTTTTAGGCCATTTACTGATCCCCACAAATAATTTGATTGCTGTGTTGTGCTGATCATTGCAATTTCAGACCAAATATGTCTATGTTATTAGCTGATTTGTGATATTTGTCATTTTAAATAAAAACACATTGGACATGACATTATTGTTTTCATTATTTTTTCAGTAATTTAATGGGATGAAAATATTTTATTATTGTCCCTCTGTAATACAAATACATAGAAATACAGCATTGTGTACAGATAGATCTGCATAATCTGCCTTTGGGGTCTGAGAATGCTGAACAGATCCAAGTACACAATAATCTCCCATTCATAGCTACAGACTTTATGGCTCAAGAGAATAATCCTGCAGACAATAATTTATTTTTACCGATGCTTTGTGGGTTCAAATGCAGAGGAAACTCACAGTAAAAAAAAATTAACTGAGACCAGAGTTTGAGTACTGGCCAAAAGCCAGAGAGCTGTGAAAGTTGTATCTTGATTTATTCACTCCTGCTTGATCTACAGATAAAGATAGCCAAATCCTCCAGTCTTTATCAGAGTGAGATGTAGCTCAGTGGTAGGGCTGCTGCTTTCTAATGCTGAAACCAGAGTTTGAGTCCTGGCTGAAGCCAGAGAGCAGGGAGCACAATGAGGGTTGTATTTTGATATATTCACTTATGCCTGATCTACAGGTCAAGATAACCAAGTTCTCCAATATTTATTAGTGAGAGCTGTAGCTCATTGGTAGAGCTACTACTTCCTAAGACCAGAGTTTGAGTATGGCTGAGGCCAATCTATGGAGAGCAGTGAGAATTGACTTTTAATTTATTCACTGCACCGAGGGGAAGCCCTGCCCCGAGACAAAGTGCTTCATGGGCAGGACGTGGGACAGCCCTACAGGATCTGGGATGGTTGGGAGAATGGCATCTGCGCTTGTCACACTCTTCAAATGGGGAACACAGCAGTTGGCCCCCAGACACAATTAATGCTAGACAGCCATTTCAAAGAGAATCTGTCACAAGGTTTTTGCAAACCATCTGAGAACAGCATGATGTAGGGGCAGAGACTCTGATTCCAGCAATGTTTCACTTATTGAGCTTCTTGCTGTAGTTTTGATAAAATCACTTTTCACTGCGGTAGATCTACCAGTTCTCCGAAGGCTGAATTTTTTATATCCTAGTCACACCACTGATTGGCAGCTTTCTGTATACACTGTGCATAGACAGAAAGATACTAATCAGTGGTGGGGATAAGGAACTACATGGAAGCAGGTTTACCGGCCACCTAGTAATAATCTCCTTAATTTAACAGTGATTTTATCAAAACAACAGTAAGCAGCCCAATAAGTGACACATTGTTAAAATTAAGTTTTCTGCCCTTACATCATGCTGCACTCATATTAGATGACGAAAACATAGTGATAGATTCCCTTCAAGCAAGAGCAGCACTACAACCACTACTTATTGTCTCTTCATTTTGTCATTGATTTTTCCTCTTTTGGCAGTGACAAGGGAGGTTGGTTACAGTCCCATAGACCTTAAACTTCTGAATAATATGTGCAACTTTAGTTACAGGAACATTGGGGTGTTTGTAGATGTCGTATAGCCTTTATCTTTCACATGTTTGTCTTTAATTTTCTTTCTAATTTCTTTCCAATTTACTGAGACAAGCCTTTCTTTGGTCCATGTACAGTGTAGTATACAAAATGATACTAAACAGCATCGTGAATACGTTTCACCTTTTTTATTAGACAATCTGATTACAAGTTTCTAGACACCTGTGAGGCTAATTACAATACACACCTTAGTTTAACATGTCTCCATATTCAATTTAGATCTAGTCTTTTATTGGTGTATTGTCATTTTATTCCAGGCCATTTACATAATTTTTTTCTGTGCTGCAGAGGCAAAGCTATCTCTGCTAACAGACTGGGAAGACCTCCCCCTCCTTATTCTGCCCATGTATTTGTGTTTATCACATACAAGTGCCTGGAATCCTGATATGTTACTTACAATAATTTCAGAGGTTGTCCAGGACTTTGACATTGCCTATTCTTAGGATATGTCATCTGTAGGAGATCAGTGGAGGCCCAACATTTGACATTTCTTGATCTCTTGACCAACTTTTGTAGCAGGTTCTACATGTGTGTACAGAGCCAGAACACCACAGCTCCTTACACTGTGTAGTGGCTGTTGAGACCCGGGGGTAAGTGGTGCTCTCATCCGCTGTCCCAGCCACCTTTAGAAAGACAGCCTGGACCAGGTTTCATCCCCAAACTGAACGCCCAAGCTCCTTAACCATGGGCGGAACACTGCTCAGACAACACAGGGTGAGGGAACCACAATATTAAGGCTTTATTGGATCCCAAACAGTTAACAGCATATAACACATAACCAGCAAAACGCAACAATGTAACAGGCAACAGAGTCTCACCCTTCTGCTGGCTCACCAAGGATTAAAATATAGTGCAGCAAAGTCTGTAGCCAGGTGACGGGATTGTCCCAATCTTCGTGGCTTCTTTATGCAGTCTTTGTCATCACAGTCAAATCCGATAATTCGATGCTGAAGTTGTTGTGGTTTTATAGTCCAGGTTCTGATCCCCTTGGTCAGCACCGGAATGCCTAGGCCTGGGGTTATGGCCGGCCAATCGGACCCGAAGATCCTAGTTTAGCTGCCTGTATCCAACTCCAATGCCACTCTAGCCGAGACCGAAATTCCTAGACTGAGGGCACTAGACAGAATCTAACTCTCCCTGGTTAATGAACAGGTCTCCTTATATACCTTCAGCCCTCATTGCAGGATACTGGGGACTTCACAATTGGTGGAATAAAACTGCCTTTTCATTGGCTGGATCTCAAGCCTCTTATAAACATATTTAGTCATATTGCAGTCCTGGCAAAAGAGAGCCAAATACTGATTGATCTAGCAACTATCATGATACAATGGAATGTTAGTAGGATTAAGTCCTGTCAAGGGAGAGCCACATACAGATGGTTTATCTAGCACCTAGCAGGATACATTTACATAGTAATACAAAGGGCAGTTAGCATATTTAGGTTTTCTGAGCCTCCATCCCTCTGACCTTCCTAAGACAAAAAGTTGAGATGATTACATACACACGGTCAACATTTCCAAACATCTTCAAGACTGGTAAAAACAATGAGTGTCCCCTCACAAGGTAGGAATTAAATCACAATACAAAGAGGCAATATAATTACATTATATACGTCAACAATGGGTATACAAAATACAGTCTGGCTAGATTTTAAGAACTTAACCCATGAATGGCATATTCCAAGTTGCAACAAAATACCATACTATCTGGGTTACATAAGAAATCATCATATGTTCTACATTGAAGGAGTCCATTTCATCACAGTGGCCATTCTCAGATACTGCAGCTCCACAGTGTAAGGAGCTGTGATGTTCTGTATACATACATTTTCTTTTGGATGCAGTAGAATCTGAAAACATCTGATTGGTGAAGAAGCAAGATGTCGGACCTTCATCAATCTGATATTGATGCAATAATGACCTATCCTAATTATAGACCATTAATATCAAAGTCCTAAAAAACCCCTTTAAAGGGACACTGTCAGGTCATTTTTCAGTATGATGCTAATACAACCCTTGAACAAGTGCCTGGGCAGACCTTTTAAAAACATGTGAAATCATTATTGTACCGTTTGTAGTTGCCATGTCATCAGCATTGTCAGACCCTGCAGGGAGCTCCTGGATTAGTTCTCTCTATTATAAGCAAACAAAAATAGTCCGGCTGCTGTATAAACTGTCATGTAATTATGCACTCCATCTCAGCTGCTCTCTCCTCCCTCCACCCTTTGCTAACAGTCAAGTGTAAGTTTTAGGTAGGTTCTGTTCCGTTGAGGACACGGAGGCAGAGAGCTATTACAGGTCTGCTTATCTAGACTCCATTTGTTTCTCTAATCAGGTATCCCTGCTGTGACAGTTGCTGTGTTTTATTTGGCCTCTTGTGATTCTACAAACACAGAGAGAAAAATACAGCCCTCCCCCAATGATCTCCTGTGCAGTGATGTGATGTGAATATGTGACATGCATTTTCATGCTATGGCGAGTGGACAGCAGATAACTAAGTGGATCATTCACTGTGAGTGACAGATAGAATGAATCTATTTATTTGAAGTTTACAGAAGATAGGAGGGAAATATAAATAAAAGAAACACATAAGTAGAGAGAGTTTAGTGAGGAATTAGAAAATTATATCAGTTAGGGGGCCGTCACACGGAACGATATCTTGCCCGATATCGTTTAAGCGATCTCCTTTTTGATCGCTTAAGCGATATCGGGCAAGATATCGTTGCATGTAATCAAGCGATTTACGATTTGAAATCGCTTGATCGTGACATCGCTGATCTGAGGTTCGGTTCTCAGATCTAGCGATGAACGATGCAACGATCTGCATCATCGTGGTGTATGACACCACGATGATCCATCTCCCAGCGACCGCGCCTATGCTGGGAGATGGTAACTATGGTACACGTCGGGTAACTAAGCGACGCGCGGCCCTAGTAACCCGATGTGTACCATAGTTACCAGCGAGATCGCGGCTCCACATCGCTGGTGAGTCTGTCTGTGTGACATCTCACCAGCGATGTGAGCGATATTGTAAGCGATTGCGCGTGCACGTGATCGCTTACAATATCGCTAAAGATATCTCACCGTGTGACGGCCGCCTTACATATGGATCTTTGGCCTGACAGTTTTCCTTTAATTCACTATTTCATTAGGCCTAACTACACAATCATTCTAAAGTAAACTTATCAGTAAAATTTACAGTGAAGACTTTGGCTCACAAGATGTTAACATTACAATGACGCAGGCCAGTATATGGAGATAATAATGGACATTAATGCTGGATTGAATAATGTGACTGAAAGGAAGAACATACGTGGCTGGATTTAAAAAGGTAAGAGACACCGGCGTGACATCACATAATGATGATTGGGGAAAAAATATCTATTCTGACGCATGAACTAAACTATTATAAGTCCAAGGTGAATATGTGGAACTTCATCTATTGCTGCCTCTGGCAATGTTATTCAGAATATTACATCCAGCTGTCCCAGCCTGTCTTCATGAGGAGAAGATTTATTGACAAAATGGTCTTTTCTCACTATTAGGATAAGGTTATCTTATTACATAGAACAGAATACATTCTCGGAGACCATCTGTATCTCTCTCCTCTGTCTTGAAGGAGTTCTACAGCTTACTACTATGTCCAGTGCATCAGTGTATCTACTATAGCAATGATCTATCTTGAGTTAACTGTATCCAATCATATCCACTTACCGTAGATATACAAAATTATATACAGTCATTGCCGAAAGTGTTGGCACCCTTAAAATTGTTCAAGAAAATTATTGAACATGTTTTGTTATACGCATGTTTATTTGCTTTGTGTGTGTTGGAATAACGCAAAAAAAAGCAGAGAAAAAAAGTTAATTTGAACTTAATTATACAAAAAAAAACAAAATGGTCCTGACAAAAATGTCATCTTTCAAGAAATTGTAGGTAAACAATTTTGTTTCAAACATGTAATGCTTGTTCAAAATCATCGGTGACAAGTAACAAGTGTGGGCAGTATGAAAATCACACCTGAAAACAGATACAAAAAGAGAGAAGTATACTCAATCTTTTCTTTGTGTGACACACTAAGCATGGAGAACAGAAAGAGGAGAACTGTTTGAGGACTTAAGGACCTAAATTGTTGAAAAATGTCAACAATTTCAAGGCTACAAGTGCATCTCCAGAGATCTTCATGTTCCTTTATTCAGTGTGCAACATAATCAAGAAGTTTACAACCCATGGCACTGTAGCTAATCTCCCTGGACATGGACAGCAGAGAAAAACTAATGAAAGGTTATAGTGCAGGATTGTCCTGCTATGGCAGGAGACCCAGGACGACTGCACTGCTGACACAGAAATAAACAAAGCTATACTGCAGTTTTCCAAAATTTATATGAGTTAGCCAAACTCCTTCTGGAAAAGTGTTGTGGACTGATGAGACTTGAGCTTTTTGATAAAGCACATCATTTTTCTATTTACAGAAAACGGAATGAGATCTATGAAGAAAAAACATAGTAAGTACAGTCAAATATGGGGGAAGTTCAAATTTCTTTGGGGTTGTTTTACCCCCTCTGACACTGGGTGAATTGACTGTGGACAAGACATCTTGAAGTCTGCAGATTACCAAAGGATTGTGGTTTGCAATATAGTGCTCAGTATCAGAAAGCTGGGTTTTATGTCCTTATCTTTTTTCTCAGTATTTAGTGTTGTTCCAATTCACTATATATATATTATATATATATATATATATATAGAATATCAAAAAGATGGAACAGCACTATATTATATAAAGCGGGTGCAAGCTCGTCCTACCATCACCAAGGTTTTGTTAGATAGAAGCAAAAAATGGACAGCAGCACATCCTTTTCAGTAATCCATGTGGATTTATTCCTGGACTGCGACGTTTCGGCTCTTATGACAGCCTTTCTCAAGCAGTACAGTCTAAGGCCGGCTTCAGACTGCGTGTCTGATCCGATCCGTAGCTGTCCGCTTGAGGCAGACAGCCGCGGACTGGATCAGCACACAGGACTGGGGGCTATTATGCCCTCCGATCCTGTGTGTAGCCGCACGCAGTTCCTGCTGCTGACAGGTGAGGACCGCGGGCGCCGCGGTCCTGACCTGTCAGCTGGTTCAGCTGCGTGCGGCTACACACAGGATCGGAGGGCATAATAGCCCCCAGTCCTGTGTGCTGATCCAGTCCGCGGCTGTCTGCCTCAAGCGGACAGCTACGGATCGGATCAGACACGCAGTCTGAAGCCGGCCTTAGACTGTACTGCTTGAGAAAGGCTGTCATAAGAGCCGAAACGTCGCAGTCCAGGAATAAATCCACATGGATTACTGAAAAGGATGTGCTGCTGTCCATTTTTTGCTTCTATCTAACAAAATCTTGGTGATGGTAGGACGAGCTTGCACCCGCTTTATATAATATAGTGCTGTCCCATCTTTTTGATATTCCATATTTATAACCCTGGAAATTTTTGCACAATTTTTTGATCATTAATTATACTAATATTGAAGTGGATTATGGAAACACTATTTGAACCTGGAACTTTCAGCTATACCTCGGATGATGAGGATCGTATACTGAAAGGATTGGAAGTGGAGACTACTTTTTTAAGTGCTCCATCTATTGCAGATCTGAAAAACAAATATGAGAATGTCGAAAAAAATTTTAACTTTACAACTGCATTTATCAACATTGTCTGAGTACTATAAAGCTCGTATTATACCTAGATATCCCTATCCTCCTTGTCCACCCCCCCACTTCTCAGTGGGCAGACTCCATCTCGACCCTAGATGACCTGTAGGTGATGAGGGTGCAAATTGCAGCAAGGAGCCAGCAACTCCATAAGATGCAAAACAGAAAAAAAAACTGAACAGCACTCACAGACAAAATGTGAACTGGTGCCAGCAGGGACGCTGGGTCAAATAACTAGAAAAAAGTTCTCTGCAGCATATGTATATCATTGGTAGTAGCTGAGTGCTGCAGAGAACTTTTTTCCATATATATATATATATATATATATATATATATATATACATATATATATATATATATCACATAGCTATAGAGCCCAGTGTTGCCCAGGCATAGTAACTAACTGTTGCTAGTTACAAGCTGAGTGTGTCTGTCTGTGTGTGTGTGTGACCACTATACACATCAAACCTGCCCCCCAACACCTCCCCTCAGCCTGCCCCGTCCACCTATGCCCCCCCCCAAATCTACCCCTCACCCCCACCCTAAAAGTTCCACTCCCCCAAACCTGCCCCCCCACACCCTCCCCAAGGCTGCACCCCCGCCCCCACTAGAAAATGCCCCCCTCGTCCCCTTAAATCACTACCCCCAAAAAACACCCCTGCTACACCCGCACCCCCCAAACCTGCACCTGCACCTCCACCTCCCAAACCTGCCCCCACAAATCCACACCCCCTTACAAACCCTGAGTCAAATGGGGTGCATGCAAAATTTTCTGATTGTAGATGCAACTTTGTGAACTCCTTTAGTGGACATACATACATACAAACATTCTGAATGGGGTGGGGACATAAAGGTGGTGGAGCTATGAAAGGGTTGGACTATCTGGAGGGATGGGACTTGTTAAGGGGGTGTGGCTATATGTAGTGGGTGGGGTATAGTATTTTATTTGCAACTCATTCATGAGCCTTTTGATAAACAACATTTTTGGTTTTTCCTTCCAGTGCGAAGATGAACAGATTTTTGGCAGTTCCACCTCTTGAACAGGCTACGTAAAGTTCACCATGAGAAAATGGGTTCCTTTACTTATGGGTCATTAGTGTCTGTAGGACACACAAGAATGATCAGGCAGTGACAGGACACAGAATTTTATATTCTAACATTCTACAGTCTATAGTGGTATCACAATAATGGGGTGGGGCAATAAAAGAGACAAAGAGACAGTGCTATGAAAGGGGGTTGGGCAATGTGAAAGGGCTGAGCTATAGAGTGGGCGTGGCCTTGTGGAGATGTGGCTTTGAAATGGGTGGGGCTATGTGGAGTGGGTGGAGCTATGGAGAAGGAGTGACTTTATGGAGATGTGCTGTGAAGTTGGGCATGGCTATGTGGAGTGGGCATGGCTATGTGGAGAGGGTGTAGCCATGTAAAGTGGATGTGGCTATGTGTAGTGGGCTTGGCTTGATACATACACACACTTACCCACACTCAACTTTATATATGGAGGAAGAGTGGAGAGGCCACAATCCAAGCTGCTTGAGGTCTAGTGTGAAGTTTCCACAATTAGTGATGGTTTGGGGGGCCATGTCATCTGCTGGTGTAGGTCCACTGTGTTTTATCCTGACCATCTACCAGGAAATTTTAGAGCAGTTCATGCTTCCCTCTGCCAACAATCTTTTTGGAGATGAAATTTCATTTTTCCAGCAGAACTTGGAACCTGTCTACACTGCCAAAAGTACCAATACCTGGTTTGATAACCACATTACCACTGCTTGATTGGCCAGCAAACTCATCTGACCTAAACCCCATAGAGAATCTATGAGAGACACCAGACCCAACAGTGCAGATGAGCTGAAGGCTGCTATCAAAACAACCTGGGCTTCTATAACACCTCAGCAGCCAAAGGCCTCCATGCCACACAGCATTAATTCAGCAGTAATTCATGCTAGAGAAGCCCCGACCAAATGCATTTACTGTACAGACTTTTCATTAGGCCAACATTTATAAGTTAAAAATCATTATTCCAGTTGGTCTTATGTAATATTCTAATTTTCTGAGATTATTACCTTTGGGTTTTCAAAACACTTGTAAGGCTGGTTTCACACTACGTATTTGAATTTCCAATGCTGTCTGATAAAAATCGGACAGCATCGGATTCGAATTTGGCCCATGCAGCCCTATGGGCATCGGACCGAATCGGATGTGCACTAAATGGCATCCGATTTGGTCCGATCCGATTCTGTCCGATTTTTTTATCCGTGCAAAAATCGGAGCATGCTCTGATTTTTGCACCGAAAATAAAATCGGACAAATTCGGATCGGACCAAATCGGATGACATTTAGTGCACATCTGATTTGGTCCGATCAATTTATCATTGGGCCCTATGGAGTAGCGTCCGAGGAAACATCTGATGTCTCCTCGGACCCGATTTTACTGTACTGAGCATGCTCAGTACAGTAAAACTGCTCCAAACTGTAAGGCAGGGGTTAAAAAAAAAAAAAAAAATATATGCTCACCTATCCCCGAGGCCCCCGCCGTCTCTTGCCGTCTCCCGCCGGCTCTTGGTCACGTGACTGTGACATAACGGCAGGTCCTGTACTGCAGTAGAAAACCTCTGCAGACAGCGCTAGGACACCGGGAGACGGCGGGAGATGGCAGGAGATGGGGGGAGACGGCAGGGGGCCTCGGGGATAGGTGAGCATATACTTTTTTTTTTTTTTTTTAGCACGGAGGCTACGATTTTATGCCGGAATTGGATGCCTATTTGGTATCCGATTCCAGGCATCAGAAGGGAGCCGATGCTATCCGATTTTATCGGACAGCATTGGCTCCCTAAAAATCGTAGTCTGAAAGTAGCCTAATAGAACACTTTGTTTGTATGGACTATATAATATATGAATTTTACTTTATGTATTGAATTACTGAAATAAATTATATTTTTGATACATTTTAATTTATTGAGATGAACCTGTGTAAATATATGTATGCAAATTGTTTGTACCTTAACCCCTTCCCGACCTATGACACTGTAAAACGTCATGGGCCGGTAAGGGGTGTTTGATGTGAGCTCCAGCGCGGAGCTCACATCAAATCCCCGACATCTCAGCTGATCTCATCAGCTGAGATGTCAGGGTAAAAGCACTGATCGGATCCGGGATCCAATCGGTGCTGTTAACCCCTTGGATCCCGCTGTCAATCACTGACAGCGGGATCCAAGGCTGCCGCGGCGGGGAACGCGCTGTTCCCCGCCTGCACCGGAAGATAGTATCCGTGTGATCTCCAGCGCTCACGTGACAGCCCGGGGTCCTGGCTAGGCCCCGGATACTGTCACTGAGCACTTCCGGGTTGCGGTTGGCAGGCGCTGCCAACCACAACACGTCCGCAATTCTGAGAGATACTGATGAGCTGCAGCTCATCGGTATCTCCCAGAAACGATCGGACTGTGCAGCAAGGTGCCTCTTAAAGGGGCAGTGTAAAAATAAGAATGAATAAAAAATTTAAGTTTTTCAAAACCTGTAAAAAAAAAAAAAACATAAAAGTTCAAATCACCCCCTTTACCCCCAATCGCAATAAAAGTATTAAAAAAGAAAAAAATTACATGTTTGGTATCATCGCTTTCAGAATCGCCCGATCTATCAACATATAAAATCAATTAATGAAAGCCCTAAACTGCGTAACGGAAAAAATGGTCCAAACGCCAAAATTACGTTTGCTATAAAGTGCGATAACGGGCGATCAAAACGGCGCATCCACGCAAGAATGGTATCATTAGAAAGGTCAGTTCAAGACGCAAACAATAAGCCATCATACATCCCCAGATCCCAAAAAATGAGGATGCTACGGGTCGCAAAACATGGCGCAAAAAGTGCATTTTTTTTTCACAAACTTCAGAATATTTTTTCACCACTTAGATACCAGTAAAGGTATACATGTTTAGTATCTACAAACACGTACCAACCCAAGGCATCACCCCGTCAACTCAGTTTTACCATATAGTGAATATGACGGCTAAAAAACGCAAAAAACAAACGTGTGAATGCACTTTTTTTGCAATTTCACTGCACTTGGAATTTTTTTGCAATATCCCTGTACACTATATGGTAAAATAAATGATTGCATCTGAAGTACAACTCGTCCCGCAAAAACAAGCTGTAATATGTCTATATTGACATTTCAGGGTCATGAAGGGTAATTAATATAATCACAGTGAGTTAAACAATGATTAAAACCCTGGCCCTGTCACAGTGTCAATGTCGCCGCGATATGCTCATGCGTCACAATTATTAATCGCTGAGCGATGTGGAATTATCAAGGTAAGATGTCACACGCATCAATATGACCAGCGATGCGGTGATGTCGCATCTTGCGAGCGATTTTAATTAGTCGCTTGTACGATTCAAAATAGAAAATACGTTGAGTTTGTGTCACACGCAGCGATGCACAAGGTCTACGAGCGATTGACGAAGGTTTTACATCTGTAGTGAAACCTGCGATCGGCGATCAGCGACATATCGCTGGTTGCATCGCTTGTCACACGCTTCAATGTCGCTCTGCGCACTTTTACTCGCTCGAGCGACTGAAAATCCGTGACGTATGAGTGACATTGACAGCGATACGACGCGTGTGACATACCTTAAAGTTGTACATAGGAAAACAATTTGCCTATGTACAAAGTTTAAGGAACACATAAAATCTATAGAATCTGGCCATGGATCCCCTGGGTTAATAGACCACATTAGATCAAAACATAATGGGGATGCAAGTGTTCTGTTTTTTCCTGGCTTAAAAAGGGTTAAAATGCCTGGGAAAGGAGGTAACCTGCACAATCTGCTTCTACAAACTGACTTGTACAAGGAGGCAGACCTACGTCATTGCAATCAGTGGACCAGTAGAAGCTCACTCTAGCAAAATGTACGTCCTCGTGGACACAGCCCGCTCTCTCAGCCGCCTGCATATCACCTGTGTGCTTGTCATAAATAAAGTACTTCCAAAGACCACCAATGGCGAGTGCATCCTATCGTATCTTCTTAATTATTATAGTCTTCTGTTAAACTGGATTGCACCCTGAGAGAGTGGTGAAGCAGCCTCCCCTTATGGACATAAGGTTAGCACGTATCAGGTCCACATAGTAGTGCGGGCCATTCTACACAACTATTGTTTCTTTCAACAGTACTTTCCACCTTGGTCATTTTCCATGAAGTCCAATTTGGCCAAAACAGCAACGGATGGTGCAATCTAACACTGATATCTCTTATCTCTTTGGAAGTTCTGGGCTCTTTGCTTACCATACATATTGTCTATTCATTTTGCCATCAATTTTTCCTCTTGGGGCCATGTAAAGGAAGGTTAGCTACAGTCCCATAGACCTTAAACTTCTGAATTATTTGTGCAACTTTAGAAACCTGAACATCAGGCTGTTTAGAGATGTCTTTTAAGGTACCTTCACATGCCGCAATCTCACCTGGGAATCCTACAGGTGATATGTTGCCCCGGAGCAATCGCCGTGAAATTGCCTCACAGTTGCGGCGTGTGATTGGGGAATTTCGCGGTGATAAATCGCCTCTCGGCTGTCGCCTGATTCCTGAGCACTGCTCAGAAATCAGCCACAATCCTGAAGGCGATATTTCCGTGTTGTGGCATGTGATAGGTCGATACTGATGGAAACAGCGTTGCCTATGATTTCCCGTAGGCGTGCCTCAGCGTGCTCCCATTGGCTGTCACCTGACACCGCGCCACATTTGAAGAGCTGTCCATTCAGCACCACACAATGGCAATGGCGTCATGTATTAGCCAGCCTTCCAGAGCAGGCTGACCAATTGTAACGCTGTTGCGTTGTCCAATGAGCGCGTATGGGGCGCGGTGTAAACCACTGCGGCACGCCTATCTCCTCGCCGCGCTGAACATGTATGCCCACATTGCCTTTGGAATTGCGGCGTGTTGAAGCAGCGATGGAATTAGGCAGGATTGCTTCCACTGTAGGTGAGGCGACCATGAAAAACGTACACGCGCACGTTAGATCGCCTCATATCGCCAGCCGAGATTGGGATGTGTGAAGGTACATTCAGCCTTTTCCTTTATAAATACTTGTGTCCCAAAAAAGTTTAGAAAACTATTCTAGGAGTGATACCTTTATTGGCTAACCAGAAAAATTATATTTGTAAACGTTCAAAGCTCACATCAGCTCCTTCATCAGACAATATTACAAATGAATTAGGCTACTTTCACATCAGCGTTCTACGCTGATCGTGGCAGTTGCGGTGAAAAAAAACGCAACTGCTGCGATTACCGCATAACGGCCGCGATTGCGGCACACTTGCGGCAAGCCCCATACAATGTCTATGGGGCTTGCGGTAAGTGTGCGGCAGGTGCGGCAAGTACGGTTTTGGCACTTGCCAAACCGCAGTTGCCGCACCTGCTGCAAGCCCCATAGACATTGTATGGGGGTTTGCCGCAAGTGAACCGCAAGTGCGGCCGTTATGCTCATTTTTTATCGGATAAACCAGTAGTGGTTGTGGCTTCACACAACCACACAAGATGAGCTTGTGATACCCCCTTGGTACTACTATATAACCAAGATAAGACCCTATTTGCACTTTTCTATCCCCTTTTTTTTGATCTATTAGACCAGATTGTGAGTGAGCCCCTCCAGGGATGAAAAGTCAGGGCTGGCTCCAGGTTTTTGTAAGCCCCGGGTGAAACAGTGTCAGTGGGCCCCATTAACACATACCATGATTCATGAATACAATATAGAAACTGAAGGCTGTGTATATATAATATACAGGCTCCTGGGTGGGCTGTATATATAATATAGAGGCTGTGCAGGGCTGTAGCTATAATACGGAGACTGCTGGACTATATATGTATAGTATGGAGACTGCCAGGCTGTACATCTACTATATAATTGTCTAATGTTGTCTGTCTGTCGCGGAAATCGCGCGCCAGACAGAGGCCGCTCATTGATGCCCACCTCCAGCGCCGCTGTCGCCGGGATACACGGTTCGGCCGACGGTGGCCGGTGTACAGGAAAATGTGAGCTGGGGCGGACTGGTGGAGGCTGCAGGAGGGAGTGGGAGATCTCCTGCTCCCGCTCATATAATATGCACTGCCGCTCTCCATCACCATGGTGCTGAAACCGCACCACGGTGATGGGCTGGAGGAGCTGCGCATATTATATGGTCCTTCACCCCCCTCCCCTTTGATGGCACATGCCCCCCTATGTTAGATATGGCCCCTATGCTGCTGCCATAGTAAAATAATAAACTCTATATTTACCTCCTGGCTCCTCCTCCAGCGCTGGTGTCTCTCTGGTCTTCAGGCTGCTGCTGTGATCGCACACAGAGATGATGTCACTCTCTGCTGTGCCGATCACATGACCGCACCGAGAAGCAGGAAGTGGAGGAGCGCAGCAGCATCATCTCTGCCCGATCACAGCAGCAGTCAGAACGGGAGAACAGCGCTGGAACAGGTGAGAATAGAGTTTATTATTTTCCTATGGCAGCAGCATGGGGGCCATATCTAACACAGGGGGGCAGTGCCACACATTGGGGACTTGTGCCAAGCATAGGGGACGCGTGCCACGCGTAGGGGACGTGTGCCATGCATAGGCAGGGCCGCACTGTCCAATGGTCAATATGAGCCTTTAGGCTCAGGAGGCATGGGGAGCCGCAGAGTAGAAGGGGGCGGCGCCTGCACCATGCAGCCGACTCCCTGTGTGACGTGTGCCGGCTGTATAAGGTAAAATCACCAGTGGCGGCTACTGACAGCACCCTCCCCGCTCCTCACCCGCGGCCGCCGACAGCAATACCACCCTCCCCCCCCATCCCCCCAGGTTTTCACCTAGGCTCAGGCGGCATAGAGCCTTGCTGCACCCCTGTGCATAGGGGAAATTAATCTGAAATACGTACCGACAAATATGTTTTTTACAAAAGAAGCACTGGCGACGCATCAGCGACGCGGGATTGCCGTGACAGAAACGACAGCGCTGCACTCACATAGCGGGCGGGAAAGCCGACTTCACTGTCGGCTTTCCCGTCCCGCTATTTGAAATGAACAGCAATGTGAAAACAACGCACCAGCGATCCCGGCCAGGTCGTATCGGTATCACTAGTGCGTCGTTATGTGTGACGGGGGCTCTATACTTACAGGACCTCTGATGATGTCACAATCATGGCCGGAGCAAGATCACATGGCTGTTACATCACCAGAGGTCCTTAAGCTAAACGCACACAGCACCAGGAGCCAGGTACTGCAGACCCTTACACCCACACACCCTACAGTCACCTACACTCACACTCACCCACCACTCACACTCACCCTGCACTCACGTCACACTCTGCCCTGCACTCACATCACACTCTGCCCTGCACTCATGTCACGCTCTGCCCTGCACTCACGTCACGCTCTGCCCTGCACTCAGGTCACGCTCTGCCCTGCACTCAGGTCACGCTCTGCCCTGCACTCACGTCACGCTCTGCCCTGCACTCACGTCACGCTCTGCCCTGCACTCACGTCACACTCACCTTGCACTCACCTCACACTTAACCCTGCACTCACCTTGCACTCACATCACACTGTCTCTAATGCAAAACCCGCATCGCTGATTGTTCGCGGCTGGTTGGGCGCAACCAATCAGTTCCATTACAGTGAAACAGGCACAGTCCGCCTGGTGTCCCGGTCCCCTCCGCTTGGTCTCTTGCCCGCTGCTCACCCGCTCCACGCTCCCTCCCGGCCGCCGCTCCGTGCTCCATCTGCCCGCCGCTCACCCCGCGCATTCTTCTTCTTTTTGTGGCATAGACTCCAGAAATTCAAAGGCCGTGGGGGTGGAGCTACCAAAGGGGGCGTCATACTGACCGTGAACAGGGGCACGCCCACCACATCAGGGCTATGCGCTTGGACACGCCTACTATGATGCCCCCTGTTAACTCCGCCCACTGAGGCCTTGGAATTGTTGACGTCTATGCTGGAGGAAGAAGAAGAAGACATGCTAGGGTGAGAGGTGGCTGGACAGAAGCCTGGAGCGGGTGAGAACTGAGGGGACCACCGCTGCACAATCGCACCGCTGTACACCCGCACTGCCGTACACCCGCACCGCCGCACACCCACATATTCTAGAATACCCGATGCGTTAGAATCGGGCCACCATCTAGTATAATATAGAGGCTGTAGGCTTTGTATATATAATATAGAGGCTGTATATTATATTTGGAAGCTGTGCTGGGCTGTATATATTATTTGGAGGCTGTGCTGGGCTGTATATATTATTTGGAGCATGTGCTGGGCTGTATATCTGTATATATTATTTGGAGGATGTGGCAGCCCAGCAGCAGCCTCCAGATACTATATATACTCCGGCACAGCCTCCATAGTATATGTAAATAAATAAATCTATATATAATATACAGTACAGACGCATATTTTGCTAATTGGAGTGCTGTCAGGTTTATTGGTAAATATCCACAGCTGAACACTGTTTGGACACTGCACCAGACTTTAAACTGTTCCTAGTGCTGCTCTCACTTTTTTCTTATATATATACAGTATATATATATATATATATATATATAGAGATAGAGAGAGAGAGAGAGAGAGAGAGAGAAAGAGAGAGAGAGAGAGAGAGAGAAAGAAAGAAAGCAGCACAGCTCCTTCAGGGTGCAATTCAGTCCAGCCTCTTCCACTCACTGACTTCAATATGCATGAAATGACTGCAGCACTTTGCTCTTTTCTTATAGCCTTTATTGGGCCTTCAGGTTTACAGGGCAACGTTTCGGGACAAGTCTCCCTTCTTCCAGCAGCTACCCACAACTAAAACAAGGCTTCTTATACTCATCTCATCAACACAAACTTACAGTCTAATTAAATTAGCATAATAAAATACTTCTCTTATCATATCTTGTGCCTATTTACATTTTTTCAGTGCATTAATTCTAGTGGTTTATAGTTACTAGTGTTATATCTCCAAGCACTTCTCTTGCTATATTTACACATACTGTCTTTGCTCATTTATCTGTTGTAATACATTATCTTATTGTCAGCTGATCTATCTCATGACTTAATGTATGCACAGCGGCATGGTAGCACTACATACCGCTACTGTATTCCACCTTGCGTCTTCCCTCGTGCTTAGAACGCCGGCGCATGCGTACTGGGTGTTGTTTCCAGGCCGTCGTCATGGATATGCCGGATATCCGTCCGACGCCATCTTGCAACTCCCACGCATGCGCAGTGCGCATTTTGAAGTCTACACCCGATCTAATACACTTACTTCCTCTCACTCTGCCCTGTGTGATTTCTATTGTAGATATTACATTATATATTATCTGTTACCTTACTCTAGAGCTGTCAACCCTTAAGTTCAGGTGCTACCCTTAGTATAGTGAGACATTAATGTTAAATCTCGCTCCCATATATTAATTGCTTTTTATATATGCGGTTATAGCCTGCACAGATATACTTAACCCTTCACCAGGGTTCCCCTGTCGTGGCATCCTCAAACACCACTTACAAGTTCACCTATCGGCCCACTGTATACAGTTGTTACGCTAATACACAGTAACCAGTCTTGGGATCAATAGGAAATAGAAAAACAAGCTGTGTCAGAGGATTGGAGCGCTAAAGAAACCACGGGTTGGTGATTAAATTACCGATACTTTATTGCACGAACAGCAGGGGTCCAGTATGCCACAACGCGTTGCGACGCACAGATGCGTCTTTCTCAAGTGGATCCACTTGAGAAAGACGCATCTGTGCGTCGCAACGCGTTGTGGCATACTGGACCCCTGCTGTTCGTGCAATAAAGTATCGGTAATTTAATCACCAACCCGTGGTTTCTTTAGCGCTCCAATCCTCTGACACCGCTTGTTTTTCTATTTGCTAATCTCCTTCTCCCTTGTTGGGAGTGCGGTGTGTGAGCTGCTCTAAGATCCACAGTACTTGGCAGTACATCATAAAGACCCACCCTTGAATGATCAACTGATACACAGTGTGGAGCTGGGACGGAAGCCAGTGCAGCGAGTCTGCCTCTTCGAGTGGAGGAGTGAAGGAGCCCACCTCCATCTCCAGAGGAACTAAGGAGCCGACCACCAGGCCCGGAGTATCTGAGGAGGAGGGATTATTGGCCCTTGTCACTACAGTGATCCACATTAAGCCATCAGTTTGGTTGTGCGGGGTGTTGCACAACCAGTAAAGGTTAGTGCAAACATAGTAAAACCGTGTATTAAGTTCCTCCAGTTGCAGTGTGGCGCAATATCTGTTTTTTCTTTTAATTGGGATCAATGGGGTCACATTACTAATCTTTAGGCCAACCTTATCCATATTCAAGCATTAAATAATGTCTCTTTTGACTAAATATTTCATTTCAATATAATGTTTATTTTTTTTATTTTTTTTGTATTCTACAATTACACACTCATTAATTAGATGTTACTCATATCTTTATTACTTATATTCATTCCGTGATTTATCTCCAATTAACTAATGTAGATCGCATTGTAGGGTATTTTGTTTATGTGCTTCTCCATTCTCGCTGCCACCGTCATGATATCCTTCAACTGTTACATCACCTATTACTGCATAAGACAAATGTGTATCAGCATAAATTGGTACTTCAGAAAAATCAATCAGGGTACAAATTTATCAAATTATAAAACTTGTTGTATTAAAATTAATTACATCAATTTTCGTACCAAGTAGTGAATCTATTGTGACTAGTGCTCCTTACCTATCACTACATTACATCAAAATTGCTTCTCCTTAGGGTTATTCGGGTGTACACAGGTATTGAATAGGCTCATTCCAACATAATATTCAACCTATAATCTATGTTTAGACCCTTTGGTTGCAATGTGTCTAATTTATGTATCCATTCCAATTCCCTCATTCTTAATAATTTGGCCCTATCCCCTCCACGCCTCTGTTGAGGTATCATATCTATTAATCGAAATTTTAAATCTTTTTCAGCATGCTTTTTCTCTAGAAAATGCCTCGGTACTGGAAGATCCTTTCTTTTCTTGCGAATTGTGTGGCGGTGATTTGCGAATCTCAACCTAAATTCCAAAGTGGTTTCTCCTATGTACTTTATATATACAGTACAGACCAAAACTTTGGACACACCTTCTCATTCAAAGAGTTTTCTGTATTTTCATGACTATGAAAATTGTAGATTCACATTGAAGGCATCAAAACTATGAATTAACCATGGAGAATTATATACTTAACAAAAAAGTGTGAAACAACTGAAATTATGTCTTATATTCTAGGTTCTTCAAAGTAGCCACCTTTTGCTTTGATTACTGCTTTGCACACTCTTGGCATTCTCTTGATGAGCTTCAAAAGGTAGTCACCGGAAATGGTTTTCACTTCACAGGTGTGCCCTGTCAGGTTTAATATGTGGGATTTCTTGCCTTGTAAATGGGGTTGGGACCATCAGTTGTGTTGTGCAGAAGTCACAGCTGATAGTCCTACTGAATAGACTGTTAGAATTTGTATTATGGCAAGAAAACAGCAGCTAAGTAAAGAAAAACGAGTGGCCATCGTTACTTTAAGAAATGAAGGTCAGTCAGTCCGAAAAATTGAGAAAACTTTGGAAGTGTCCCAAGTGCAGTTGCAAAAACCATCAAGTGCCACAAAGAAACTGGCTCACATGAGGACCGTCCCAGAAAAGGAAGACCAAGAGTCACCTCTGCTGCGGAGGATAAGTTCATCTGAGTCACCAGCCTCAGAAATCGCAGGTTAACAGCAGCTCAGATTAGAAACCAGGTCAATGCCACACAGAGTTCTAGCAGCAGACACATCTCTACAACAACTGTTAAGAGGAGACTTTCTGCAGCAGGCCTTCATGGAAAAATAGCTGCTAGGAAACCACTGCTAAGGACAGGCAACAAGCAGAAGAGACTTGTTTGGGCTAAAGAACACAAGGAATAGACATTAGACCAGTGGAAATCTGTGGTTTGGTCTGATGAGTCAAAATTTCAGATCTTTGGTTCCAACCACCGTGTCTTTGTGTGACGTAGAAAAGGTGAACGGATGGACTCTACATGCCTGGTTCCTACCGTGAAGCAGGGAGGAGGAGGTGTGATGGTGATGTGGTGCTACGACCAATTTCCTGGCCTCCACAGTCACCAGACCTGAACCCAATCGAGTTGGTTTGGGGCGAGCTGGACCGCAGAGTGAAGGCAAAAAGGCCAACAAGTGCTAAGCATCTCTGGGAACTCCTTCAAGACTGTTGGAAGCCCATTTCCGGTGACTACCTCTGGAAGCTCATCAAGAGAATGCCAAGAGTGTGCAAAGCAGTAATCAAAGCAAAAGGTGGCTACTTTGAAGAAACCTAGAATCTAAGACATATATTCAGCTGTTTCACACTTTTTTGTTAAGTATATAATTCCACATGGGTTAATTCAGTGTGAATCTACAATTTTCATTGTCTTGAAAATACAGAAAACTCTTTGAATGAGAAGGTGTGTCCAAACATTTGGTCTGTACTGTATACATATGTATGTATGTGTATATATATATATATATATATATATATATATATATATATATATATATACAGTGTTGGCCAAAAGTATTGACACCCCTGAAATTCTGTCAGATAATACTCAGTTTCTTCCTGAAAATGATTGCAATCACAAATGTTTTTGTATTATTATCTTCATTTAATTTGTCTTCAATGAAAAAAACACAAAATGAATTGGCCTAAAGCCAAATTGGATATAATTCCACACCAAACATAAAAAAGGGGGTGGCCAAAAGTATTGGCACCCATAGAAAAATCATGTGATGCTTCTCTAATTTGTATAATTAACAGCACCTGTAACTTACCTGTGGCACCTAACAGGTATTGGCAATATTTAAATCCCACTTGCAGCCAGTTGACATGGATTAAAGTTGACTCAACCTCTGTCCTGTGCCCTTGTGTGTAACACATTGAGCATGGAGAAAAGAAAGAAGACCAAAGAACTGTCTGAGGACTTGAGAAACCAAATTGTGAGGAAGCATGAGCAATCTCAAGGCTACAAGTCCATTTCCAAAGACCTAAATGTTCCTGTGTCTACCGTGCACATTGTCATCAAGAAGTTTAAAGCCCATGGCACTGTGGCTAACCTCCCTAGATGTGGACGGAAAAGAACAATTGACAAGAGATTTCAATGCAAGATTGTGCGGATGGTGGATAAAGAACCTCGACTAACATCCAAACAAGTTCAAGCTGCCCTGCAGTCCAAGGGTACAACAGTGTCGACCTGTACTATCCGTCGGCGTCTGAATGAAAAGGGACTGTATGGTAGGATACCCAGGAAGACCCCACTTCTTACCCCGAGACATAAAAAAGCCAGGCTGGAGTTTGCGAAAACTTACCTGAGAAAGCCTACAACGTTTTGGAAGAATGTTCTCTGGTCAGATGAGACAAAAGTAGAGCTTTTTGGGCAAAGGCATCAACATAGAGTTTACAGGAGAAAAAAAGAGGCATTCAAAGAAAAGAACACGGTCCCTACAGTCAAACATGGCAGAGGTTCCCTGATGTTTTGGGGTTGCTTTGCTGCCTCTGGCACTGGACTGCTTGACCGTGTGCATGGCATTATGAAGTCTGAAGACTACCAACAAATTTTGCAGCATAATGTAGGGCCCAGTGTGAGAATGCTGGGTCTCCCTCAGAGGTCACGGGTCTTCCAGCAGGACAATGACCCAAAACACACTTCAAAAAGCACTAGAAAATGTTTTGAGAGAAAGCACTGGAGACTTCTAAGGTGGCCAGCAATGAGTCCAGACCTTAATCCCATAGAACACCTGTGGAGAGATCTAAAAATGGCAGTTTGGAGAAGGCACCCTTCAAATATCAGGGACCTGGAGCAGTTTGCCAAAGAAGAATGGTCTAAAATTCCAGCAGAGCATTGTAAGAAACTCATTGATGGTTACCGGAAGCGGTTGATCGCAGCTATTTAGGCTAAAGGTTGTGCAACCAAGTATTAGGCTGAGGGTGCCAATACTTTTGTCTGGCCCATTTTTGGAGTTTTTTGTGAAATGATCAATGTTTTGCTTTTTGCTTCATTCTCTTTTGTGTTTTTTTCATTGAAGACAAATTAAATGAAGATAATAATACCAAAGAATTTGTGATTGCAATCATTTTCAGGAAGAAGCTGTGTATTATCTGACAGAATTGCAGGGGTGTCAATACTTTTGGCCAACACTGTATATAAGAAAAAAGTGAGAGCAGCACTAGGAACAGTTTAAAGTCTGGTGCAGTGTCCAAACAGTGTTCAGCTGTGGATATTTACCAAAAAACCAGACAGCACTCCAATTAGCAAAATATGCTTCTCTTTATCGGCCCATACCGACCGAACGTTTCGGTTCACTAGGAACATTCTTCCTGCAGTGTGTGTATGTGTGTATATGTATATATATATATATATATATATATATATATATATATATATATATATATATAGCACAGTCTCCAAATAATATATATATATAACCTAGCACAGGCTCCATATACCTCAGCAAAGTTTCCATATACACCAGCACAGCCCCGTATACCCTAGCACAGCTTCCATATACACCAACACGGTCCCCATATAGCCTAGCACAGCTTCCATACACACCAGCACGGTCCCCATTTATAGAACAAAGAATATGCGAAAAACCAATTTCATGCAAATTTGAATGTCTATTAAAGGTAAAAACCAGGGAGAACAAGGGAGGGGGCAGAGGAACCTGGGTCCACAACCTCAGGTGGAGGGTAACCTCACCAGTCAGACTATGTGCCAGTACAAATTGTACAACCAAATGTTAAAGTACACAGATTATAGTAACAAAGGCACTAGGGATATACACAGCCATTGAGCACAAAAATTCAGGGTATAGTGTAATTAATAAGATGAAATAGTAGATAACAGGATATTATGAGAGCTATTATAAAGTTCTACAAACAGACTAACAGACAATAAGCATCCTGCCTGTATACCCATGTGCAAATAAATAGCAGGAATCCCAGTGAACTTAGCACTGAACAGTTTCTGGCAACATTAGACAGTGGAGCAAATGCTCCAATGTCACATGGGTATACAGGCAGGATGCTTATTGTCTGTTAGTCTGTTTGTAGAACTTTATAATAGCTCTCATAATATCCTGTTATCTACTATTTCATCTTATTAATTACACTATACCCTGAATTTTTGTGCTCAATGGCTGTGTATATCCCTAGTGCCTTTGTTACTATAATCTGTGTACTTTAACATTTGGTTGTACAATTTGTACTGGCACATAGTCTGACTGGTGAGGTTACCCTCCACCTGAGGTTGTGGACCCAGGTTCCTCTGCCCCCTCCCTTGTTCTCCCTGGTTTTTACCTTTAATAAACATTCAAATTTGCATGAAATTGGTTTTTCGCATATTCTTTGTTCTATATATGATACCTTACGGTGCGAGTCTATCCCCATAGTGTCAGCTCCCCATTACAGGGGTTATAGATAGGCATTTTGATGAAGCTTGCTAACGGTCCCCATTTAGCCTAGCACAGCTCCATATACACAAGCACTGCTTACATATACAACCAGCACAGCCTCCATATACCCAGTACAGCCTCTATATAGCTGAGCACAGCCTCCATATGCACCCAGCAGCAGCCTCCATATACACCAGCAGCAGCCTCCATATACTCCAGCACAGTCTCCATATACACTCAGCAACAGCCTCCGTTTACACCGAGCAGCAGCTTCCATATACCCAGCACAGCCTCTATATAGCCAAGCACAGCCTCCATATACCCCAGCAGCTGCCTCCAAATACACCCAACAGCAGCCTCCATAAACTTCAGCAGTAGCGTCCATATACACCCAGCAACAGCCTCCATATAGACCCAGCAGCAGCCTCCGTACAAACCCAGCAGCAGCCTCTACATACACCCAGCAGCAGCCTCCATACAAACACAGCATCAGCCTCCAGCACACAGTAAAAAAAACAAAAAAAACAATTATACTCACCTTCCTTCCTCTCCCCCAGGCCTGTGTTTTCCTCAGATGATGTCCCCATTCTTACATCAGTAGGCTCCTGGGGCCATGGGGCTTCCTCTTTCCTGCAGCAGTGTGATGAGGTCGCAGAGTGATGACTCATCAGTGCTGCAGTCAGCAAAGGAGGAAGCTCCACTGCACTCCACAAGCCAGCACATCACATGCAAATTAGCCATGTGGACTGGGAGCGCTGCTGGCTGAGTGTCCTGTGATGGGTCCTTCCCTGTCAGGGTTGCCAGTCTCGGCTGGGCCCCTCTCTATCAGGGCTGCCTGTCTCTGATGGCGAGTGGACCCTTCTAGATGTTGATGGCCCTGGCACTTGCCCGGGTATGCGGGGTGCTGACGCCGGCCCTGTGAAAAGCCCCCACACCATGAATAGTCAGAAATCTTGCTTTATTGTTGGTAGACACAGGACTCATGCCCACACTCACCTTTTCTTCTTCAGATGTCCTAAACAGTCTGAAGGGGCTTTATCAGAGAATATAACCTAATCACAGTCCTCTGGAGTCCAACAGCTTTACTTTCTGTAAAGTTATTTAGCCAGAACAGAGAGCGGTTACTATAACTATTGTAGGTATAGATGAATACATGCTGGTGTGTGAGTTTTATTATTGAGAAGTAGTCATTATTAGAAATGGAAGCTGTATTAGAGTATTCACCCGACGGCTCATATGTGATCATTGCATAACTGAGCTAATGTTTCTAAAGCGCCTCATAGCATAAAATCTTTTGCATACATTTGGGAGATGGGATATCCAGGATATAGAAAAAAATGTGCCTAAGCACTAACAGGCAAGTAGCTGGCACCCTCCTGCCTGTTGTGCCTGACGCCGTTTACCGCCGACACCGCCATCTTAGATTGCTTCTATCAGTGATATTGCAGCTTCCGCTGATGTCACATCGACAGAGAGGTGGATTCTCTCTGCACTGTTGATGTGCGTCATAGCCGACGTCAAGCTGACTGACAGCAGCTCCCCCAGTTAGGCAGCGGGTAGCCAGCTATCAATCAGCATGAGGTCGACTGTACAGAGCAGAAAAGAAGCCGCCGCTCTGTTGATACAGCCATGGTATCCCCGGCAGGAGCGGTCTGTGGTGGTAGTGAACGGCGCTGTGCACAACAGGCAGGAAGATGGCAACTGCTTCTTAGTGCTCGGCACATTTATTCTTTTATAAAAATCCTGGAAATAGCCTTTAGGCATCAAAAGTCCTTGATCAATAATAAACATTTTTTTAATATGTAGCTATCCAATGAAACCTGTACGTCGATTTGAAGTGACACATTATAGACACTGGGAATTATGACCAGTCTCCTACAAGGATTAGCACTCTAAAATGTTCACTCTGTAACCACAAGTTGACAAGTGATGATAAACTTCTGCAAATGGTCACTGAAGAGAACTGGAAGGAAAAGTTACTAACTCTCCATGCCTGGCTATCGGGAACTATTGGATTATCGTGAGCGTTCCTAGAAATGCTCTTTTTACATTAATTGTGCAGACTTTACAGGCCTCAGATCACCTGACAATTGAATAAAATGCTTGGTCGTTGGGTGAAATGATATTTTGGCTTGTATCAAAGATTATGTTCTTGTAAACAGGACTTGTGCCTTCAAAAACAGTGGTCACCTATGTGAATTGAACTGTTGCAGATCATTCAGTGTGCTTCTAAAGCACAGGTTGCTTGTATAAATTGGTTATTAAATAACCTACTATCAGCAAATATGTAGCTGATCAGCGGTAATTTAATGTTAGCAGTCCGCTAGTATAAAAAAAACCTTAAAAGTTCCTGTTTAAGGCCATTACAAAGTAGCACATAAAGCACCATTCCATTTTTTTTGCAGCACTGGAGTGCTGCTTTAAACCTAAGCACCTGCCCCCAGTCTTATATACTCACCCTCCAGTATCTTCATCCTTTTAGCACCACCCCGGTCCTGTAGAGCCATCTTGTGCCTATAACAGAAGTCAAAAGTTACAAAGTTGCTCTTAAGACAAGTCTGTGAGGGCTAGAGCAAGGCACCCATAGAGATGTATTGAGTTGTGACCTTGACTGCGCTTCATGAAATACTGGATCTGTCAGAAATCAACTGGAGTGACACGGAAAACAAATGAAGATACTAGGGAAGGAGTATAAGAAAGGGGCAGGGGAGTTAGATTTAAAGCACCACTTCAGCAATGAAATAGAAAAAAAAGCTGGAGTGGTGCTCTAAAGAACTCTTGTGCTCCCTGTGTGCACAGTGGATATTCAGCAAGTGGCAATGTACTGTATCTAAAATGGCCCTTCAGCCATTGCTTACTGTTATGCCCACAGGGCTTGATGAAGAATAGTGGACTCACTAGACCAGTGATGGCGAACCTATGGCACGCAGCCTCGCCACTACACTGCCGCTTTGATCTGCCGGCGCGCTCAGACAGCGTGGCAGCGTGACAGCGTGACAGCGGTCATGTGACGCGCCCGGCGTCACGTGACCGCATTTAGCGCGGGTCGGGAGGAGAAGACACAGCAGAAAAGGAAACTGCAGCAGGAAGGTGAGTATGACTTTTTTTTTTTGTTCTATTTACAGCAGGATGGAGCATTACTAAGGGGGCAGGATGGAGCATTACTAAGGGGGCAGGATAGAGCATTTCTAAGGGGGCAGGATGGGGCATTACTAAGGGGGCAAGATGGGGCATTACTAAGGGGGCAGGATGGAGCATTACTAAGGGGGCAGGATGGGCATTACTAAGGGGGCAGGATGGGGCATTACTAAGGGGGCAGGATGGGGCATTACTAAGGGGGCAGATGGGGCATTACTAAGGGGGCAGGATGGGCATTACTAAGGGGGCAGGATGGAGCATTACTAAGGGGGCAGGATGGAGCATTACTAAGGGGGCAGGATGGAGCATTACTAAGGGGGCAGGATGGAGTATTACTAAGGGGGCAGGATGGAGCATTACTAAGGGGGCAGGATGGAGTATTACTAAGGGGGCAGGATGGGGCATTACTAAGGGGGCAGGATGGAGCATTACTAAGGGGGCAGGATTGATCATTACTAAGGGGGCAGGATGGAGCATATTACTCTGCTGGGGCAGGATGGAGCATTACTAAGGGGGCAGGATGAAGCATATTACTGCTGGGGGCAGGATGGGCATATTACTCTGTGGGGGGCAGGATGGGGCAATAGTAGCAGGGGGCAGGATTTGGCATATTATGTGATGGGGCATATTATTATTGATGGGGCTGATGGGGCATATTATTATGTGATGGGGGCTGATGGGGCATATTATTATGTGATGGGGCTGATTGGGCATATTATTATGTAATGGGGCTGGATGGGGCATATTATTATGTGATGGGGGCTGATGGGGCATATTATTATGTAATGGGGCTGATGGGGCATATTATTATGTAATGGGGCTGATGGGGCATATTACTATGTGATGTGGGCAGGATGTGGCAGATTAATATGTGATGGGGGCAAGGATGGGGCATATTAATATGTGATGGGGACAAGGATGGGGCAGATTACTATGTGATGGGGTCAAGGATAGGGCAATACTACCAAGGGGCAAGATGGGGCATATTACTATGTGATGGGGACAAGGATGGGGCACATTACTGCTGGATGGGGCATATTACTGCAAAGGAATAAGGATGGGGCATATTAATGGCAAGTGGACAAGGATGAAACACATCACTGCAGGATGGGGCATATTACTTCAAGGGGACACGGATGGGGCATATTACTGCAAGGGGAGAAGGATAGGGCATTACTGCAAGATGGGGCATATTACTGCAAGGGGACAAGAATGTGGCATATTACTGCAGGATAGGGCATATTGCTGCAAGGGGACAAGGATAGAGCATTACAGCAGGATGGGGCATTACTACCTGATAGGGGCAGGATGGGGACATTACAACAAGGGACAAGGATGGGACATTACCGAAGGGGACAAGGATGGGGCATATTACAAGGGGATAAGGATGAAGACATTAACTACAAGAAGGGGGTCAGGATATTAACATTACTGCCAGGAGAGGGTCAGGATGGAGCACAACTGCAAGGAGAGGGTCAGGATGGGGCCATAAATGCACGGAGATGGTCAGGATGGATCATATAGCTAGGAGAAGATCAGGATGGAGCACATTGCTACAAGGAGAAGATCAGGATGGAGCACATAACTGCAAAGAGAGGGTCGGGATGGAGCACATTACTGCAAGGAGAGGGTCAGGATGGAGCACATTACTGCAAGGAGAGGGTCAGGATGGAGCACATTACTGCAAGGAGAGGGTCAGGATGGAGCACATTACTGCAAGGAGAGGGTCAGGATGGAGCACATTACTGCAAGGAGAGGGTCAGGATGGAGCACATTACTGCAAGGAGAGGGTCAGGATAGAGCACATAGCTACAAGGAGAGGGTCAGGATGGAGCACATAGCTACAAGGAGAGGGTCAGGATGGAGCATATAGCTACAAGGAGAGGGTCAGGATGGAGCACATAGCTACAAGGAGAGGGTCTGGATGGAGCACATTACTGCAAGGAAAGGGACCAGGATTTCAGTATGAAATCTGCTTGCATTCCATGATAAAATCTATCTCCTATCTGTCTAATATTCTGCATTTTTTCCATACAGATCAATCCACCTGCTGTTTCTAGAAAGGGCAGTGGCAGCGGCTCAGCTTCAATGTGCAGTACACATGAGCTGGATGACCACTACTGAAGAGAAGAGAAGACTGCAAAGGTAAGTTTAAAATCAATTAATTGTTAAAATAATTGAATTGATCATTAATGTTTCAGGACTACAAGCACTGCACAGGGAAGAGAGTTAGCATCTGCTGGCTCTCCCCCCTGTGTAGCGCTTATGATTACTACTGCTGTAATTTAGGTTATAATATCGTATTGGCACTTCGCCATAAATTTCGTTTTGGGTTGCGGTTTGGGCACTCGGCCTCAGAAAGATTTGCCGTCACTGCACTAGACCATTGATGTTGCAGTGGCAGCTGTTTACCCGATACGCAAGAGACAGGAGAATGAGCTTCATAAAACCAAAGATATTTATTAAAGAAAGTTTAAAGGGAACTAACCACCCCAAATGACCCTCCCGGACTATAAGGGTATGTGCACATCAGTCGTTTTGTGGGCTGTTTTTGGAAGTTTCCCGTCGGCTGGTTTCCGCTGAGTTTTATGTTAATTTATGTTAATCCTAGCCACCGGTTGGATTAACATGCTAGTCAATGGAGTTTAGAAATCGCTGTCTACATTAGAACGATTTTTGTCTGGTCGTTTTCAGTTTATTCACCGGTTTTCCACCGGTTGTCAAAGATAGAGCAAGCGACTTCTTTTCAGCGTTTTGCCAGCGGTTCCAGCTGAACAAGTGCACCAAAGACCAGTCTGGAAATCGCTAAGAAAAACGCCGGGGAAATCGCCAAGAACACGCTGTCCAAACGCTAGTAACCCGATCGCAAATCGTTAGCAAAACGCTAACAAAACCAGGGACACTGGCGAGTTCAGAAAACTCAGTTCTGCCATTCTACAGCGGTTCCCGGTCGTTCTGCAAAGATGCAGAAACGACTGATGTGCACATACCCTTAATATGGGTCCCTACACCCAGCACACAGATTTGCTGCAAGGTTTTTTGCTAAAAAAAACAGTTTTGAAGAAGTGAAGAAAGAGCTTTGTGAAGTTTAAAACATAACGACGAGTGGGCGTTACTTAGCTGCTTCTAAAGCCGAGATTCAGCTGCCAGTCTTCTTCCTGTCCTCTTAGCTGGAGTAAAGCCCAGCCCTTTTTTGAACGTCCCAGGCTGGTGCACGGGATATCATGCCCGTGCACACGTCATCAGCTAGAGCCGGGTCACGAGCGCGCGCGCGCGCTTTGACTTCCGGCAATCAGCTGTTCATTACACCAGGCTGCAGCGAATGGCTGCAGCGCTCGTGACCCGGCTCTAGCTGATGACGTGTGCACGGGCATGATATCCCGTGCACCAGCCTGGGACGTTCAAAAAAGGGCTGGGCTTTACTCCAGCTAAGAGGACAGGAAGAAGACTGGCAGCTGAATCTCGGCTTTAGAAGCAGCTAAGTAATGCCCACTCGTCGTTATGTTTTAAACTTCACAAAGCTCTTTCTTCACTTCTTCAAAACTGTTTTTTTAGCAAAAAACCTTGCAGCAAATCTGTGTGCTGGGTGTAGGGACCCATATTAATAGTCCGGGAGGGTCATTTGGGGTGGTTGGTTCCCTTTAACAAAAGGAAAAAGGTGTCTGAGGGGAGTACCCTATGGATCATGACACTGTACCACATACCAGAACACCGGGCAAGGTATACCCCTATACAGGGATTCCTCTGTTATAACACAAGGAGGCCTAAATGCCGCGAATCCTAGATCAGAGGGGCGACCTGTACAGACTGGATAGGAGAGACTGTGGAATACTGGCTGTGTCAGTGGAGAGAATCCTGGAGGCTCTGAGAAATCCCGGAAAGGCTGATCCAGCCAGTAGTCGTATCGAAAGGTTCCATGAGGAAAGGCTTGGCCAGCCTGGAGCTAGGCCCGAAGTATCCAGAGGAATCCAGGATAGAGAATAGCCAACAGAGGATTCTGTGGCGACAGATGTGTTAGTATAATGCAGAGCAGCAGAATTTAAATTGCAGAGCACAGCAGAGTGTGGCCTAATCACAGCAGAGACAGCCCTGATAGAGAACAGGTGCTCTGCTGCTTTAAGTATGTGCAGGATGTGGAGCACACCTCCTAAGAGCATTTCCAGGAGACCTGCCAAGGGGACTCAGGTTCCTAGCAGAGAGAGAAGCCACCAATCGTCTGGAACCACACACGGGCAAGCAGTAATAGTGGCGCTTCATGATAGGTGCCAATCTCCCTGCACAGCGGAGACTGGACCCGCAGCTGAGGCATGTCACTAGCATTACCCTTTTCAGCGATTTGTGCTTGTGGATCAGATCTGACAGGCTAGACTTTTGTCCCAACAGTCATTGACCTTATTGCCCATTCACAGTTCCTCCTTTCATGGACCACTTTAGTTATGTACCAATCTCTGCATACCAGCAACACCTCACAAGACCTGTCCTCATGAAGATGATCTGATTCACTTGGCTAGCTATCACAACCCTTGTCAAAGTCACAATTTTCCTTCATACAACAAGTCAATGAAGCACTGTGTACCTTCTGCTTACTTTACACCCATTAAAAGGCGAGTTTTGTTATGAGGTTGTTTATATGTTAGTCATTTTAATGTTGTGGTTAGAGATGGACGAACCCACAGAACACATCCATTCTGAACTGTCCTCATACCTCTCCTCCTGCTCCCTCTTTGACCACCTACACTCCGATTTCTGATCCCACCACTACACCGAAACAGCCCTAAGCAAAGTCACCAACGATCTGCTGACCACCAAGAGCAAGCGACACTACTCCGTCCTCCTCCTCCTTGACCTATCCTCCGCGTTCGACACCGTTGAGCATTCCCTCCTACTTCAGATTCTGGAATCTCTTGGAATCACTGACCTAACCCCCTCCTGGATCTTCTAACACCTAACGGATCGAACTTTCAGCATCATTCCCACACCTCCTATTTGCCCTATCCCCTTTCTGTCAGTGTCCTCCAAGGCTTGGTTCTGGGACCACTACTCTTCTCCATCTAGACCCTCAGCTTAGGACAACTCATCGAGTCCCACGGCCTCCAGTACCACCTCTACACCGACGTCACCCATATCTATTTGTCTGGACCCGACATCACCTCCCTACTATGCAAAATCCCACAATGCCTGCATGCCATCTCATCCTTCTTCTCTGCTCGCTTCTTCAAATTGAACATGGACAAAACCGAGTTCATTGTCTTCCCCCCAAGTCGCTCCCCCCTCTACCAGACATATCCATCACTGTCAACGACTGCTCACTCTCTCCAGTCCTCCACGCCAAGTGCCTCGGGGTAATCCTGGACTCTTCCCTCTCCTTCAAACCTCACATCCAAGCCCTCGCCACCTCCTGCTGACTCCAGCTCAAAAACATTTCCCGGATCCGCACTTTCCTTGACCACAACACTGCTAAAACGCTTGTTCACGCTCTTATCATCTCCTGCCTTGACTACTGCAACCTCCTGCTTAACAGTATCCCCGCTTCCTCCCTCGCACTTTTCCAAAATATCCTAAACTCTGTTCCTGACTAATCCATCTATCTCCCCGCTACGCCCCCGTCTCCCCCCACTGCCAAGCCCTTCATTGGCTCCCCACTTCTCAGAGATCCCGTTTCAACACCCTAACCATGACATACAAAGCCATCCACAACCTGTTCAAGTTCAGTATATCCGGCCAGACTTAAGTTTATGGGGACCCGAATTAAGCTATTTAAGCTTAAGCTATAAAATAAATTATACTTACTGCACTTTCGTGTCGCTCTCACACTTGCTTCTGGGTCCGCTCATTAAGCCTCATGCATATTCACTGCACCTGTCACCCACCCTCTGTGATTGGTTGCAGTCAGACACCCTCTGTGCCCGCATCTGTGATTGGTTGCCATACACACACACTCACGCACACTGATCCAAAAATAAATAAATCATTTAGAAATAGATGGCATGGGATCTGCCCTAATTTAATACTCAGCCAAGATAAAGCGCACAGCTGGGGGTTGGTATCTTCAGCATTGGGAGACCCATGATTATTAGCCCTCCAGCCTTAACTCCCATCCCTAACCTGTAAGTCTAAAGAAATAAACACAAGCATTGAAAAATCCTTATGGGTAATAAAAAACACACAAACCCTCTTTCTCCACTTTATTAACTAGGGCTACAACAAACTCGGATCTGCTACATCTCAGATGCTGTGGTGATGAAAAAAAGTGTCCTCTCACTGCAGCTTATGGGGCCACATTGACTGCCGTGGGGAAGCCTTCAGCTATGAGAAGGGGGTGATTCCCTTGAACTTCCTGTCGGATTGGTGGCCGTGTACTGCAATCTGGAAATCCTACAGCAGGATCAATGGGTGGGGGTCTCATGGACTCCTCCCATCACTAATCTAGGGCATGATGGCAGCTGTGATTTTTGATGTTAACCCCTTATATTACCCCAATTGCCACCGCAGCAGGGTAATCAAGTAGACCCAGGTAAATCTCAAGGATTTGGACTGTTCTGCCTTCTTCCACATGTGGAGTTGTGGATATCTAGCACACAGTTTAACCTGATTACATGAATGATAATGTATGTGGTAAAAACTAGGATACAAGTACAGTATTCTACACAGAAATACCTTTATCTACATAAAATGCAAACATGTTGACTGTAAACTGTGTTATTACTGTGTTAGGGTGCCTTCACATTTGCGTTCCCCTCCACAGCGTTCTGCGGAGGGGATCCGCAATGTGAGTGCAGCACAGCAAGCCCCTATCTTTATAATGGGAGCGCACGGTGCTGCGCTTGACTGCGCATGACCGTGCACACCCATTCACTGCCATATGTGATCTGTACACAGGCGGATGCCTGTGTGCAAATCACCCAGGCTCGTCCGTACCAGAAATGCAACTTGTTGGACCCCAACAGAGACCACCAGAAGTAGGAGGCCATACACATTAAAGAGGACCTGTCACCCCATGGTGCAGGCCAATCTAAATGCACCACTGAATGCAGCATGCCTGCTGCATTCAGGAAAGGTCTCCCCCATGTCTCTAGCCCGCCCGTGCTCTGAAATATTGACTTTATTAATCTTACATTAACGGAGTCAGGAGGGCATTACTTGTTCTGGAGTCAGGGCTGGCAAGGCCTCCTGCTGCTCTATTTCTCCTCCTTAGTGTGTCTGCCCCTCTCCTCGCCTGCGCCGACGTCTAATCTTCTGTTCTCATGCAGGCACACAGCAAGGCCATGATGTCAGCCGCAGGTGATGAGGGGGCGGACACACTAAGGAGGAGAAATAGAGCAGCAGGAGGCCTTGCCAGCCCTGACTCCAGAAGAAGTAATGCCCTCCTGACTCCGTTAATGTAAGATTAATAAAGTCAATATTTCAGTGCACAGGGGGGCTAGAGACATGGGGGAGACCTTGACTGAATGCAGCAGGCATGCTGCATTCCGTGGTGCATTTAGATTGGTCTGCACCATGGGGATGACAAGTCCTCTTTAAATAATGTCCAGCTCATAAGGCAGGCCACACCGCAGATTGCAAGGACTGCAACAAAACATACTGAAACAAAACCAGAGCAGGAACTAAAGTGTAATGAAGCAGGATGCATGTTGACGTGGGCCTTATAATACCAAAATCAACAACAAGGAAAAATGAGTAAATAAAAATAAAGTAAAAATAAGTAAAAGTGAAATGCTATAGTTGGGACCCAGGCCTACTCATTCCTTGCCATGCACCCATCGCAGGACACATGGTAAGGTTCTTTTACTGCCAGGTAGGGACCGTCCCAAAGAGTCACCTTTTTGCAGTGGGATGACTTGCACATTTTTGTGATCAAAATAATGCCACCGCGTACCTGTTTTATTAAATTTATGCACTATAAAATTTTACTTATTTTTAGGGTATTTGCTAATTTTTCCTTGTTGTTGTTTTTGCTATTATAAGGCCTGTGTGAACATGCACCCACTGCATGATTACACTTTAGTTCCAGCTCTGGTTTAGTTTCAAAGACATGAACAGTGTATAATTTTAAGGGTAGGCTAATTTTAATAGTGAAAAAATAGAATATTAAAAATAAAATGCATAAAATCACATTGTAAAAATTATATAAATGTATTTACATTGTGAAGAGAGAAATAAGTATTTGATCCCCCACCAACCATTAAGAATTCCAGCTCTTAGGCGGCCGTCACACGGTTCAATATTGCGAACGATATCGTTTAAGTGATCTGCTTTTTGATCGCTTAAGTGATATCGTTTGTGCGTCGCTGCGTGTAATTAGGTGATTTTACAATGTAAAATCGCTTGATCGTTAGATCGCAGATTGGTGAGCAGGAGCTCATATCAAGCGATAAACGCTTGAACAATCTGCTTCATCGTGGTGTATGACACCACGATGAACGATCTCCCAGCGGCAGAGCCTATGCTGGGAGATGGTATCTATGGTAAACGTCGGGTTACTAAGCGCCGCGCGGCGCCTAGTAACCCGATGTGTACCATAGTTACCAGCGATCTCGCTGCTCCACATCGCTGGTGAGTCTGTCTGTGTGACATCTCACCAGCAATGTGAACGATATTGTAAGCGATCGCGCGTGCACGTGATCGCTTACAATATCGCTCACGATATAGATACGTGTGACGGCCGCCTTACAGACAAGTTAGACGCTCCTAATCAACTAGTTACCTGCATTAAACACAACAGTCTTAAATTGTCAGCTGTATAAAAGACTCCTGTCCACACACTCAGTCAATCAGACTCTAACCTCTACAACATGCGCTGCACATAGGACCGGAGGGCATAATAGCCCCCTAGTCCTGTGTGCAGATCCGGTCCGCAGCTGTCTGGGTCCTCCCGGACAGAACCGGACCGGATAATGCCGCAGTGCGAAGTGGCCCTAAGGCTGTCAGAGAAAAGATCCTAGACCTGCACAAGGCTAGAATGGGCTACAAAACCATAATTAAGACGCTGGGTGAGAAGGAGACAACTTTAGTGCAAAAGTAAAGGCCACGTTACACACACAGATATCTGTGACCAACTTCTGAACAGATCTCTGGTTGCAGTGAAATCATGGACACTTAGTTCCATTTGTACACAGCCACAAAATGGTACAATGTGTCCATGATTTCACTGCAACCAGAGATCTGTTCAGAAGTTGGTCACAGATATCTGTGTGTGTAACGTGGCCTTAAGAAAATGGAAGAAATACAAAATGAGCATCAATCAACATCAATCTATGACTCCATGCAAAACGTCACCTCATGGGGTATCCAGGATCATGAGGAAGGTAAGAGATCAGCCTAAAACTTCATGGGGGAACTTGTTAATGATCTCGATGCAGCTGGGACCACTGTCACCAAGAAAACCATTGGTAACACATTACACCGTAATGGATTAAAATTCTGTAGTGCCCATAAAGTCTCACTGCTCAAGAAAGCACATGTGGAGGCCCATCTGAAGTTTACCAATGAACACCTTGGTCATTCTGAGAGTGATTTGGAGAAGATGCTGTGGTCAGATGAGACAAAAATTGAGCTCTTTGGCATTAACTCAACTTGCTGTTTTTGGAGGAAGAGAAATGCTGCCTGTGTTCCAAAGGACACTGTCCACACTCTCAAGCATGACAGTTGAAACATTATGTTTTGGGAGTGTTTCTCTAAGGGGCACAGGATTACTTCACCACATCAATGGGACAATGGATGGAGCCAGAGTGACAACCTCTTTCCCTCTGCCAGGACAGTAAAAATTGGTCATGGCTGGGTCTTCCATCATGATAATGACTTGAAACATACAGCCAAGTCAACAAATGAGTGGCTCAAAAATAAGCACATGGAGTGGCCTAGACAATTTCAAGACCTTTATCCCATAGAAAACTCATGGAGGAAGCTGAAGCTCCGAGCTACCAAGCTCTCAAAATCTTAATGATTTAGAGATGATCTGCAAAGAGGAGTGGACCAAAATTCCTACTGACGTGCACAAACTTCATCATCCACTACAAAAACCATCTGACTGCTGTGCTTACCAAGAAAGGTTTTGCCTTCAAGTATAAAATCTTTTTGCCAGAGAGATCAAATACTTCTTTCTATCTTCAAAATGCAAATACATTTATATAATTTAGACAATGTGATTTTCTGGATTTTATTTTTGATATTCTCTCACTGTTAAAATTAACCTACTCTTAAAATTATAAACTATTTATTTCTTTATCAGTGGGCAAACTTAGAAAATCAGCAAGGGATCAAATATTTTTTCCTTCACTGTATGTTAACATGAAGAAGATATAATCAATATAATTGTATAAACAGTGTATATATACCTAATAATGGATTAGGCTGCTAAGTGATAAGCTCATGCACATATACAAGGGGACACCCAAAATGTTTCCATCAGAAATGGTTGTAATGCTATAACTGCCAACAAGGAAGTTGCCATGACTCGAACACAAGTTTATGAAAGGTTTGCCCATTTCATTTGAGGTTGAGATTGAAATGTTAATTGATGATCTACCTACTTCCAGACATCTTTTGACCTGCTGAACTGATGATAATGTGATGAAAAATCATCAAGACTTTCTGGAAGATCACCCTCGGAGCATTAATAAACCTGGGAGTTGACTGGATTTCTTGTCAGCGAATTGTAACTGAAGGTAAGGGCCATGTCAACACACAGAAAATCAGTGCAGATATTGTTCACAGATCTTGGTTTGCATGAAATCATGGACAATGTTCCATATTGTGGCTGTGTAAATGTTAATGGGTCCATGATTTCACTGCAACAAGTCGGAACAATATCTGCACTGATACTGTGTTAACATGGCCCATACTGACACCAAATGGAACCTTTCTCAAAATCTTGGCTGGGATACTTCAAATGTAGATAAAAGGAGACACAAGAGGCGCAAATGGGTCTTATCGTTTAGATAAGATGACCCTCCTGTGGATGTATGTGCTCACCAGGCTTGGTTGTGATGACCCACAACCAGTATATTCGCATGGACAGCTGCTGCTGGATCTGCACCTAAACATGCACAGTGGTGTCGTATCCAGAAATCCAAACAGCGCTTGGGGCAGCACGGATCATGCAAGCACCAAGCCCTATTTGGATTTCTTGGCCGACATACTGACACAGAAGGGTTCCATGAACATTGACCTAGTGGCAGAAGCCTGTACTACTAGCTTCTCACCCTCCAGAGGATTATTCCCATGTCTTTTTGGTGTCTCTTTGTATTATTCATATATAACTGTAATCTTCAGGATTTTGCACTTTTCACATAATATACCATCTATTTACATAAACATGCTGTCCCATCCGTCATCAACTTTGGTCTTGATGTCCTCTTTTCATGAGTTGGCGGCAGCCATATTTGCACAACCAAGTGATGAGCGTACAAATATGGTGCCTGCTGGTGGTACTGGCCTATTGCGCAGTACCACCAATGGTGCTGCTGAAAGTGACATCAGGAACCCGCCGCACACATTGCCAAATGAGTATCTGCGCTTGTGTTCACCCGCCGGGTGCAAGCACAGTAACGCAGGCCACTGACGTCTTTGCACATTTGGGCATACAAAGATGATGACGACATGGCACACAGAGGTAGCAGAGAGAGCACACAGGGGGCAAAGCATGCACAGGGGGGGAACAGAGAGAGCCCACAGGGGAGAGAGGGTGCACAGGGAGGCAGAGAGAGCACACTGGGGGACAGAAAAAGCACAGGGGGAAGAAGGTGCATAGCACACCGGGGAGGGGGGGGAAGGGGGAAGTTTGGGGGCAAAGAGAGAACACAAGGACACAAAAAGAGGACATGGGCACAGAAAGAAAATGGGGCAAAAGAGCAAACAGGGAGGGTAGAGAGTGATGGGTGTGCAAATATGGCACCCACTGGTGGTACCAGCACGTTGTACAGTACCGCCAGTGATACTGCAGCTACCCACAACCGCCGCTGCCCAAAACCACCATCCAAAGCCCTCACTGACACGTCACCACCTGAGTAAGGGTACCTTTACACTCGGCTACATTTCTAGGGTGGCTACAGGTAACTTACTGGTTGCAGTGAAATCATGGAGACAAGGTTCTATCTTGTTGCTGTGTACAAATGGAATAATCTCTCCATGATTTCACTGCAACCAGTAAGTTACCTGTAGCCACCCTAGAAATGTAGCTGCGTGTAAAGGTACCCTAAGTGTGCTTGCATATACCCAGCATGCAGGCGCACTTATTCATGCGGACACCATCTTTGGACACCTGAGTATATAAAGATGGCAGTGGCGGTGTGACCCAGCGCATGCATGTGCTCTTACTCAGGCCACTCCATTTTGGACACCGCAGGAGGGAGAGAGCACAAGGGAGGAGAGACAAAGCATAGGGTGGTGAGCGCACAGGAGAGCATGGGGGAGGGCCAAGAACACAGGGGGAGGCACAAGCACACAGGGAGGCATGTAAAAGGAGAGAACACAGAGGGGAGGAGACAGCACAGGGGGAGAGAGACCGCATACAGGGGAGAGAGCACAGAGGGGAGAAGACAGCAAAGGGGGAGAGAGACTGCATATAAGGGGGAGAGCACACAGGGGGAGACAGCTGAAAGGAAAGAGAAAATGATGGGAAAATACAACACAAGGGGGAGGAGACAGCACACAGAGGGGAGAGCACACGGGGGAGATTGAGAGCGCTTGGAGGGAGACCGGTCAAAGGAGAAAACACAGAGGGAAGAAGACAATTCAAGGGGAGAGTGAGTATGGACAGGGGAGAGACACAGCCGCTCCTCCACAGAGCGGTCCCCATCATGACATCACCACCCTCCTGATGTGATTGCATCAAGCCGACATGTATCCTGAATCCAATTCTTAATCTTAAATATTGCACTTTGTCAGTGTTAGTGCCATTAATATTTAACTAGATAATAAATTATGTTTTTACTAGGTCATAGTATAAATACCAACAGGGAAATCCTCTTCTTGAGCTACACAACCAATTCTGGGGAATACCCTATGAAATTTTCATTCATCCCTAAGGTTTATTAAAAAATCATAACTTGTTATAACTGTTCACGCTTAAAGCACTCAATTACATAAGCACGGCGTGCAGACGCGATGTAGCTCCGAACTTGTGAATCATTTATTATATTTTTGCTTTCATAGTTAAAAAGGTTAAGAGAAATTACCACCGAAAAGTCAGAACTTCTCACAAAACTTCTTTGCCTGGAGCATTGGCCCTTACTTTATGTGCACATTTACTAGTTATTGAGCCATTGGTTTAATATGTTTAGGATTATTGGATCCTTGTTATGTTTCAGACCTCCTTTTCCTATGACAATCGTTTTAGTTCAGGCATTCAGGTGCTTTAAGATGGTTACTGTTTGATAGTCTTCTACAAAGTGGGTTCACAGCGAATATCAAATAAATGGATCCAAAAAGCACAGATAGTGTCTTAACCAGGAGAGATGTTAGGCTGGCTTCACATTAGCGTTTGCAAGCGCAGCGTACCGAACGCAGCCAAATGCTTGCGCATTGCGTTCCTATGTTTAACATGGGAACGCATGTGCTGCGTTTGGCTGCGTTCGGTTGCATTTGCGTTCGGAAGCGCAGAATTTGTGCACCCTCCGAGCGCACTCCGAACGCAGCATGTTGCATTTTTTGTGCGGTCGAGGGCGCTTGTTTTATCTGCAAGCATCCGCAAGCGCACAAACCATGCATTGAAGTCAATGGATCCGCAGTGTCCTCTGCATGACAGCGCAGGACAACGCTGCGGATCTCTTTGAAATCTCTTCTGGTGGCCGATGGTGATCAGCTAGAGCCGCCGATGCTCTCCGGCCGGTGTCAGCGTGGGAGATTTGAAGAAACAGCTGATCTGACAGCTGTTTAAATCTCCCGCGCCGACATCACCTATTCGGTGTCGGCGCAGGAGATTTAAACAGCTGTCAAATCAGCTGTTATTTCAATCTCCCGCGCCGACACCGGCGGGAGATCTGCAGTGGCTGGGAGGAGGAGATCTCTGCCCTGATCTCCTCCTCCCGGCCGCCCCCGAGACAGCTGATTGGCTGGCCAGGGTGCATACTAATGTGAACGCATGCGGAGATTCTCCACTGCGTTCACATCAGTATGGCCTGCGTTCATATCAGTATGGGCTGCGTTTGCACTGCGTTTGCGTCTGCATGCCATACGCATGCAGACACAAACGCAAATGTGAACCCAGCCTTAGATTTCAAATGTGAACAGAAAGGCTCACCTTTAGTGTTAGAGTCACAGCATGTACCACGGCTGCTGCACTCACCCGGTAGAATCTGGATGGTATACAAGGATGAAAGGGTTGGTTAAAAAACGCGCTGGCATTAAAGTAATAAAATCCCCAAAAATAAATAATAGTGATTCTTTATTGTCAACATGTTTTAAAGTGAAAATAATGAAAATGTACAAGAGATTTAAAAACATGATTACAAATAAAGACTAAAATGTGTGCTCTTTCTCATGAGTAGACATGAGCGAACCTTTCAAGGAACCTTTCAGATCACCAAACGTCCCATTGTTGATTAAACCTCAGGTTTGACTTTCAGGTGCTTTATGTTTGCAAAGCACATAAGCGTGCATCACTGTGGTCAGGTAGTCGGTGCTTGGCCCCATGTGAGCCACGTGCAGTGTTTGATCGGCTCACACTGGGCTTAAAAGGACAGTTTTTGGGTGTGAGTGTATCCAAAATAAATTTGGAGGTAAAAAAACCCGCCATCCCACCACCCTCATGTTTTAGATAGGGCTGGCTGTATGTGGGTGGAGAGCTGAACTGCAAATCATTGTCTTTTAATAAGGTTCAGGTCAAGTTTAGGATCACGAACAGTGTGCCAAATAGTTCAGCTGCACCACCCGAACCCGAACTTCAAAAGGTTAACTCATCTCTACCCCTTAAGGTATCATCACACGCCGCAATATCACCTAGAATAAGAGTTGGTAGTTCCGAGGACATGAAGTGCAGCAGCCACGTAGAAAAATGGTCGAGGAATTGGGTGGGTGACCCTGGGGGGTGGTATACCACTGCTACTCTGAGGGGGAGGGGATGGAAGAGCCTAATGATGTAGACCTCAAAAGAAGGGGTGGCTCAAGTGGTTAGCACTGCAGCCTTTGCAGCACTGGGGTCTTGAAGTCCTGGGTTCAATTCCCACCAAGGACACTAAGGACAACATCTGCAAGGAGTTTGTATGTTCTCCCCGTGTTTGCATGGGTTTCCTCCGGGCACTCTGGTTTCCTCCCACATTGTAAAGACATACGGATAGGATGTTTAGATTGTGAGCTCCAAGAGTGACAGCATGACTCATGTATGTAAAGTGCTATGGAATTAATAGCGCTATATGAATAAATATTATTATTATTAAGGGAATGAGAGTGAAGGAGCAGGAGGGATGACCTGTGGAGTACATTGTGGGGACAGGAGTAATCCGACTCCACCACCATCCCAAGCTTGTCTTGCCATGGCACTTCATGTTCCTGTTCTTCCTTCCAGGACTGTTGTTGTTGCTGCCTTAGGCTCTCCCTCAGCATCTCATTTTTTGGTGTAATTTTTCCTATGTATTCTTGGATAATCCTTGTTGTGTCTATGATGGTGGCTTGGATGCCTATCATGCCTCAATCACCCTCCTTTCTGTTGGTATACACTCTTTGGGTATTACACTTGAGGTGGAGACCTCCATGCATTGTAAGGAGCTCTTTCGGGTTTTCACATCTGCAGCTTCCATTACTTCTTTTGGCCAGCACACTACGCCAGCAGGGTATCTGATTACTGGCAGGGCATATGTATTAATGGCACAGATCTTTTTTTCCCATTGATCTGGCTCTTCAGGACCTGTCTTACCCTTTGGTGGTATTTGGATGTTGCAGCTTTAATTGCCTCCTCATCAGGGTTACTGTATCCCTGTGGGATGCCGAGGTACTTGTAGCAGGTCTGTACCCTGTAAAGGTGATACCCATTAAAACTACATAGCAGATTCATATATTTACCCCATATATTAAACACTGTATAAAAACATCAAGAAAAATGAGACCCTTATTACTGGAAGATGTCTGTGATTTAATTAAGGCCATTAGGTCTGAATGTATTTTATTTGTAAATCCAGTAGCTTCCATTCCTACAATCCGGCTTCCATTCCCTTCACTCCACTGAAACAGCCCTAACCAAAGTCTCCACTGACCTACTAACTGCCAAGAGCAAGCGATATTACTCCGTCCTCCTCCTCCTCGACCTATCTGCCGCCTTCGACACTGTAGACCATTCCCTCCTACTTCAGATTCTGAAATCTCTTGGCATCATGACCTAGCCATCTCCTGGATCTCCTCATATCTAACGGACAAGCATTTCACCATCACCCACTCCCACATCTACTCTTCGCCCTACCCCCTGTCTGTCGGTGTTCCCCAAGGCTCAGTTCTGGACCCCTACTATTCTCTATCTCCACCCTCAGCCTATGACAACTCATTGAGTCCCACGGCCTTCAGTATCATCTCTATGCCGACAACACCTAGATCTATGTATCTGGGCCTGACATCACCTCCTTACTATCCAAAATTCCGCACTGCCTGTCCGCCGTCTCCTCCTTCTTCTCTGCTCTCTTCCTCAAACTGAACATGGCCAAAACTGAGTTCATCGTCTTCCCCCCAAGCTGTTCCCCACCTCTACCAGACCTATGCATTAATGTCAATGACTGCTGACTCGCTCCAGTCCCCCACGCCAATTGCCTCAGGGTAATCCTCGACTTCTCACTCTCCTTCAAGCCTCACATGCAACCCCCTTGCCACCTCCTGCCGACTACAGCTTAAAAACATTTCACGGATCTCCTCTTTACTTGACCATGACACGGCTAAAACACATGTCTATGCTCTCATCGTTTCCCGCCTTGACTCCTGCAACCTCCTGCTAACTGGCCTCCACGCTACTTCCCTCGCACCTCTCCACTCTATCCTAAACTCCACTGCCTGATTAATCCACCTGTCTCCCGCTACTGCCCGGTCTCTCCCATCTGCCAAGCCCTTTACTGGCTCCCCACTTTTCAGAGATCCCGCTTTAAAACCCTAACCATTACGTATAAAGCCATCCACAACCTGTCCCATCCTTACATCTCTGACATGGTCTTCTGTTACAAACCCTCACGCAACCTACGTTCTCCTCATATTCCCTCCTCTCATAACCGCATACAAGATTTCCCCCATGCATCCGCTATACTCTGGAACTCTCTCCACCAACACATCAGACACTCGCCTACCCTGGGTACCTTCAAAAGAAACCTGAAGAACTACCTCTTCCGACAAGCCTACAACCTGCAATGAGACCCTATCCACCGCACCATCTCAAATTCGCCAATACCCCCTCCTACTGTATCCCCACCCATCCCTTGTAGACTGTGAGCCCTCGTGGACAGGGTCCTCTCCCCTCCTGTATCTGTATGACTTGACTGTTCACATATATTGTACTAGTCTTAGTCTACCCCTTCCTTATGTAAAGCGCTATGGAATCTAATGGTGCTATATAACTAAATAATAAGAATAATAATGGATTCCAGCCTCTTTAAAACTTCTGGATTTTTATTATGACAGAAAGCAAAATGTTTAGACAATCCATGTACTTGAAGAAGAAGCCCCTACTAATATTATGCCAGTGAGAATTTATCCTGGAATGTACAGCTTGGGTAGTATGACCCACATATACTAGTGCATCTCAATGAATTAGAATATCATCAAAAAGTTAATTTATTTCAGTAGTTCAATACCAAAAGTGAAATATATATACCGTATATACTCGCGTATAAGCCGAGTTTTTCAGCCCAAGAATTGAGCTGAAAAGTCCCCCCCTCAACTTATACGTGAGGCACTGTATACTGTATACACTGTATACAGTGTATACAGTATACAGGCCCGCCCCCATCAGTATACAGGCCCCCCTTGCAGCACAAACCTGTAAAGGAAGAGATTAGTATACTTATCACTGTCCGGCTGCCACTGTCCCGCTGCCGCTGTCCCGCCGCCGTCATCGCGCTCCTCCGTCTTCATCCGGCTTCTTCCGGCTTCCTCCGGTCGGCGCAGGCAATGACGTCATTGTCTGCACGCCAGAGGTAGTATACAGCAGCCCCAGAGGTATATACAGCCCCAGTGGTAGTATACAGCAGCCCCAGAGGTAGTATACAGTAGCCCCAGAGGTGTATACAGCCCCAGAGGTAGTATACAGCAGACCCAGAGGTGTATACAGCAGCCCCAGTGGTGTATACAGCAGCCCCAGAGGTAGTATACAGCAGCCCCAGAGGTGTATACAGCAGCCCCAGAGGTAGTATACAGCAGCCCCAGAGGTGTATACAGCCCCCCCATCAGTATACAGGCCCCCCCTTGCAGCACAAACCTGTAAAGGAAGAGATTAGTATACTTATCACTGTCCCGCTGCCACTGTGCCGCCGCCATCATCGCGCTCCTCCGTCTTCATCCGTCTTCTTCCGGCTTCCTCCGGTCGGCGCAGGCAATGACGTCATTGTCTGCACGCCAGAGGAAGCCGGAAGACGCTGAATGAAGACGGAGGAGCGCGATAACGGCGGCGGGACAGCGGCAGCGGGACAGTGATAAGTATACTAATCTCTTCCTTTACAGGTTTGTGCTGCAAGGGGGGGCCTTGTATACTGATGGGGGGGCTGTATACACCTCTGGGGCTGCTGTATACTACCTCTGGGGCTGCTGTATACTACCTCTGGGGCTGCTGTATACACCACTGGGGCTGCTGTATACACCTCTGGGGCTGCTGTATACTACCTCTGAGGCTGTATATACCCCAGGGGCTGCTGTATACTACCTCTGGGGCAGCTGTATACTACCACTTGGGCTGTATATACCTCTGGGGCTGCTGTATACTACCTCTGGGGCTGCTGTATACTACCTCTGGGGCTGCTGTATACTACCACTGGGGCTGCTGTATACCTCTGGGGCTGCTGTATACTACCTCTGGGGCTGCTGTATACTACCTCTGGGGCTGCTGTATACTACCTCTGGGGCTGCTGTATACTACCACTGGGGCTGCTGTATACTACCACTGGGGCTGTATATACCTCTGGGGCTGCTGTATGCTACCTCTGGGGCTGCTGTATACTACCACTGGGGCTGCTGTATATACCTCTGGGGCTGCTGTATACTAACCACTGGGGCTGCTGCTGTATATACCACTAGGGCTGCTGCTGTATACTACCACTGGGGCTGCTGTATATACCTCTGGGGCTGCTGTATACCACACTGCTGGGGGCTGTATACCTGTGCTGGCGTCCACCCTCGGCTTATACATGAGTCAATAGGTTTTCCCAGGTTTGGGGGGCAAAAGTAGGGGGGTCGGCTTATACACGGGTCGGCTTATACACGAGTATATACGGTATTCAATAGAGTCATTAAAACAGAGTGATCTATTTCAAGTGTATATTTCTGTAAATGTTGATGATTATGGCTTATAGTCAATGAAATCCCAAAGGTCATTATATCAGAAAATTAAAGTAGGGAGGATGCAGAGTTTAAAACCACGCTGCCATATTCCATGAGACATCAAAGGATGAATATAATATTGATTTAATAGTCAACGTGTTTCAGGGCTCCCTGACATATGGAAATATGACACTGATTTTGATGATATTCTAATTCATTGAGATACACTAGTAATTTATTACAGGGACACTCTATTAAGCATATTACATTGTTACACTGACAAGTCATTCTTGTCTTAAAGGGATTCTGTCTTCCCCCAGGGCATTTTAAACTATGCCCACCAGCATTTACATTATGTAAATGGGGTTCTAGTAACCCCTGTATGTGCCCAAACTGGCCATTCATACCTGAAATATTAACTTTTATTCTTTCCAGAGCTGGCCTCCTATTTAGACCAGTAGGATGCTATTTGGACCGGGTAGATGGTTTTCTCGCCGCCTCTCGAGGCTGCTAAACCCACCTTTTAGTTTTCAAATTTCCCACCACTCCTCTGGCCAGTGTGGTGAGTGACAGCCTCACACGCGCCAGCGCATTAGAGCGGGTGATCGCGGTGTATTGAACAGTGGTGAGCCCCGCACCGGAAGCCAATTGACCGTCCAGCATATCTCCGATAGGACAGTTTTCATCCAAAACACATAAAAAAAACTCTTATGTACAAAGCCAGGCCATCAGATATAATCAGATATGTTCCAACCCTACAGATAGAGACAATCACCTTGAGGACCTCAGACAGACCTTTTTGAACCAGGGCTACCATCCAAGAGCAATTGAGAGCCAGATTACAAGAGCCACCAGAATATCAAGGAATCATCTCCTACATTACAAAACTAGAGAAGAAAACAACAGTGTTCCTCTCGTAGTTACCTACAATCCAAGTCTGGAGGTGCTAAGAGGAGCAGCACGGAAACTACAACCACTACTACACAAAGATGCTCTACTAAAATCAATATTTCCGAGCCCCCACTCTTGTGTTTTAGACAACCTCCGAATCTAAAACACATCATTGTCAGAAGCACCCTGTCCTCTCCAACAGCTACAGGAACCTTTCCCTGCAACCAGAGAAAGTGCAAAACCTCCATCAATAATGACAATGGCAAGATAAAGATTCCAGGGACAGATCAGGACTACAAGATCCCAGGTCACTTCAACTGCACCACAAACAATGTGGTGTATTTAATTATATGTACCAAATGCCCAACAGGCAGCATGTACGTAGGGGAGACTGGACTACAATTTAGAACAATATGCGCCTGTGCGGAGCCGGGCTCATAATGCACCGGGGCCGATCACGTGATCGGGCCCATAATGCACCAGGCCGGATGTGACATACCGGCCGGTGCATCACAGGAGGAAAAGAGGGCGGGAGATTCCAATATCAGGAGGAGATGAAGAAACAATTATGCCGCCCAGCGGCGCGTGCAGTTATGCAGCGAGGAGGGGAGAATGGAGCCTGGAGCCGCCTTTCCAGTCGCCTTACTGAGTGACACCCAGTAAGTTCAAAGTCATTTTTTATCATTTTTATAGGGCGGATTTACAGCAGAGAGGGATGGTTAGGAAGCAGCTAGGAAGGTGTAGGGACAGCTAGTGATAGGTTAGGAGGTTAGATCCAGGTGATAGGTTCCCTTTAAGGACCGTTCTGATAAGGGTCACCTTGGCGTTGGTAGAACGGCTTCCGCACATTTTTTGCAAAAAACTTATTAACAAAGTACCTGTTATTGACTCTGTTTTGCACTTGCTTTTTACTTTTACCTATATAGCAGAGTATTTTTTAGACGTTTTTTATACTGTCTTTTTTGTGATATAGACTTTGCATGCCTTTTGAATAGGCCCTCATGACATGCATCTTTAGTACTTAGTAGGGATCCTTCTGGCTGTTATAACCTGCTGCAAATGTTATGCATAGCCAGACACCAGCTTTGGCAGCATTCCTTAAGAATCTTGAACTCTTGTTCACTGATATCGTTGGGTTGTCATGAGAGTGGCCCCAAAAGTTAGGAAATCATTGACTTTCAAAACAAGAAATTAAGACAAAATGCTATGAAGGCTTTGAATGTTCTAGAAGATACAGTTGGAAAAAAAGTAACTCTGTCTACACTACCTGGACGAGGCAGAAAAAAGCTTCATCCACTGCCACCAGATTCCCGAGGAGGCTGGTGGTTAAAAATCCTTGAGTGACTACAGCTGGCCTGCAGGAACAATTGTTGACAGCAGACCCTGAGATTTCAATTGGCACAATAAGGTGCATACTAGACGTGCGTGATCTATAGTTTGTGGTGTTATAATGTATTATAGTTGTTTCTAGATATGCATTACTCTTGGATTTACATAACATATATAAAGGTACGAGCTATTGTATGATGTTTGCTTGATGCCGATGTAGACACAATCTCCAGTTTGGCTATTAGAGGATCAGAAGTATTGGCTGGAGTGTTGTGTATTTTGGGTTGGCACAATTGTTTTATTCATTTGCTGTCTCCTTTGCTTGACTATAGAAGGCAAACATCCCATACAAAAGCTCATAAGCGCTAGGTGCACCGTTGCTGCATGAAGTAACCGAGGACTTTCCTCTCCTCCTGGATGTCCTTTCTATAGTCTGCTGTGATCTGCTATGTATTTAGAGCCATATAGGGAAAAATCCAAGACCCAAAAGACAAATGTGAACAAAAAAGGGATTGTTTTTCACCCAAATATACTAAATAAAGGAATAGTTCATGTTTTCTGAAGCTGGTCGGAGCATGCCTTAATACAAATAGACCTAAGTGCTTTTTTGGCCTCCTGTGAATATCTTGTCATATTAAGCACTTGTCGTTCTTCTGGCTTTATAATGACTGTCTTCAGTCTGGCATGGCAGAAAAGTATTACGGGAACTTATTTACCTCGTAGAAATTGTTCACCTTTTCTCCTGAATTGTAGGAATGTTATTATTATACTGTAGGTGTTTATTCGAGGCACACAGGACTCCAAGAGGCCCAGGAATGCTTGACTGACAGTAGGGAAGTGCGCTGGATAGTGATTAGTAAAGGGGATCTATGGAATGTAATATTTATTTATTCTGCTTACATACGGTATATAGCACCATCGTCTTCCGCAGCGCTTTAGTAGTTGCAACCATTTTTATACAACACCTCCTCATCTCAGAGGGTCGAACGTAATTGGACAAAGTAACTTTACTATGAATTCATTAGTAATACTTTGTAGAGAATCCTATGGAGACAATGACTGCATGAAATTTGTGAAATGCAGCTTGATGGGGTTGAGATCTGGTGATTAATTCAACAATTGCAGAATATTCCACTTCTTTGCCTTAAATAACTCCTGGTTTCTTTCCCAGTATGTTTTGGGTCATTGTCCATCTGTCTGTGTAGCGCTGTACAATCAACCATGCTGCATTTGGATGAATCTGAGCAGAAAATATGGTCCTGAACACTTCAGAATTCATCCAGCTGCTTCTGTCTTTAGTCAATCTCATCAATATTCACTAGTGCCCCAGCACCATTGGATGCCACACATACTCGGCCATCACGCCATCTCTAAAATGTGTTACAGAGACTGTGCTTCAGATCATGAACTGTTCCAAGCCTCCTCCATACTTTCTTCTTCCCATCATTCTGGTAAAGTTGATTTTAGTTTTGTTTGTCGAATGAATGTTTTTCAAGAGCTGGAAGGTTTCTTAGATTTTTTTTGCAAAGTCTTATCTAGCCTTTCTATTTTAATGCATATTATTGGTTTGCACCTTGTGGTGAACCCTCTGTATTTGCTCACGTGAAGTCTTCTCTTTATGTTAGACTTACAGTATATACTAAAACACTGACTTCCTGGAGAGTGTTCTTCATTTGGATGGATGTTGTGAAGGAGTTTTTCTTCACCATTGAAAAGATTCTGCGATCATCCACTACTGTTGTCTTCCATGGACGTCCAGGCATTTTTGAGTTCCCAAACTCACCGTGAACTTTTTTTTTTTTTGCAGAATGTACTAAACTGTTGAATTGGCCACTCCTAATATTTCTGCTATCTCTTTGAAAAATGTATTTTTTTTTTACCCTAATAGTTTATTTCTCTTCCATTGAGAGCTCCTTTGAACGCATGTTGTGAATTCACAGCAACTACTTCCAAATGCAAATGCCATACCTGGAAACAGCTCCAAACCTTTTACCTGCTTAATTGATGATGAATTAAGGCTGGTTTCACACTTCAGGTTTTTCCAAATCAGGCAAGATAAGGTTTTTTTAGCGAAAGCCTAATACTTCAGGATCCATTTTTTGCCAATTCACTTTAATGGTGTCAGGTTGAATCCTATTGCTTCAGGTTGCTCCCTGACACCATTAGGGTACCTTTACACGCCACAACCACGGTGAGAAATCTGACAGGCAATCTGTAGCCCCATCACCATCGCCGTGAAATTGCCTCAAAATTGCGGCGTGTAATTGAGGAATCTGGCAGTGACCAAAAAGGTTGCACCTGGTTCCGATTTAACAGCACTGCTCCAAAATCAGAGGCAATCATGAAGGGGAAATTCCCTGCTTTTGGCATGTGAAGGGGCGATAGGGATGGAATCAGCGTTGCCTACTAATCTCCCGGAGGCGTGCCAGAGCGTGCTGGAGACCGCACCCGATCAGCGATGATTGGTGGTGGCTACTGTGTTTCCATTGGCTGTCACTTCACAGGGTGCCATATTTGTACAGCTGACCATTCACCACCACACAATGGCAATGGCGTCATGTATTAGCCAACCTTCCAGAGCAGGCTGACCAATCGTAACGCTGTTGCGTTGTCCAATGAGCGTGTATGGGGCACGATGTAAACCACTGTGGCACACCTATCTCCTTGCCACGCTGGACATGTACACCCACATTGCCTTTGAGATTGCGGCGTGTGAAGCGGCGATGGAATGAGGCAAGATTGGTTCCGCTGTAGGTGAGGCGATTTCCGGAGCTACACATCGTTTTAGCTTCAGGGCGAAATTGCAGCGTGTGATGCTGCCATCGGCAATCTGAGGCGACCACGAAAAATGTGAGCGCGCACGTTAGATCGCCACACATCGCCAGGCGAGATTGCGGCTTGTGACGGTACTTTTACAGACTTTTTTGTTTCCCAAAACATTTCTGGCTGCAGAATAAGTTACCTGAAAATCCACCGGTGACTTTGATCTGCGAATTTGTGCCTGTTTTAAGCTCCTCTCCACTGACTTTTGTCCACAAAGTTCAGCTCGACTTTCACGTGGTCATAAATTAGCAGATACAAAGCACTTGTACAAAGTCATTATTAAAAATGTAATAAATCATATATATATCTTTCACCCTTGCCACTGAGGGTACCAGCTAGGCCTGAGCCTAAGTATAATAAAAGATCATTGAATATACCCATTAGGAAGAGCAATAAACAGTGACTCCCTCTAGACTTTCTAGCAGCAGCAACCACACTACATAAATCCCCTCCTGACTAGCTCCAGTCTTCAACCATTCATTTTTTATGGTAGAGTAACTTGAGGGTTACTGCAGAAATTGAGGCTCACTGTAGGTTGTAGGCTTGTTGGAAGAGGTGGATCTTTATGTTTCATTTGGAGGTTTCCACTGTAGGCAAAAGTCTGATGTGTTGGGGCAGAGAGTTCAAGAGTATGAGGGATGCAGTGGAGAAATCTTGTATGCCATTGTGGTAAAATTTGATAAGAGGGAGTAGAGAAGGAGGTCTTGTGAGGATCGGCAGTTACATGCAGGTAAGTACCAGGAGATCAGGTCACTGATATACAGAAGAGACAGGTTGTGAATGGCTTTATATGTCATGGTTATGGTTGTATGTTGTACCTGCATTGCTGTTCAAAGTTTAGGATTTAGACATATATTTATAAACATTACATTTGATGTCGCCACATTTGTAAGATTCTTGAATATAGATTCCAGTTTCAGAGGCTTGATTACAGACAAATAAACTAAGGAGACTAATAATACCGAAATTGTTAGCCCTCCTTGCTACAAACATAATACCACCATATAGAATTTTGGCAAGGTTGCGGCTTGATTTAACATAGGAGACTATCTGCATATAATGGCGGCTTCACACCACGATTTTTTGGATCCGGCGCTGTCACCATACACTTAATGTAACTGCTTACAGGACCAAGGATAGCGGCTGATACTATATGTACATTATGTACAGTATCTACAGTACAGTCAGGAGCCGTGGCTTCATTCATAAATTTGTACAAAGCCGGCAAAAGCCGGCAATAGTATAACTGCCGACATTAAACCCTCACATGCCCACAGGAGTGGACAGCATGTCTCTAGGGGGGGTGGGCACCCCTAGAGACATGTTGCCACAGCAACTATTAATGTTAATGTGTTAATAAACAGTTAACACTTTGTTCATCCCATGAATGGATTACATGGATTACACATCCGGACCAATCCGGTCACCGGATTGCGGTTTCCAGCACACATTTTTGCAAAAAAAATGTGTGTGAAAGCAATTGCGGTTACCGCATCAGGATCTGGAGGCGGCAACCGCAATTGCCTTGCCAAATGTGACCCCAGCCTAAATTCATTATTATCAATATATCTTTGAAATGAAGACAGAATGTCTGAGGATGGAGTTTTCGGTTAATCTGCCACATCATATCACCCTATCCGTGTCCTCCATTTCACTAATGATATAAGACTTACATCCTCTATAACCTGAACCTCCCACTCCCGTGTCCAAGACTTATCACGAGCTGCGCCAATTCTCTGGAAGACCCTGACCTCACTTATCTAACTATTCACGCTTTGCCCTTGTAACATTTTCTTCCAAATCTTGTCCCTTGTATCAACTGTTTGCACCCTCTATGCAGTTAATGGCTCTCTGTATCAGTAATTTGTACAGATCCTTGCTGGTGACTGGTTCATGAAGTTGTCGGCCCACAAGGGTCTGGGGTACTCAGATCTCAGGCAGTTGGGTGCAAGGATGTCACAGGTGGTCGGTACCCAAGTCCGTGCCCTTGGGGTGACAATAAAAAGGGGTATTTACAGGGATAAGTTTATAGATGAATGTTGTGACACCACCTGTAGATCCGGTGATGGCACCGGCGCTGCTAGGGCCTTCGGGTTGATGGGCGGCAGCAGGGTGTTATGGATCCCCACAGGTGGAGCTGGGTCCCCGGGGCTGTATGGGTAGAATGGTGGAATAGGGTAGTGCAGTCTTTGCGGTGTGGGACAGGCTTGAAGGATGGACACACACAAAAGAAAGTCTTTTTTCTGTACCTTTTACTGGTGTTTTGCAGGTACACTTCCAGGGTTGAAGGATGCACTTTGGATTTCCACACCGAGTGGGCTATAGGCCTCCTTGTCCCGCTCCTTGTCTTAAAGTCTGGCGTGTGTGGAACAAGGCCTGACCTCTCTTGACTCTCTCACACCCATGTTGCTGCACTGAGAGCTCTCACTTGGCTAGCGCTACCTCTTCTGCGGCTCCTGGCTCTCAAATGGGGAGTGCTGCGGGTGTCCGGGAAGCTAAGCCTCCACGGTATACTGGGATTCTCTGCTGGGCTAATCTCTTCCTTGCAGACTCGGACTCCGGTGTCCGGTGTTCTCTTGGGGTGAGTCGGTATGGCTCCTCTGCCCCCACTGTACTGTTCCTCACTCTCTGGACCCTCACACTGGCTCTGGCGGTGCTCTGGTTTCGGGCCTAGCACGGCTCCGGTAACCAGTTTTGCTCACTACGCTCTGAGCTGATCTTCACAGTTCTCCTAGCGACTGCACACTCCGCCCCAGCACCTGTATTTATAGGGGATCTGGCATAACAGCAACCAGTGGTGCTCCCCCTTCAAAATTCTCGGGAGACATCAGCAACATCTTCAATGGAGTACGGTGACCCGCTGCACTGCGCAGGCGCAAGTGCTCCTGTCACTCACCACGTCGGCTACAGGCGGGGGCGGCAATTTTAAAAATGCAAGGTGGGTTTTGCAGGCAGGGGGCGGCGAGGACCTTATACACCAGGACCAGAGAGCAGACCTCCCGAACCTAGTAGGATGCAGCACTTGACAGAATAAAAGTTGATTTCTCAGGTATGAAGGGGACGTCTGGGCACATAGAGGGGTTACAAGAACCCCGTTTACATTATGTTAATGTTGGTGGGTACAGATAAAAATGCCCAAAGGGGGTGACAGGTTCCCTTTAATCCATGTTATTTTACTTGGAAGCCTCTATCTTCTGCAATTGCATTTTATCACTGCCTGTCTCAGGTAGATTCCTAAGCAGCTATCATTTTATTTTGAAGGCTGGTGGGTGGGTGATTCACCAAAACTGTCCACATAAATCAATCTACCATCTTCTGTTTTTCACTTGCGCTGACGAAATGCATTCTCCTTATGCATCTGCTATGATCTGAGAGCCCAGGTCTTCTGCTGACATTGGGATTTGTGTTCAGATTAAACTCTGATTGATCAGTGCTGGATGCAACCTCAGGGATACAGAGCATAGATAAGATTAAAGTTGAGAAATTAGATTAGATTTAGGAACTATACTTAGGGGAATCTATACAAAATACTTCCAAGATTTTAATTTTGCATAACATTCATTATTGTAGTCTTTAGGATCCACATAGAAATACCATAAATGTCTACATTCCCTTGAAAATGACAATACCATTAATTTCTGTACTGTATGTAATTCCTCCTATACAGTCCTACTTGTACAGTTTTATAGGTTAAGAATGGTCTTAAAAAAAATACCAGAGAAGCATCAGAGTCACTCCTCTACTGGTCACTGTGGTCAAATAATGTGGCAAGCTGACTGCCTTTGTTCCCTGAAGCATGGCCCCCATACCCACTTAGAACCGTGTGTTTGCACAGGAAGCAACAAATCACAATGCCGGTCCTCCGCTATGGCCAGGTTGTTTCAAATCTGACCAGCCAAAGCAGACAGCTTTGTACTGGTATTACTAAGCTGGGAAGGTCCATGGATATTTTGCCCTTCCCAGCCTAAATATACCAGCACACAGCTACCCCAGAAGTAACGCATCACATAAGATGAGCCAATCTTGGCGCTTCAACTCAGCTTTTCCCATTTGCACTGGTTGGGTGGCAGTCAATGTAATAATAGTTTATGCTATGCACTGTACCACCGGCATGTTGAAGGTTAGAAAACTGTGTGTGAGAGCGTGTGTGTGTAAGAGAATGTGAGTGTGTGAGAGTGTGAGGGGAAGTGTTTGTGTGTGAGAGTGTATGTGACAGTGAGTGTATTAGAGTGAGTGTGTGAGTGTGAGAGTGTGAGAGTGACTGTGTGTGATAATAGTTTATGCTATGCACTGTACCACCGGCATGTTGAAGGTTAGAAAACTGTATGTGAGAGAATATGTGAGAGAGAATGTGAGTGTGTGAGTGTGTGAGAGTCCGTGTGTGACAGTGAGTGTGTGAGAGTGTGTATGTGAGAGTGAGTGTGTGTGAAAATGTGTCAGTGTAAGAGAATGTGGAGTGAGAGAGAGTGTGTGTGAGTGTGTAAGATAATGTGTGTATGTGAGAGTGAGTGTGTGTGTGTGAGCGAGTTTGTGTGTGAATGTGACAGTATGTATGTGAGAATGTGAGAAGTGTGTGTGAGAGTGAGTAACTAAGAGTGAGTGTGTGATAGAATGGGTGTGTAAGAGAATGTAAGAGTGAGAGAGTGTGTGTGTGTGTGTGTGTGTGTGAGAGAATGTGTGTATGTGAGAGTGAGGTGTGTGTGTGAGTGTGACAGTATGTATGTGAGAAGGAAGTGTGTGAGAGAATGTGTGTGAATGTGTGTGAGAGTATGTGTGAGAGAGTGAGTGTGTGAAAGTGAGTGTGTGTTTGTGTGTGTGAGCGTGAGTATGTGTGTGTTTGTGTGTGAGAGAGTGTGTGAGAGTGAGTGTGTATATGAGAGTGAATATGTGTGTGAGAGTGATTGTAAAAGTGTGTGTATGTGAGAGAATGTGTGTGTGTATGTGAGAGTGAGTGAATCTGTGTCAATGTGTGAGAGAATGTGTGTGTGAGAGTGAATGTGTGTGAGAGTGAGTGTGTATGTGAGAGTGAATGTGTGAGAATGTGTGTGTGAGAGTGAGTGTGAAAGTGTGTGTATGTGAGAGAATGTGTGTGTATGTGAGAGTGAGTGTGTGTCAATGTGTGAGAGAATGTGTGTGTGAGAGTGCATGTGTGTGAGAGTGAGTGTATGAGAAAGTGGTTTATGTTTGTGTGTGTGAGAGTGTTTGTGTGTGAGAGTAAGTGTGTATGTGAGAGTGAGTGTGTGTGAGAGAGTGCATGTGAGTGTGTGAGAGTGAGTGTGAAAGAGTGTGTGAGAGAATGTGTTTGTATGTGAGAGTGAGTGCATGTGAGTTTGTGATAGTGTGTGAGAGAATGTGTGTATGTGAATGTGTGTGTCAGAGAATGTGTGTGAGTGAGTGTGTGAGTGTATGTGAAAGAGTGAGTGTGTTTGTGAGAGTGTGAGAGAATTTAAGTGTGTGTGTGTGTGAGAGTATGTGAGAGGGTGTGAGAGTGAGTACATGAGAGAATGTGTGTGAGTGAGTGTAAGAATGTGTGTTTGTGGGAAAATGTGTGTGTGTGTGAGAGTGAGTGTGTGAGAGTGAGTGTGTGAGAGAATGTGTGTGAAAGAATGTGTGAGTGTGAGTGTGTGTGTGTGTGTGAGAGAGAGAATGTGTGCGTGTGAGAGTGAGTCTGTGTGTAAGAGTGAGTGTGAATGTGTGAGAGAGAATGTGTGTGTGTTTGTAAAAACAAGGTAGACCTGGTTGGGGCATCAGTACAAAAGGGGACCTGCATGGGGGACATTGCTACACTATAGAGGCCAGAATGTGGACATCACTACAAAACGGGTCCAGGATGGGGGACATTACTGTAAAACGAGTTCGCTATGGGGGAGATCACTACAAAAGAGGACCAGGATGGAGGACATTACTATAAAAAAGGGATCAGTATGGGGATATTACTACAAAACGGGATCTGGATGGGGACATCACTACAAAAGGAGACCAGGATGGGGGACATTGCTACAAAATGGGGACCAATATAGAAATATTACTACAAAAGGAGATCAGGATGGAAGACATCACTACAAAAGAGGACCAGGATGGGGGACATTACTACCAAATGGGGATCAGTATAAGGACATTACTACAAAAGGGGATCTGTATGGGGGATATCACTACAAAAGGGGACCAGGATGGGGGACAGTACTGTAAAAAGGGGATCAGTATAGGAATATAACTACAAAAGGGATCAGGATGGAGGACATCACCACAAAAAGGGACCAGGATGAGGAACATTACTACAAAAATAGGATCAGGATGGGGGACATCACTACAAAACAGGACCAGAATGGGGGACATTACTACAAAAAGGGAATCAGTATGAAAAACATTACTACAATATGAGGACCAGGATGGGGGTATTACTACAAGATGGGGATCAGGATGGGAACATTACTACAAGAAGAGGGCCAGGAAAGGGGACATTTCTACAAAAGGGGATCAGGATACGGACATAACTACAATATGAGTACCAGGATGAGGGCATTATTACATGATGAGGACCAGGATGAGGGCATTATTACATGATGAGGACCAGGATGAGGACATTACTTCATGATAAGGACCAGGATGAGAACATAACTACATGATGAGGACCAGGATGGGGACATAACTACAAGATGGGGATCAGGATGGAGAACATTACTACAATATTGGAACCATGATGTGGGACATTACTATAGGATGGGGACCAGTATGGGTGTGGGGGAAATTATTAAATTTCCTTATCAATATGTAGCTATTAGAGATCATATTATATGTTAATATCACAAATATAACCAAAGTACTAATATTCTGGATAAAATATTAAGTTTTTCTATATCAATTAATATGTATATTAACAGATAAGAGTTGTTCTCTTCTCTCTCTTCCTTTCATAGTTTCTCTATATGTTTTTACCCTCTTTCTGTCAGTATTTCCTTCAACTGCTTTCCTGACTATACTGGTTTCCTTTTTGCCTCCATCTTGTCTATTTTCTTCCATATATTTTATATATCTCTGCTTCCCTCTGTATCCCCAACCCCCTTGCTGTTCTTGACTATTTTATGGTTTAAGTTGAGTTTTGCAGAAGCTGTGTAGATCCATCTGGACAAAGGACGTGGGATGAATGGGAAACAGACAGATAAGGTGCCAGGATGAGGCCTGCATTGAAAGGAGTATCAAGGATGGAATGTGGAATGACCTTGCATGTTACCAACTACCAGCTTGAAGATGACACCTGGCCAGGAGGCGTGAATACAAGAAAGAAGACAAAGGACTCATTAAACTAGCCAATATACTCATAGACATTAGCTTAAACCCACCTGACTTTTCACATAATCCCACCTTGCTCTCTGATTATGTACGCCCATTCTATGGATTATAAAATGTAGTGTATCCGGAAATGTAGTGGTTGTTGCTGTGATGTTGCCATTGTAGTTACTTGATGAACATAATATAAGATTGAAACAGATCTCAGTCTGATTTATTCTTATAGTGGTACCATATGTTCATAGTCTAATTTGGAATGACTAGTGAATGAGCAAGACGCGAATGCCGTACTAAAGTGACCTCGGCATTTTTGGCGCCCAGCACGTGGGGCGTGATCTGTGGTCCACGGCTCTCCGGACCTACGCGTGGATATCTGTGGACGATCTGTGACGACTGACGAGGATTGATCACCCTCCAGAGCACGAGGTAAGTGGAAAGACACATTCATATGTGCTGACCCTTCCTCGTGTCTCAGTCGTTATAGATTGTTCTGTGGGTGTCTAGTGGGTACGGGGGGCAAGCGGTCGTGTGGTGAGACCGTGTTTGACCCAGCATCACGTCTGAACCAGCAGCATATGAGTCACGCAGCCTTCTGCGCGTGTCTGTGTTTTCACCACGTCTCCTCCACTGATCATTAACATTCTGTAGCTGTTAACCCTTCCCGTGACTGTTATTGTGCATTGAAACGTATAGTGAGACTTGATAGGCACGTGTGCTGGAGGACGGTGTAATGAAAGTGAAAGGAGACGCAACCTCTGTGATGTAATAGTGAAGGAGAATTTCTTCTGAACTGAAGTACCGTAGCAAAGTAATCTGTAAGCACTGGGTCTCAGTGTTAGGGGAGCATAAGAGCCGGCTGGCTTTTATGACTCAGGGGTGTTGTTGAGTAGGGGCTCCGCACCTCAGAAGTGTTGTTGAGTTGTGGCTCCTCACTTCTTGGATCGGAGACGGAGCGTGGAGCCAATTGGCTCTATACTTCGTAGAAAGAACGGGACACGGAATCAGCAGATTCTGTGTTCGGAGGTACATTGAGTTGGAGCTCTGTGCCGGGTGATAATACAGTGTATGGAGTTGGAGCTCTGCACTTGTGAGTTAGTTGGCAGAACGCGGTGTCCATAGACCCAGCGTTGGGAAGCACATGGAGTTGTTGCTCTGTGCTTAGGCATCAAAGACAAGTTTAGAGACAATAGGCTTTGTATTTGTCTGCACGTGGAATTTGGATTCTGTGTGCAGTGGTATGTTGAGTTGGAGCTCCGTATCACTAGACTGAATACAGAGGCGATAAGCCTGGTATTCACTCGAGCACGTGGAGTTGGGGCTCCGTGCTTTAAGGGGAGGGTGTGCGGCAGTTGAGCGGCACACTCGGTAGAGCTGGGAGTACGTAGTACTAAGTACTGTATACTCATTGAAGTTGATCTGGGTTGAGTTGAGTTGGAGCTCCTCAAGCCGCAGGGAAAGGTACGTGGAACTTGGGTTCCGCCCTTGGGAAAGAGCAAACTAGAACACGTGATCGCTTGGGCTCCGTGTTCCTTAGGTAAAAGTATCACCGTACGTGGAAGCCGAGACTCCAGACGGTGGGGACCCAGTGTTGTTTACTGTTGCCAGCGTTCTGAACTGCAGTTAGGACGTAGTATTGAGTCATGTTGCGTCTTGTAGTGCAGAAGAAGACCGTCCCTCATAAGCTGGATGAGAATGTAGAAGAGGTAAAAATATTGGTGGAATCACGGGAAGGCAAGCAGGCTGTTAAGAATGTGAAAAAGTTATACAAGCACGCAGGATTGCTTTGTCAAAGAGATTGCAGCCGTTTATATAAAATGATTCTATCCAGAGAGAAAAAAAGGCAAGTTGAAAGACAGAGGGTTGCTAGATCAAGTGCAGGTTAATCTACGGGTTACACGTAGTCTGAAAAGTGAGGGATAAAAAGAGGTTGATGGAGAGAATCAGATGATGTAGAGCCCGTATTTAGTTACAAGATGTCTCCGAATGTAATCTTGCGGATTGTAAAATGGCCGCCACGCCATTGTTATTGAGTACGCTATCCCAGCCACCACCCTATAATGGCGATACAAGGTCCCCGGATGTGTGGGTGTGTTCCTAGCTCCAGAGTGGTTAGGGTAAATTAGAGTGAGGTGTATATAATCTTATGGAGATTATTCTGTTTCATTGAAGTCATGCCGACTGTCACTACACTCTGTTCACAGTCTGTCTATCAATATATTTTATTATTTTTCATGTCATGAAAAGTTTTTAAAGTTATAAAGAATAAATGAAAAGCCACGGAATCTTAGATAATGGCTAGAATTGTTAGTTGTATATATCTACAAGTGTGAAACAGTTAATCAAATTTATGAGCTCTGTTTGAAAAAGAAGAGTTTCTTTTTCCATCTTATGAGACTCAGAATTTCTTATCTAAACAGCTGTGCGTAATCCTGTGAAAAGAATTTGCTTGTTTTAGAAAGAGGGGAGGGAGAGAGCTAAAGAGAGGGGGGGTGAAGGTGGAATCTGCACACTGTGACATGCAGACTGGAATCTTATCCATCTTTCCAGGGATTCTGAAAGGCAAAGATGGATTTTTCACATTTATGATAGTTTGATATTAATAATAATGCCCAATATTGAATATAACAATAATAGTAATCAGATTTTTATTGACTTATATGAGTGAATGTTGTCAATAGCCACCTGCAGCACAGGAATAATTTAGCTAGAGATGTAGTTATGGCAGAGAGAAACTTTCCCTTATTTATGGTTGTTGTGTGTTTTAAAAAATTAAGCTATCTAGAGGGAAGATTAATATACTGAGTGCCCAAGGGGAAATAATATATATTGACGCTGTGGGGAGGTGGTACTAGACAGGAAAATCTAACTACAATGTGATGAAGGTATTGTTAAGTTAATAGATCCAGAATGTACAAGGTATGTCGATAAGCAGGAATATAGATTGTATTTTAAGGGGACACTCAATTGAGTCAATGTGAGATGTTAGAGATGGAAATTAGCAAGTTTGATGAGAAAAGCAACAGAAAGTATAGTTTAAAAAAGTAACGCAAAGTTGAAAAAAAAAAAAAAAAAAAAGAGGGGGGAAATGGGAAGACAAGAAAGAAGAAAGTAGTTAGGTCTTTTATCAGGATTGTGGACATCTTGTGGGTTTGTCAAGGCCAAAGGATTTGAAAATATGGAAGGGAGTGAACCACTCCTCCACACCTCCTTACATTCTTTCTATCAGAGCAGTCTTTGTTCTTTACTATGTGAGAATATTTTTTGTAGTCCGTTATCTTTTCTCTATATGGGAGGGGCAAGGAGCTTTCTGGAGAAAATGCTGGTAGCAGGAATTTTGAATTAAAGGTGATGTTACACATGTCTGCTCTGATGTACAGCGCCCATATATTATAAAAATTTTCTAATCTCTGAAATTAATACAAATTTCTTTAAGTTTTTTATTGCAGATATGTTTATAGACCAAAGAGATTTTATGCTGGATAATGGTAGGATCCTCACATGAGGTAATCAGAATGTTTGGTTCTGACTTGCACTTTCTGAGCGAATGGAGCGATTTCCGGTTGAAGAATTCCTTAACAATACGGTAAGCCTACTAAATGCAGTATTGGTATATTACGGTGAGGTAAACACTATGTTGCCAGTCTAGGATGGTATAATTATACTGACAATCACAACAGGTGTCCTGTCCTCTTGGAGGTAGAAGGCAAGCTACAACAAAAGGAAGGAAAGGTAGTGGTGGGTGGTTGCCCCATCCCAGCCGGATTGTGCCTGGCGGCCTGAGCCCTCTCTATAGTCGACTGCCTTATAGGGACTGACCGAACCACTAACAGTGTTAAACTAGGAGTCGTGAGAGGGGACAGGGCAGGCCATGATGTCTCTTATCAGCAAAGGTTAGACTGGTGTCTGCTTGGCCTCACTTTACGCCTCAAAATAGGTCACGGGTGAGATCAGGTGAGTACCTCCTAGTTCGCTCCTGGTACAGGTAAGCTGTGTATACTATCCTGCATTATTCTTGCATACAACACAACTCAGAAAGGTACGGGTTTCGAGCAGCAATCGCTCCATGGGTTTGGAAATTGCAAGGAACAAGGAAACCAAGAAAATTGTATAAAATTGTCCCAATATGTGTAAATCTCTTTTTCCTATCTAAGGTATTATAGAATGTCAAACATACCCTGGTTAAAATGTTTTTAGAATAAGTAAGTACAGGAGTACATAACATGGTTCTTGTATGATTTTGTTGTGTATCTCTTTTCTCTTGTGGATAACTGTGCTTATTTGCAGATATTTAAGAAGTTCATATCCTTTGTATACCCTCCATAATGATAGTGGTATATGATAAAGTGTTCAAGGGAGAATGAGTCTTGTATTTTTAAGGTTATATGTTACTAATAGTGTAAAACTGATACACAATTCCCCAGGCCGTTTCTAATATGTTCTGAGGTTTTCGTTAGTAGGAACCTTTAAATTGGGATTTTGTAATGAAAACAGCTCTGTAAGTATAAATTTATTCAGTTAATATATATGATATATGTATGGTATTTACTGGTTGTGTGGAGATGGTAAGCTCCGATCTAGGTTACCTATAGTCTGGACAGGACAATGCACCTTGATTAAATTAGGAATGCAGTTCAGAATCTTGCCATGGGACCCAATGTCTGTTTATAAAATAGCCAGAAAACAAAGAAGCCTTGATCAGTTACACATGGGATATGAGGAAGACCCTCAGGTATATATTGATGCTATTGGTGTGCCAAGGGGGGTACCTGACCAGTTTAAGGCCCAAAATCAGGTATATGCTGGATTTGCTTCCTTAATTCCACAGGTACAGATCAATAAGAATGTTGATTGGATAAATTATATTTATTACAGTGAGCAAAGGTTTGTCAATTATAGCCGTGATGCTTTCCAGGGTATAGTTGAGGAATTAGGCCCCAACACTAGAATGACTCTTCAAAACAGGTTGGCCCTTGATATGTTTTTAGCTGAAAAGGGTGGGGTCTGTGGAATGGTGAAAGAGGAGGAAATGCCCAAAGGAAAATCCCATAAGCAGTCTAAGAATCTCCCCTATTATCACACCCAGTTGAGGGATTTGAGTTAAGGGACAGTGGGAGAACTCCATGTGAGGCTAGAGTAGGATTCAGGTGTCTGGGGACCTTTCACAAGGAAAGGGTCTCTGAGATGCTTGGATGAAGAAATCCCTTTCCCTTTTTCCCATCACATGGACAGTCTCAGAGGTTCCTGAGTTCTCTAGGGAAACATTAGGAGAAGTTGTAAATAGAAAAATTAATATTTAGGGGGGATTGTGGGGGAAATTATTAAATTTCCTTATCAATATGTAGCTATTAGAGATCATATTATATGTTAATATCACAAATATAACCAAAGTACTAATATTCTGGATAAAATATTAAGTTTTTCTATATCAATTAATATGTATATTAACAGATAAGAGTTGTTCTCTTCTCTCTCTTCCTTTCATAGTTTCTCTATATGTTTTTACCCTCTTTCTGTCAGTATTTCCTTCAACTGCTTTCCTGACTATACTGGTTTCCTTTTTGCCTCCATCTTGTCTATTTTCTTCCATATATTTTATATATCTCTGCTTCCCTCTGTATCCCCAACCCCCTTGCTGTTCTTGACTATTTTATGGTTTAAGTTGAGTTTTGCAGAAGCTGTGTAGATCCATCTGGACAAAGGACGTGGGATGAATGGGAAACAGACAGATAAGGTGCCAGGATGAGGCCTGCATTGAAAGGAGTATCAAGGATGGAATGTGGAATGACCTTGCATGTTACCAACTACCAGCTTGAAGATGACACCTGGCCAGGAGGCGTGAATACAAGAAAGAAGACAAAGGACTCATTAAACTAGCCAATATACTCATAGACATTAGCTTAAACCCACCTGACTTTTCACATAATCCCACCTTGCTCTCTGATTATGTACGCCCATTCTATGGATTATAAAATGTAGTGTATCCGGAAATGTAGTGGTTGTTGCTGTGATGTTGCCATTGTAGTTACTTGATGAACATAATATAAGATTGAAACAGATCTCAGTCTGATTTATTCTTATAGTGGTACCATATGTTCATAGTCTAATTTGGAATGACTAGTGAATGAGCAAGACGCGAATGCCGTACTAAAGTGACCTCGGCATGGGGACATTACCACAAGAAAGGGACCAGGTTGGGGACATTATCACAAGAAGGGAACCAGGGTGGGGACATTACTAAAATAAGATCAGGATTTGGACATTACTACATTGAGCAAAAAATTCTGGTATTACTAAAATGTCACTTAGTCCTACAAGCAATGCAACACCACCAATATCAATTTTTTTCTATGTGCGACACACCAACCCAGCCAAGTTTGAGACCCCTGGTATAGTATATATTTACCGTACTCCACATTATTGTATTCTTGTCTTACCTGTTATATATATACTGAAACATAAGTGTTGTTTCTTTATGTTATAATGTCACTTTTGTGCATTATTAGAATTTCCTGCCAGTAATGACAGCGCCACATCTGCTGGAGAAATTATAGAAATGGGGCATCAAACTTTAGCACAAGCTCACTAATAAAATGAACAACACGCTGTAAATAAACTTTTTTAATACATCAATAAATCAATATTGCAAAACATAGAACTAAACAGAAATGTAATTGACATGAAATTAGAAATCACCAAACCCAGGATCCAGGAAGCACATGACCAAGAACCATAAAAGTCTCACTTGTATAATTCCTGGGGTTTTATGAGCAGGTATAGAAATACAATTCTAATGTGTCTCTGGGGAAGGCACATTATAATGACACCATGCTGAACACAAACCCTAAGCATTGCGTGGCGTATAACCTTCTTAGTATTCTCTAGAAATAGCTGTGGTCGTTGACCATTCCTTTTGGGTTGCTTTGGCTTTTGTCATATTTGCATCTATTTAAATGAGCGAAATGTTCCTCCTTACATGCTTTCTTAACATGTCTACATTTTTATATAAGTGTAATGCGTATAAAAAGAATTAAAACAAGAAAGAAAATAACAAGTGTGAGAAGTCAACCATGAACTAATGACTATCAGACTTTTATAGCACGGAGCGCTGGTTACATTGATATTATTTTTGCGCTTTATTAGAGATTTGCTTGCTTGTCAGCTTTAAGGATCTGTCTATACACAATTGGAAGGGGGAAAGGATTATATCAGTGTAAATCAGAAATGGGGTCAGGATAGGCTCACCACAATTTCCAAAGACTGTCGGTGCACCGGAACCTTAGCTGGACTCCACGTAATGATACAAATTCAAAGAAAATCTGGCACCACACTTGCTTGAGGTTAAAAGTGTATCCAATTCGTTATTTAATCATCCGAAATTAAAATCAACATTCTTTGGGTACGCAGCCCCTGCTCCATGCCTGACACATTTCGGATTGCTCCTTAATCATAGGCATACAACGATGTGAATAAAACACATGGAGAAGTAGCAGAAATACTCCCACACCTTTGCACCAATCGGTGATTAATTAACAAACTGGTAACACCTGTATTCAGTAGGAACCTTCTTTTAACCATAATGGTACCTTTACACGCCGCAACAGGATGGTGGCAACAACCGGGTACATGTGAGAAATGTATCTTGCACCGCCAAATCAACCCGCTGTTGCGGCGTGTGAACACGGTTGTTGCCACCCGTCACTTGAGGCACCTGTTTCAGAGCAGAGCCCTAAAACAGGTGGATTTCTAGGCGATGGTTGTGGGTTGTATCGGCGTGTAAATATGGTAGGGTAAGGTTTATTCGTCACCTAGATAACTCCCCGGGGCGTGACACAGCCTCCGGGAAACCACCCCCCTTCAGCGATCATTGGAGGAAGCTCTTGCGTTACGATTGGTAGTCGCTGCATAGGGAGGCATGTTTAAGGAGCTGACCACTCACACTACACAATTGCTCGAGCGTCATGTATTAGTCTGCCTCCTGTGCTGGCTGGCCAATCATGATGCTATTGCTTTGTCCAATCAGCGTTCGGAATTCTCCTAATCCACAATTGTGGCACGCCTATGTGTTGTCCCTGCTGCCTTTGTCCCGCCCTTATTACCTTGTTATTGCGGCGTGTAAATGTGGTAAGGTAAGCTACAGAAGGTTACTTGTGGCACCCAGCGGTGTATCCAGAGATAGATGTAACCTACCGTAGCGCACCTTGTTGCGGCGTGTAAAGGTGGTGCGTTTACAGTTGGCAACCGTTTGTGCGTGCTCGTGCATGTGAAACACTCGGTTGTTGCCACCATCCTGTTGCGGTGTGTAAAGGTACCATAAATGTTACTAGGGATTATAAAGCCACAGTTTGAAATCAGATTAGTTTATCACAATAACTCTTACATCTGATCTGTACATACCTATCTGGGAGGAGGAATTCGCTTATGACTATGCTTGTTTTTACAGAGCAATCTATATTTCCATAGCTTACTCCTTTACCAAGATACTTTACTGATGTACAGGTCATAATCAATCCAAGTTAACCCTACCTACTCATAATCGACATTATTGAAAGAACTGTTTGTATACCAAATTAGATGTTAAATAACCCCTTCACACCCTGGGTCAATTAAATGTTTCCCATGTCTTTGCTGAATTATTCCGGGCAGATTTTAATAACCATACACACACACAAATCCTGTGTTAACATGGCTGCTTCCACAGGTGAGTTTCAGCATTTGACAAGAAACATATGCCCAAACAGATCCCAGTATATTGGATCAATAGATAGAATATTACCCAGTGTTCTCGATCTCCGTGGGACACACCTATATTCCCCTTTCAGGATTTTTGACAATTAACTATCCTGATTCAAAATAGGTAGGAATCTGTGCATAAGGGATACAATATCATAAAAATCATCATGATAGTCTGTAGAAAAGGTAGATATACATATTTTACTGCTACTCCTCACATTGGGTCGAGCTCTGCAACAGGCATTTTATCCCGATTCCACCAACAAAGAAGTTCTTGGTTGGCCTCCAGCTATGGAGGCTGCACGTTCCAACATTCAAGGTTTATGACCTCGGTTTGCTAGACGACGGCATATCCTGCGGTTCTCAGCCAATAAGGATTCCTGTGTGGAACATGATCTTTTCACCCGTACAAACTCTCCCACAGGGATTGATTCAGCCTACTATTTGCAGCTGGACGGCTGTCCAATGGGGGCGAATTTCTCACCCTCCTTTGCTAACCTGTACATGAGTGTTTGAGAGAAAGACTATACAAACAATGGAGAACCTGTTCTTGGAGGAGGTAGTCTGGGGGAGGTACATCAACGATGTACTCCTCATTTGGAGGGGAGTCATCGATGTGCTCCCCCCCGGGCTGCCACTGAGGGCAGGTTCGAAGAGTTCATAAATTATATTAATAAGAACGATATGAATATCTCCTTCACATATCAGGTGCAGGGTAACAGTGCTGCGTACCTGGATGTAGTTTTGCAGAGAGAGGAATCATCAGGTTTCATTCACACCTCGCTATACCGCAAGGTGATTAGCGGTAATTCAATTTTGCATGCGGAGAGTTGTCACCCACGACATGTCATCCACAATATCCCTGCGGGAGAGTTCGTATGGGTGAAAAGATCATGTTCCACACAGGAATCCTTATTGGCCAAGAACCGCAGGATATGCCATCGTCTAGCAAACTGAGGTTATAAACCTTGGATGCTGGAACGAGCAGCCGCCATAGTTGGAGGCCGATCGAGGACTTCTATGTTGGTGGAACCGGGGTAACATGCCTGTTGCAGAACTCAACCCAATGTGAGGAGCAGCAGTAAAATATGTATATCTACCTTTTCAACAGGCTATCATGATGATTGTTATGATATTGTATCCCTTATGTACAGATTCCTACCTATTTTGAATCAGGATAGTTAATTGTCAAAAATTCTGAAAGGGGAATATAGGTGTGTCCCAAGGAGATCGAGAACACTGGGTAATATTCTATCTCCCAGTATGTTTCGCGGGGAGGTAGTGCAGCCCACGTGGTTAAAGTACACTGTTTCCTTTTGCTGTGGTGGTAAAAAGAGCAATTTGTGTCCCCATATTGAAAGGACAAATGTCTTTATCAATAATGTTAACAACAAACAATATAAGATTGGGGCATATATTAATTGCAATACCACCCATGTGGTATACCAGGCAACTTGTACAATCTGTCATAAATACTATGTGGGCTGCACTACCCGTCCGCTGAAGAAAAGGCTCAATGAGCATATGACTGCCTCGAAACTTGGCACTATAGCTAGTCATAAAAACATGTCAGGTCTTTCTCGACACTTCCTTGAGGTGTATGGTGGAGCTTTGGATACATTGACCGTAAACGGCAGATAAAGAGTTCCAAGACCGTCAAGGGGCGTTGACTGGGAATGCCTGCTACTATGTAGGGAAAATCATTAGATCCTGGCTCTCAATGCATGACACCCTAAAGGGTTAAACTATCGTGCAGATTTTCTGTATTTCTACTGATCCAATATACTGGGATCTGTTTGGGCATATGTTTCTTGTCAAATTCTGAAACTCACTTACCTGTGGAAACAGCGATGTTAACACAGGGTTTGTGTGTGTATGGTTATTAAAATCTGCCCCGAATAAGTCAGCAAAGCCATGGGAAACAATTAGTTGACCCAGGGTGTGAAGGGGTTATTTAACATCTGATTCGGCATACAAACAGTTCTTTAAATAATGTCGATTATGAGTAGGTAGAGTTAACTTGGATTGATTATGACCTGTACATCAGTAAAGTATCTTGGTAAAGGAAAAAGCTATGGAAATATAGATTGCTCTGTAAAAATGAGCAAAGTCATAAGCGAATTCCTCCCAGATAGGTATGTACAGATCAGATGTAAGAGTTATTGTGATAAACTAATCTGATTTCAAACTGTGGCTTTATAATCCCTAACAACATTTATGGTTAAAAGAATTTTCCTACTGAATACAGGTGTTACCGGTCTGCTAATTAATCACCGATTGGTGCAAGGGTGTATGAGTATTTCTGCTACTTCTCTCTCTATATATATATATACAGTTGTGGCCAAAAGTATTGACACCCCTGCAAATCTGTCAGATAATACTCAGTTTATTCCTGAAAATAATTGCAATCACAAATTCTTTTATATTATTATCTTACTTTAATTTGTCTTCAATGAAAAAACACAAAAAGAATTGTCCTAAAGCCAAATTGGATCTAATTCCACACACCATGTATGCCAAAAGCAGAATCAAAATGCACTCTCAGGTTGCAGTCAGAGCCCAAATGTGAAGCAAGCCCAGCTGCAGGCTGATAAATCACCTCTACCAGCAAGATGTGGGAGGCGATCTGCCATGCATACACTGAGCCCGCTTAGAGCACCATTCACACAGATACAGTTGATGCAGAGTGTCTGAAAGCGACCCATCCTGCGCCGCTGCTTGAGCGATGGGTCGCACAGTACGATACCTCTGCACCACTAGATGAATGGGACCCCTAAGGGCCCAACTGCAACCTGGATAGATAAAAAGTGCAAAAAGTCTCTTATATGATGAATAAAAACTTTTACAAATGGGATTTTGGTTCATGCAATGGCCAAGACATTTAAGCTGATGACCCATGACAAGGGATCCCATGCTCATCAGTCCTATCAAAAACTTGTGCAAAAAACTACTAGAAAAAAGCAGCATAAAAAAACTCACCATGTATGCCAAAAGCAGAATCAAAATGCACTCTCAGGTTGCAGTCAGAGCCCATATGTGAAGCAAGCCCAGCTGCAGGCTGATAAATCACCTCTACCAGCAGCTGGGCTTGCTTCACATATGGGCTCTGACTGCAACCTGAGAGTTGGGGAGCTTTTGGGGAGGTGTAGCGACGTCAAAACGACGTTGTTGCGTGTGACACGTAGATACGACAACGATAAGTCTAAGATCATTGATCGTAGGTTTATGAACATGTCCATAAATCAGTCATTCGTTCAACCTGCAGCATCGGTGTGTGTGACACCTTTCCAACAATCTCGTTTATGACTTTGCCTATTCAGAACTGAAGCACGTAGGTGACCAAACAAACACAAGTATCGTTCACTTGTCGCGGAATCGTTGTTGCATCATTCAATATATCTGTACGTGTGACACCTCACTAGCGATCAATAAACGACGTTCAAGCGATCCAGGCCATGTCGGATTGTTTGTCGGATCGCTGTCACATCGCATCATGTAACCCGGGCCTTTACTCTAGGGCAGATCCAAATCTCCAAGAAGATTGTTCAGTTCCTTTTTGTGTTATAAGGTGTGGTTCAGTTGAGGTTGCTGACTGAAAGTCTGGGTCATGAGAGCAAGGTGCTTCATGGCACAATGAGCCCTCTTCTTCCTCACTTAACTCAACTGAAAATGTTTCTGGTGCTTCTGGAACCAGTAGTTCTTCTGTATGTGGTACAGGGTGTATTGCAGAGGACATGTTTGGATACTGTAAAGTCAACTTCTACCTTGAAACTCCTTTCCTAATGGGGGCACCATGCAAAAATAACTACCGTATATACTCGCGTATAAGCCGAGTTTTTCAGCCCAAAAATTGGGCTGAAAAGTCCCCCCCTCGGCTTATACGCGAGTCACTCGGTATACTGTGGGGGGGAGGCGGGCTGTGACCGGGGGCTGGAGGAGGCTGGAGGGGGCCGCAGTGACCGCGGGTGGTCACGTGGGGCCGCCTCATTAATGTAATGAATATGCACGGCATCCCCTCGTCCATCAGCGGCGGGGGGATGCCGTGCATATTGCTATACACTGGCCCCCAGCAGTAACACACAGCCCCCCCTCCTTAGTATGTCCCCCCCAAGCAGCGGCACTTGTCAAAATAGCAAACACTTTATACATCACCTCTCCGGCGCAGCTCCTCCGCTCCTCCGGTCCCGGCTTCTTCTTCCTGCTTGTGCCGGTGTCATGTGACCGGGCGCAGCCGATGACGTCATCTCCTACGCCCCGTCACAGCACTAGAAGCCGGCACAATAAGGAAGAAGCCTGGACCGGAGGAGCTGCGCCGGAGAGGTGATGTATAAAGGTGATGTATAAAGTGTTTGTTATTTTGACAAGTGTTTGTTATTTTGACAAGTGTCGCAGCCTGGGGGGACATACTAAGGAGGGGGGGCTGTGTGTTACTGCTGGGGGCCAGTATACCTGCAGAGGGGCCTGTATACCACCACTGAGGGCCTGTATACACTGCAGAGGGGCCTATATACCACCACTAGGGGCCAGTATACCTGCAGAGGGACCTGTATACCACCACTGAGGGCCTGTATAATACCACTGCTGAGGGGCCTGTATACTATTACTATATACCAGTGATGGGGGGCTATATAATAGGATGGGGGTCTGCTGCATTTCATACCCTAGGCTTATATGCGAGTCAATAACTTTTACCAACTTTTGGGGGCAAAAGTAGGGGGGTCGGCTTATACACGGGTCGGCTTATACACGAGTATATACGGTAATTGGTAGAGTGATCAGTTGGTGCCCTCCAGATCATTGGGACTGCAAAAGACATAGATTGCCTCTTGCCAAGCAACCATTGGGTAAAATATGGTGCACATCTATTGCAGCATATATGTGGAGTCCAACTCTTGTCCTAATCTCCTATTTTGCAGCCAAAATACAGGTTGTGGGCTTTCCTCATCATGGTAGTCAAGTTTCATCTTTATGATGCAAAAGTGACTTCTCTTGTAGCAAAACTATCCACTTTGTTAATGCAAGCACGAAGCACATGAAAAAAACATATGGAAACATGTCAGTATGCTAGGAAACTAAGCTAAGGATATATACTGTATATACCTTACACAGAGAGCATTTATAAAAGTAGGTGATGCAACTGTAATTAGGATTACAATATCGGAGATGAGTTTGTTTGATTGGTCACCCTAAAATGATAAAATACTGAAGGCTCAATACACCAAATAGATGATGCAATAGACTAGCTACTAACAATTCAATAGTGATGATAAAATAATAAAGATGCAGTTTTTCTATAAACCTGCATGAAACATGTCATAGGTATATACAACCTACACTTAAGGCCACGTTACACCTTTCAACATCGTTCCCGACATTGTTCAAAAGTGACGTCAGGAACGATGTTGAAACGACATCGTTGTTGCGACGTTGCGTGTAAACGCACAATTCAACAACGATAGTTGTTCAAGTCAGAGTAGATAGGTTTTCCTGCATGCAGGAAAACCTGTCAACTTCAATTTAAGCAACCTGCGGCATCGTTCGGTGTGACACCGCAACAGCCATGTCACGGCCGATCCAGCCTATTCACTGCATTGCAGCAGATCGCTCACTGGGTTGATCCCAGCCCAGCGAGCGATCGCTGCGCCAACATCGCGGTGCCGTCACCGGCAACATCTTGCCATCTGACAGCTAGGCTGCAATGTCAGAAGTGAGCACGCACCCGCAGCATCGTATCCGACATCGCAGCCGATGTTGGAAGATGTAACGGGGCCTCTAATCTTGAAGATTAGACTAGATCAGCAAATTTAGGCATTATATTAATTTTCAACACCACACAATTAGGTTCAACTGTTTGATTCTCTGAACCAATTTGGCGTAGAATAGTGTAATGTTTGGCCATGCTCTGTTTGCAGATGAAGATTCTCTTTGCTTCTGACAACCCCCCTTTGTTAAAAGTTTCAGTGATCATCTGCAATCTTATAGGTAACATGGCAAGAAGTGTTAATTTTCCCTGCAGTGCCCCCACAGAAGAAATAAAGTAGTACACCATTCAGATTGAAATTACTGGACCATTTGTGTATTATACACACGTGCAAGGTTGGGAGTGAGACCTCTTTGTACCCTTCTTCACTGTTGACTCTTCACACACTACTGTATACACACATGTAATCTCCAGACCACCATGTCAGTAGTAGTTGAAATGGCCTCTATAACAATCCTTTTATATTAAAACATTTGGTCTGGCCTAAGGCTCACCTGGTTAGTTTTTGTATGTTCACACAGAGATTTTTTAAGCAACCAAACAGTTAATAAACATAATATACTTACAGGGTACGAGTTCTCCCTTCCTGCGCTGCGTCACTTCTGGGCCGCTCATTATCTTCTGGGCGTAGGTGATTGGCTATTGGAGCCAGTGACCTGAATATTCCCAGAAGATAATGAGTGGCCCGGAAGTGCCGCAGTGCCGTGGGACAGCTGGAAGGAAGAAGGCAGACCCGGTAAGTATAATGATTATGTTTATTAACTGTCTGCTTGCGTTAACAGTCCAACCCCAGTCCTGAACACTACAGACCCCGACCAGTTTGCCCATCACTATAAATAAGTTTTTAGCATTTTATACCAATCACAGAGGACACTAGAATAGCAGAAGCAGCTATATCATGTGAACACGTTCTTCTCTACAGTATTTCTTTTTTCTTTAGTAGTGGTACAAAAGTGAAATACCATTGGATGTCACCTGTTATTACATTTAGGTCACAAATTATGTTGTCAGAGAACCAAAGCAGTGCGCAGAAATGTGCGGATAATCTGCTTACTCCATAATGAAGTGCAATTCTCATGAATTAAACAGGCTAAAGTGTTTCCATGTGAAAAGGGGGAAACCTTAATCTGCATCTGCAATGCCTTGTGACTGTCAGTCAATAGTCACCATTTTATTATAAAATTCATTATCATATTGCAATAGCAACCCAATAAGGAAAAATGGTCCATAGAGTAATTTACTTATGTATTATTTATTGTATATAGTATGTATTAATGAGCTGACACTTTAATATACAATAATATACAACATAACAACTTTAGGGTCATGCCAGACAGTGTGCAGTGAATACAGTCAAAGAATGAATGAAGTTTATCAAATGGAGTTTTTGCAAATGTCTAGAAAGGACCAAATTATAAGAGTAAAATTGAATTCTATTGAATATACTAAAAAAATTTGCATTTTTGATAACAGAGTTTTGTTACTTTGCTTTTTCCCCGAATTCAGCTAAATGGTGGCCAAATGGCAAAAGTTTTAAGAACAAAAATAGAATTTATACTCACCCCTCTACTCATGCATTTGCACCAATCAGGTCCTCAGAACCTCATGTTTCTGCTATATTAGCTTCGTCCTGTTCACTTTAGGGCAGGACTTCTGGCAGTGATCAGGTCTCAGAGGTGACTGCTCGTCACACTTCCATGACATCATGATGAGACATCTGAGGCCTGGGCACGGCTAGAAGTCCTGGCCTAGAGTGAACAGATCAAAAATGCAAAAGTGAAAAGATGGGGACCAGTCAGTGGGCAAGACCCCAGAGCATAATATGGGACATTCAATTAATGGAGAATTTCTTAGCTGCAAATCAAATTTCAAGGGAAAATCTCTGCAATTTTTAATACTTCAAGCCTTGACAATTATTTTTACTTCATGACCCAGTTTAATCGCTTAGCACAAATAGATGCTCCCTTACTTCCATACTAGAGTCTGCATGTGTTGAGGGGACTCAGTCGTTACATAGCCTCCACACACAATTCCTACAAGTGTTACTGACTCACTGTGGCCGGGTCAACACACCGCAGGCGTTTCTTCTCCTGCCGGTAGTGGGGCCCGGTGGTCCAGATCAATATGTCGTCTGAACAGTTAAGGGGTTAATTGTTTTGTGACGCCACCTGTGAGAGTTCCGGTGATGTCCACCGGCGCTGCTTGGGCCTCCGGGGAATGGGATGCAGCAAGATGGGACGCTCCCCACAGGACGAGCGGGAGTCCCCGGAGCCAGGAGCTGCACAAGATGTTGTGAGGCAGCTGCAGTTCTTCTAGTATGCGGAGATGGACAGTTCTGAAAAAGGCACAGACACTGAAAGTCTCTGTAACGGGTACTTTACTGTAACCAGCAGGTGATGCATGGTATACAGTTAACGGGTAACGGACCGGGTGGACTCAGCAATGACCAGTGTTTCTCAGAGCTCCGCGGTGTTCCTCCATTCTAAGCTAGTTGTGTTGCCATTGTCGCCTTTGAGTGCCAAGGTCGGGTACAAGGAGGCTGCTTCAATTTCCCTACCGGTGAATTCTAGACGGATTTGTGGGGAGCCTTGGGTCCTTTTGGTGGGTACTCTGCTGGCAAGACGACTCTGTGTGTGCGGCTGTGGTGGGGTGCTCCTGGAAAGCAGTCCTCCACTCCTGGTTTGCATGGCAGTGATAAACGACTCCCAGCTTCGGAACCAGTAATCCGGTTGTAAATAGGCACGGGGATGTTTTGGCCCGTATATGGTTGCCCAGGGACCGGTTGTTGAGGCACTGGGATAATGGCGCCTAACCGGTGGTGATCGTGGCCTGGGGGCTGCACGGAACTGTGTAAGGCCCCCTCTCCTACATTCCTCCTGGCCACGTCTGCTTCCTCCTTCTCCTACATTCTTGCAGACTCTCTGTTACTCCTGCAGACTCTTGGTGTTAACTCCTTTTCTGCACTAAGTTCTCCACTAAACACTACCTCTACACTCCACCCACCAGGACCTTATTGGCCCTCTATACTGATGTGCATGTAGGGTATGGAGCTCTGAGTTTTAACCATGTCATTGCTTAGTCAGAGAATATTGCTGCTGCTGTCTTGGCTGCAATACACTCCTGTGACGCACTCGTTGCGGGGCGCCACATTACCTGTATGTGTCACAGCAGCAGAACAAAATGAAAAATCTACCAGGACTGGTATGTGATAAAAGGGCCAACTGAGGCTCCCAAAAACCTCGAGCTAGCCCTTCTCCTGGTCGCCGGGCTTTCAGTGTAGCTTCCAGGCACTTTTAGAAGTCATTAACCTGCAGATTAACCCCATAAATTGTTTGGGGGTGAAATGCTGCCAAAACATTTTCCATTACCATAAATAATAACGTAAACTTTAAGAGTGAATATGTCCATAAAGGAGAGGAAAGAGTGAAGACTACTTTGTTTTCAGCTCTGCAGCCTCTATTTCATGATGTGGTCAGTTTAACATGCTCAAACTGGTGAATAGTCCTAAGAACATGAACACAGTAAGTGCCGACCACCATAGTAACCTGTTCCAAAAGTCATTCTTAATTTTGCCATTTCCAAAATCCTAACAATCAGCCTGAAACTATACCTTATTGGTGATCATTACAAGGTAACAAACGCTCACTACAAGAAAACATTTGTCATAAAGAACAAGAATAGTTCCTTTCCATATTGGTCATTGAAGAACCTTAATTAAAATGGTTATTAAAGAAAGCTGGTGGTTGTGATTCTACAGGATCGCAAACAACAAGCTTATTGCTCTTGTGAATCGGCACTTTGAGGTCTCAACTAATGACTTGATTTACGTACATGGAACAAAAGCTTGGAGTGAACTTTGCACAATAATCGTCAGACCTTTTCCTCTTCTCATAGAACTCGTTAAATCAGCCTTTATTAACCACTGTTAAATATATTAAAAATCTCAGAATGAAAAGCTGCAGGACAACAGATATACGACAGAGGAAATGTCTTGTACAACATAATGCTCGAAAATAATCATCTGGGGCAGCGAGGAGTAAAGTAAGTACAAAATGTACGCAACCGCATGGACGAGGGTTTGATACTCCAAAAACATAGATTTACTGGTGAAAGTCAATAGATCTAACCTTGGCAATTGATACGGCAACCATTGCGTTGGCAACAAAAAGATTGTAGTTGGGACACAGCATTCATTAAATATAAGTGAAAAGCTTAATTGGATCTGTTACCAGAATTCTCAATATAGAGTATCTACACTATCAAACAAATCTCTAACACTTGATGGAGTTTGAAGAGATGGGCAGTGTAATACCACATAGCATCGAATTTGAGTCAGTTTTCACGAAGTTCATGATTATATGTGAATTCTAACACAACAATTTCACTTGCTAGGTATTGCATTTTATATATATATATATATATATATATATATATACAGTGCCTTGTGAAATTATTTGACCCCCTTGAACTTTTCAACCTTTTGCCACATTTCAGGCTTCAAACATAAAGATATAAATTCTAATTTTTTCGTGAAGAACCAACGAGTGGGACACAATCGTGAAGTGGAACGAAATTTGTTGGATATTTAAAACTTTTTTAACAAATAAAAAAACTGAAAAGTGGGACGTGCAATATTATTCGGCCCCTTTACTTTCAGTGCCGCAAACTCACTTCAGAAGTTCAGTGAGGATCTCTGAATGATCCAATGTTGTCCTAAATGACTGGTAATGATAAATAGAATCCACCTGTGTGTAATCAAGTCTCCGTATAAATGCACCTGCTCTGTGATAGTCTCAGGGTTCTGTTTCAAGTGCAGAGAGCATCATGAAGACCAAGGAACACACCAGGCAGGTCCGAGATACTTTTGTGGCAAAGTTTAAAGCCGGAGTTGGATACAAAAAAAATTTCCCAAGTTTTAAACATCTCAAGGAGCACTGTGCAAGTGATCATATTGAAATGGAAGGAGTATCAGACCACTGCAAATCTACCAAGACCCGGCCGTCCCTCTATACCTTCATCTCGAACAAGGACAAGACTGATCAGAGATGCAGCCAAAAGGCCCATGATCACTCTCGATGAACTGCAGAGATCTACAGCTGAGGTGGGAGAGTCTGTCCAAAGGACAACAATCAGTCGTACACTGCACAAATTTGGCCTTTATGCAAGAGTGGCAAGAAGAAAGCCATTTCTCAAAGATATCCATAAAAAGTCTCATTTGAAGTTTGCCACAAGCCACCTGGGAGACACCAAACATGTGGAATAAGGTGCTCTGGTCAGATGAAACCAAAATTTAACTTTTTGGCCACAATGCAAAACGATATGTTTGGCATAAAAGCAACACAGCTCATAACCCTCAAAACACCATCCCCACTGTCAAACATGGTGGTGGCAGCATCATGGTTTGGGCCTGCTTTTCTTCAGCAGGAACAGGGAAGATGGTTAAAATTGATGGGAAGATGGACGGCGCCAAATACAGGACCATTCTGGAAGAAAACCTGTTGGAGTCTTCAAAAGACCTGAGACTGGGACGGAGATTTATCTTTCAACAAGACAATGATTCCAAACATAAAATAAAATCTACAGCCATCCTCCCCGCCGCCAATAAGCCCCGACTTACGGGACCTGTGGTGACATCTGTGCCATGGGCGGAGCCACGTCACATGACCATGACGTCACCACAGGTCCTTCTGCACCGCACGCACAACACATCGAGAAGCAGCCAGGTAATTGTGCTGCATCCCACACCACCGTCAGCCCTGCATTCATCCCAAGCTCTCCCTCACACTTACTCACCCTCCACTCACTGAACCTCCACTCACTCAAGCCACACTCACTGTGCCCTACACTCACTCTACCCCTCACTCAGCCCACACTCACCCTGCACATAGCCCACACTCACTCTGACCTGCACTCACTCAGCCCACACTCACTCTGCCCTGCACTCTCTACATCTCACTCAGCCCACACTCACTCTGCACACACTCAGGCCACACTCACCCTCTTCTCACTAAGCCCACACTCACTCACCCTCCACTCACTTAGCCCACACTTACTCAACCTTCACTCACTCACCCTGCACTCACTCAGCCTCCACTCACTGAGCCCACACTCACTCTGCCCTGCACTCACTCTGCCTTGCACTCACTCTGCCCTGCACTCACTCTGCCCCGCACTCACTAAACCCACATTCACTCTGCCCGCCACTCACTCGCCCTTCACTCACTGAACCCAAACTCACTCTGCCCTGCACTCTCTACATCTCACTCAGCCCACACTCAACCTTCACTCACCCCACACTCATTCACCCTTCACTCACTCACCCTTGACTCACTTATCCCACACTCTCTCACCCCACACTCTCTCACCCTGCACTCACTCACCCTGCACTCACTGACCCCACACTCACTCTACCCTGCACTCACTCTGCCCTGCACTCACTAAACCCACATTCACTCTGCCCCCTCACTCACTCTGCCCCCTCACTCATCCCCACATTCACTCTGCCCCACCACTCACTCCCCCCACACTCACTCACCCTGCACTCACTCTACCCACGCACCCTGCACTCACTGTGCCCCACGCTCACTATACCTGCACTCTGCCCCACCACTCATTCAGCTCCACACTCATCCAGCCCCACGCTCACTCTGCCTACACCATGGTTACCCTGCATTCACCCAGCCCCCACTCACCCAGCCCCGTACTCATTCAGCCTACACCATGGTTACTCCACACTCACTCAACCTGCACTCACCCTGCCTGCTCAGCCTGCACTCACTCCACTCAGCCCGCATTCACCCCACTCAGCCTGCAGCGCGCTCACCGCACTCACCTCAGTCACCTCACTCACCCTGCGCCAGGCTGAACGAGGAACTGCGCCATTTCCTCATCCCACCATCCTCTGCCGCCACATTACACAAAGCACACAGGAGGGAGCCAGAGACCGAGGGCCAAAATCACCACGCACAGGACACACTGCACAAGGTGAAGTGACAGCTGCTACCCCCAGTGACAAAGAGCCCGCCCCCATCTTCATGTCACCGCACTCCCGATGCGATAGCATCGGGCCTTTTTACTAGTAAAATATATAATGTACACACATTTCACACTGCATGTATTACACATCTGTCCCAAAGCAAGGTTTTGACCCTCTCATCCCATCATCCAGCTCCCGTGTGATCGTCGGCATGGGCCTATGTAAGGCTCAAAAGAGACACATCTGAATAGAGATTTTCCTTTTTAACAAAAATAAATGAAGAAAAAAATATGTACTTTTGCACCTCAAAATACTGGGATCACACTTGATAATCAAGCTTTGAATTCAGAATATCTATTAAACTGCCCAGTTAGGACAGATGGGTTATGACTGACTCTCAAGGTACCATCACACCCCGCCATATTGACGGCGAGATGGCTGGCAATCTCCGGATTCGGCGATGTGGAAACCACACCGCCTGTGCGTAGTGGCGTGTGACTGTGCAATTCTACGGTGAGAAATCGCTGGTGAAGCGTCGCCTGATTGCCCTGCACTGCAGGGAAATCAGGCGACATCAACCTGCCGATTTAAACAGATTGTGCCATGTGACAGAGCGATAGCGATATACACAGCAATCCTGAAATCAATCCCATAGGCGTGCTTGGATGGTGTTTTTTAGCGCCGCATATGCGGCGATTGGTGGGTGATACTGCGTTCCGCTTGGCTGGCCGTGTCCGAAGCGCCTTAATTGATGACCCGTGTGTTCACGCAAGGCTGACCAATGGAAATGCAGTTGCGTTCACCAACCGGGGCATGGTGAAACAAACTCTAGCATGCCCCTATCGAAACAGTATGGCTACATCACTGCTACGATTGTGGCGTGTGATGTGTGAAGGGAAGATCGCTTCTGGTCTTCTGCAGGCGATTTCCAGGAGATCGCATGCTAGATCTCTGTGTGTGACAATTCCACAGCGATCAGAATAAAGTGCCCGAAACGTCAAATCGCCGGCGATATGGAAGCCTTATGGAGGCGTGTGACTGTACCTGTAGTGTGTTGTATTATATGAACAAAATGAGGCGACATTTAAGGCTCTGTTACTTCAGTATATTACAGATCTATTGAGTGACTATACAGCAGCTACAATTGTTGACTGCTTATTGCTTGAATCTTTGGATTAGTACTCTTAGGCCGACTTCACACCACAGTTTTGGAGCGCTCAGGCAGTGTCCGGTGTTTTGTTGGATGCACCAGACACAGCCTGACAGCTCCTGACAGAATAGAACCGGAGGGCAAATATTCCCTCCGATTCTGTTTTCTGCCGGATTCAGGACTGTGCGGCTGCTGCTGCTGTTCAGGTCCTGAAATTTCACAACATGGGCGCTGCATCGCGCCTGATTCGGGAGGATCTGGGTGGATCCGTTTGGATCTGGTTTTGTTTAACTTTTTGCCCCGGACACAAAAATGCTGCAAGCTCCGATTTTGAGTCCTGGGCAAAAATCGAAAGCAGCCTGATGCTGCCGGACAGGGACAAAACACAGGGGCAAATCACTGCCATCCGACCCTATCCTAAGCAACACTGGCATAAAACTCACACGAGAAAAACTTCCATTGATCTCGAACCAATGTTAAACAATCAGTCAGGTCAGATAGGTAATTTTTTTCCTCCACTGAGCTCGGACTGTGTGCAAAATCGCAGCACGCTGTGATTACACGTGTATGTCACATGCGAGTGGCTAATGAAAATCTATGGGTGCAAGTAAAAAATGCACCGTACAAACACATGATGAGAGTGGCGCAAGAAATGCACTCAAGTATTGGCCTATACAGATTTAACCTGATACAAATGAAAAAGGTTTATCCACCCCTTACAATTCTTGAATAAAGATGCATTACTTATGGATTGCACTGGGATTCAAAACCACCTACTCGCATCACACTCGCATCACACTCTCATCACACTCGCATCACACTCTCATCACACTCGCATCACACTCGCATCACACTCGCATCACACTCGTGTAGAGACCGGTGGTAAGGCCACGGGTGTGTGTGTATGATTTTTCTCAACAGAATCCCCATACTCAGGTTTAACCGATAATAATGTTTCTTTACTGGCAAACATGTTTATCTCACAGTCAACCGAACTATATGCGCACTTGTATATATTAGAGTCTCTGATTCTTCACTTCTGCCGGGTACACAGCAAGAAAAAAACACAACAATGAAGGTATCTTTCCCTGACTTTCCCTAAAATCACGTACCAGTCTATCACAGAAGAAGATGTCGCTCCCACGTCGCAGGCCTGGGGATCTCACGAGGACGGGTCCCGGTGCAGCGCTGAAGGGGGAAACTCCTCAGTCTTCTTCTTTGGTCTCCTTCCACAGGTAACGGAATATTTCTTTTAATGTCTCTCCCAGTCTCAGGGCACACCGAGCAGCAGAAGGGGAGATCACGGCAGTACAAATGGCTCCCTTATGTCGGTCACGGCCCCTGCACATGCACTCCGGGTGCTCGGCGGGCAAGGTTTTGCAGAGCGGCCAGAGTCACAGCACCAAAGTCCAGTGGCCCAGGATCAGTCACAGGGGCTTCTGCGGGGTGATTTTTCCAGCAAGGTGTAGCAAAGTAGCCCTCTTTCAACAGACATCCAAAGGCAGATCTTCCCTGGCTCAGCTCTGGATCTATACTGACTTCCTGCTACTCTCTCTTCCTGAGTAAACACATTTGCTGAAAAGGGAATTTCCCACTTCCCTGCGTTTGTTTCAGCACTTGTCCACAAGGGGCAGTATCGGACTGTGTAATGTTCACTTCAGTGTCCATTTCAATAATACAATCTGAATTGCTCACCTCACTACATACCCCCCCACTTAAAGGTTGACAGTCCCTGTCAACAACCATCGGCTCCAAGGCAGTGATGGCCGTTGATATCACAGGGATTGATCTCCGGCGGAGTAGGGAACTCTGTTGGGGGAAACCGTCATCCCCCCGTTCACTTTCGTTCCCTTGTTCAGGGCTCACAATATCTCCAATAAACTCAGTCCCGTTTTCTACCCGGGGAGAGTAGGATCGCCGGCGGTAGCGGTGCCGGTTGGGGGCAAATCTGCTTCCTTTAACAGGAACACCCCCAGGACCGGTGACGTCGGCGGCCTCTGTACCCCTCTCTCCCTTCACAACATCAAACTGTACCACCTCCCCATCACCAACGCTGCGGAGGCACTTACGAGGAATGTTACGCTTTATGGCAGTCTGATGTACAAACACGTCATCCTTTGTGTCATTCCTGTTGATGAAGCCATACCCATCGCGGACATTAAACCACTTCACCGTCCCCTGGACCCGAGTGGCCAGCACTTGCTTATCGGTCTGGCTCTGTCTCTTCACACCCTTTTCCCTGATCTCCCCTGCCGAGCGAGCCGCTTTGGCGGGGGCGTCTAGTTTAAAGGTGGCTGCTGTTGTGGGGCATGACTTGCTGGTTCTGGTATATCGGACCACGGGTGGAGGATGCGGACAACGGTTTGCCCTATGGCGGGGGTCGCCGCATGTCCAGCACCTTCCCATAGGCCAGCTGGGTTGCTGTCTCGCTTGCCTGTCCGCCTGTTGGTCTAGCATGTGCTGTAGCTGTAGTATCTGTTTCTGCAACTCTGCTACTATCTGCTTCAATTCTTCCGTGTCACTGTTCGGAGTGCTGGCACCGGATATGGACCTGCAGGCCGTCGTATAAGTCTGGTTATAAGTTACTACCGGGAGGAGATTCTGTTGATCACACATCCTGCCGACTACGCCAGATGTAGCGACCGGTGGTAAGGCCGCGGGTGTGTGTGTATGATTTTTCTCAAGAGAATCCCCATACTCAGGTTTAACCGATAATAATGTTTCTTTACTGGCAAACATGTTTATCTCACAGTCAACTGAACTATATGCGCACTTGTATATATTAGAGTCTCTGAATCTTCACTTCTGCCGGGTACACAGCAAGAAAAAAACACAACAATGAATGTATCTTTCCCTGACTTTCCCTAAAATCACGTACCAGTCTATCACAGAAGAAGATGTCGCTCCCACGTCGCAGGCCTGGGGATCTCACGAGTACGGGTCCCGGTGCAGCGCTGAAGGGGGAAACTCCTCAGTCTTCTTCTTTGGTCTCCTTCCACAGGTAACAGAATTTTTCTTTTAATGTTTCTCCCAGTCTCAGGGCACACCGAGCAGCAGAAGGGGAGATCACGGCAGTACAAATGGCTCCCTTATGTCGGTCACGGCCCCTGCACATGCACTCCGGGTGCTCGGCGGGCAAGGTTTTGCAGAGCGGCCAGAATCACAGCACCAAAGTCCAGTGGCCCAGAATCAGTCACAGGGGCTTCTGCGGGGTGATTTTTCCGGCAAGGTGTAACAAAGTAGCCCTCTTTCAACAGACATCCACAGGCAGATCTTCCCTGGCTCAGCTCTGGATCTATACTGACTTCCTGCTGCTCTCTCTTCCTGAGTAAACACATTTGCTGAAAAGGGAATTTCCCACTTCCCTGCGTTTGTTTCAGCACTTGTCCACAAGGGGCAGTATCGGACCGTGTAATGTTCACTTCAGTGTCCATTTCAATAATACAATCTGAATTGCTCACCTCACTACACTCGCATCACTATTCAGAAAACATTTGTGCGACTGTCATGCATCAAAATTGCTCCGATTATGCATACGCTAGTGTGCTTCTACCCTTACACTGAGATTATCACTTCCATTTTTAAGTTAATACATCAGCACTAAAATAGTACACCACAATCACATTACTCCTTTTTACATCCCTTTGCTGTGTGCTCTGAGCTCCTACTCCTACACAATACAGGCATAATATAGTGCTCCTTGGTCGACCGCTATCTATTATACTAGCTATGATGGCCTCTCAGATTGATAATGGTACACCATGTGATCTAACGTTTGCATGGCATTATGGGGAAACCCATGCGGTCACACCTGCTGCCTTTAGCATGCTGTTTAGGTTCACCTGTGGAGGTGGATCTCATGTTGGCACATGGGCCTCAGTGCAGCAGACAGGTGAGGCACGCAGGATAGCAGAGGCACTGAAAGTCAAAGGCAGACAGAAGTCCAGAAGCAGTTACACATTTTACTTTTTGCCTACTTATTTCAATACTACATTTTGCCATTGGTACACCATGCAACAACAACAGTTGTCTGTAGAATCATTTTGAGGGGGTGTGACTTCCACCTGGTATCAGTTTTTACAGTAGTCCTTTATGGATGGGGAAATTAAGAATGCATGTAATTTAACCCAAGCTTTGTAAATAAATTAGTAGATAGAGATATTTAAAGGGAACCTGTCAGTTTTTTATGCCCCCACTGCTATTACTGTCTGCATCTGCAGCTTCATAATACTATTCTAATCATCAATGTCTGAGCTTATAGTGTAATGTTAAAGGTGAAATTAAAGCATTTTTACACTTACATTTTCTTACAAAAATGAGGCAGTGTGTAGGAGGATATAGTCACTCTGGCAGGTTAATAGTTAACATTTCTGATGCTGTGGGACCTGCGTGATGTCACGATCATGTGATTTGCCCATAATGATTTTGCTTGCTTAGCTTCGCCCACTGTGGTCACATGATCATTACATCACACAGGTCCTTTAAACTGAGAAGTTTTCACTGAGTTAACTATTAATTTGCCAGAGTGACTATGTCCTCCAAGGTGTAGTCACTGCCTCATTCAAATAACAAAATGTAAGTGTATAGATGCTTTTTTTTACCTCTAATATGACAATATTAGTTCAGACAGGGATGATTAGAATAGTACTACGAAGCTGCAGATACAGATATTGATAGCTTAGGAGGCATAAATGAGCTGACAGGTTCCCTTAAACTGTATCACAAAAAAGCAGTAAAACAACGTGTAAAAATACTCTGCTGTAATGAATAATAGTAAAAAGCAAGTGCTGATAAAAATCAGTGTCAGTAACAGGTATTCAGTTAATACATTTTTTGGAAAAAAATGTACGAAGCCGCTCTATCAACGTCAAGCTAACAAATATTAGAGCAGTCCCTATCTAATGTATGTAAAACCTGATCATGTATACAGTACCTATAGATGTAGGATGCAGACAGGCCAGAGTCCAATATGGACACGGTGAAGAAACGGCTTTTTATGTGCATGGCTCACAAAGGAAGGGGTGGGGACACTCCCCTACCTTGCAAAACAAGAAAACTAATTAGACATTTACAAATGAGCTATGCACAAAGTGAACAGGTCTGTAAGGCCGTGTTCACACCACAAGAAAACTAGATCACAAAAAAGCAGTAAAACAACGTGAACAAATACTCTGCTGTAATGGATAATAGTAAAAAGCAAGTGCTGATAAAAACCAGTGCCAATACCAAAGTATTTAATTAATATGTTTTTTGCAAAAAATGTATGGAGCGTCTCTACCAATGTCAAGGTAACCCGTATTAGAGCAATCCCTATCTATTGTATTTAAAACCTGATCATGTGTACAGTACCTAGAGATGCAGGATGCAAGCAGGCCAGAGTCCGATATGGACACTGTGCAGAAACTGGTTTTTATGCTGTTTTTTAAAATATATTGTAATATATTAGGGACTGCCCTAATATGGATTACCTTAACATTGGTAGAGTGGCTTCGTACATTTTTTGCAAAAAACGTATTAACTAAATACCCTGTTATTGACACTGTTTTTTTTCCAGCACTTACTTTTTACTATTAACTGTTACAGCAGAGGATTTTTACAGGTTGTTTTACTGCTTTTCTTTTTATCTAGTTTTCTGGTGGAGTGAACACGGCCTTACAGACCTGTTCACTTTGTGCATGACTCGTTTGTAAATGTCTAATTAGTCTAATTAGTTTTCATGTTTTGCAAGATAAGGGAGTGTCCCCACCCCTTCCTTAGTGAGCCATGCACATAAAAAGCTGTTTCTACACCGTGTCCATATTGGACTCTGGGCTGTCGGCATCCTTCATCTGTAGGTACTGTACACCTGATCACGTTTTAAATACATTAGATAGGGATTGCTCTAATATGGTTTACTTTGACGTTAGAAGAGCAGCTTCGTACAATTTGTGCAAAAAAACGTATTAACTAAATACCCTGTTATTGACATTGTTTTTTTTATCAGCACTTGCTTTTCACTATTATCCATTACAGCAGAGTATTTTTACATGTTGTCTTACTGCTTTGTTGTGAATTAGTTTCCCGGTGGTGTGAACACGACCTTACAGACATGTTCACTTTGTGCATGGCTCATTTGTAAATGTATAATTAGTTTTTTAGTATCTACTCCACTTCCTTAGTGAGCCATGCACATAAAAAGCCGTTTCTACACCGTGTCCATATTGGACTCTGGCCTGTCTGCATCCTGCATCTGTAGGTACTGTACACATGATCACGTTTTAAATACATTAGATAGGGACTGCTCTAATAAGGGTAACCTTGATGTTGGTAGAGCGGCTTCATACATTTTTTGCAAAAAACGTATTAACTAGATATCCTGTTATTGACACTGTTTTTTTATCATCACTTGCTTTTTACTATTATTCATTACAGCAGAGTATTTTTACACATTGTTTTTCTGCATTTTTGTGATTCAGTTTCCTGGTGGTGTGAACATGGCCTTACAGACCTGTTCACTTTGTGCATGGCTCATTTGTAAATGTCCCTTTAACTGTGCAGACCTTTATTACCACACCTGTTTAAATTGTCAACGAATGCACCACACTGATATTACAGGTAGGCTGTTGTTGAATTCTTTCTTTTTTGTTCTTCAAATGATACCTGCTTAGAATATCTGGTTGTTGGTATATTTTTCCTGGAATGATTAACCTTGTCAACAATATGTGCTAAATCCAAACACAACAAAGGCACCATAAGCACAAGGGCGATAAAAAAAACAAGGATACAATCGCAGTTATTAACTAAACTCTCTTTGGACTTGTATTTGAGCTCCAAAGGGTACTAAACTTTAGATATTGGGAGGAGCATCTGTCAATGACAATACATGAGTTTTACAGCAAACAAGATGAATTTACCATTGCGCCTGGGACCGATGGTGAGGTGTTTCCACAGCAGTTGATTGTCTCTTGAACCTTCCTGTCAGATCCTATTCAAGTTATGTGACTCCATCGCCAACAGCCACAGGGCACATTGTTGATTCCAAATAATGACCCCATTCTTTCACTAATGCAAGGTAAATCACTGCCAAGCTGTTTTACAGGTTGACTGCATGTGTGAAAAATGTAATTTACCAAATTAATTCCTTCCGTGCATCAAGTGGCAACCGATCCAACTTATGGCTGCCCAGGACCTGCAGTTTGTCATTGTTGTTAGCATCAATGCCAGGAATGGTCAAGCAAAGTAATTCATACTCCACGTATGGCCAAGTGCTAAAATTAAATGTGTAACATTTCTTTCATAAAAATACACACTGATACATGCTGCCTGATCCACAGTAGAACATCTGTCGGCTATTTAAGGGAACCAATCAGTAGGATTTAGGGCTATAAAGTGAAGCCAGTGCCTTACAGGCTCTGGGATGCTGAATGCAATCATACCTTTACTTCAATAAATCCATGTTTGATTACAGAGAAAAATTCCTAGAAAATAGGGCAGCAGATGATTGCTGTGTGCAGCACTGTGTCTCTATTTGGGGTTGTTTTTTGTTTCCTCCTCTGTGGGCATGCCTTTCAGCTGTAAGCCAAGTCCTCCCCCCTCCCTCTTATCTCTTTTGGTTTCTGGCTCCTGTGCACTATCACTAGACTCCAGCCACAGGGTACCTGACAAAACTAAAAATAGAGATGAAAGGGTGTGGGGTTTTTGCTTACAGCTGAAAGGCATGCCCACAGAGGAGGAGGAAAAAACCAACAACCTCAAATAGTGACGCAGTGCTGCACACATCAATCATCTGCTGCACTGTTTTTAAGGAGTTTTATGACTATTTTCTCTGCAATCAAACATGGAATCATTCAAGTAGAGGTATGATTGTATCCAGTATCCTAGTGCATGTAAGGCACAGGCTTCACTTTGTAGCCCTAAATCCTACTTATTGGTTCCCTTTAAACCAGGGATCTCAAACTCCAGCCCTCGAGGGCAGCAAACAGGTCAGGTTTTCAGGATTTTCTTAGTATTACACAGGTGATAATATAATCACCTGCACTGGTGATGATTCCAACCCCTGTGCAATACTAAGGAAATCCTGAAACCCTGCCATGTTTGCTGCCCTCGAGGGCTGGAGTTTGAGATCCCTGGTTTAAACAGTTTTTCTCTGAAGCATTTCTGAGTTAAAAATATATATGGCTAAAATCATGCAGTCAGTGTCTAATTCGTGGTGGGCGCGGATCAGGCAGCATTTATCAGCTGACAGGTTCCTTTCAAATTATAATTAATAATAACCCCTGTCCAAATTATTCATACTAAAATAGTATGAGAAAACACAAAATGATAGATAGATAGATAGATAGATAGATAGATAGATAGATAGATAGATAGATTACCAATAACGTTGCAGCACTCCAGTCATTTCTTTGGTGCAAAAAAGGTTTATTTACATCACAGCATGGGCAACAGCGACGTTTCGGGTATGCAAACCCTTCTTCCAGCTCAGAGCTGGAAGAAGGGTTTGCATACCCGAAACATCGCTGTTGCCCATGCTGTGATGTAAATAAACCTTTTTTGCACCAAAGAAAGGACTGGAGTGCTGCAACTTTATTGATAATTTATATTGGAAACCTTGGCAGGAAGAGGTTTGGTTGCTGGCACCCTCATGTAAGCTCTGTGCTGCTCATACCACATGATGGATAGATAGATAGATAGATAGATAGATAGATAGATAGATAGATAGATAGATAGATTGATAGCAAAATAATAGCAGCACACTGGTAATGCCAATCACATGCAAACAATGATGTTCCTTGATGATGTTAGTAGATGGGTTTTTTTTGAGAAAAACTAAAAACTAAAAACTTTTTCCAAAAAAACTCAGGTGGAAAATTTTTTTTTTATGAAAAACTGCTCATCTTATAATAAGGTTCTTAGCCCATGTGTTGGCCAATAAATGCCTGCCCTTCAACCACGGCAAGGTGACCTTAAATCTGAAGGGTCCCTCTCTACATTTAAAACCTCTAGGGGTCTCTGTTACAATGGGCAGTAGCAGGATACATACCACATCAGATGGCCCCCGTGGCTCAGTAGGGAGGAAGGAGTGCAAATTCCAGCAGTGGAATTTCTATTTAGATAGATAGACAGACAGACAGACAGTCATACAGATACATAGATAAAGAAAAAACAGAACTGCACCAAACTCAAAAACAAGTGAGTTCTAAATCCCAAAAATTCTCTTCTTTGCCCCAAGCAAAAATGAACATAGAAAATTATCAGGCAGCACTCAGTAAAGTAAAGAAAAAGTAGACTTTGATTAGTCCGTGTGGTGCGTCACCTGAACTAATTGAAGTCCACTTTTTCTTTACTTTTTTGAGTGCTGCCTGATTATTTTCTAGATAGATAGATGGATGGTCGGACAGACAGATAGATAGAAACATATACATATAGATAGACCGACACACAGATAGATAGCTAGTTAGATGGATAGACGATAGATGGATGAATGGACAGATGAACGGATAAATAGATAAAAAATGTATAATATGTTGCAAAAATGTTTTCCATGCAGGATCCTATTAGGCTTTAGTGGATTTCTCAGATTTGTACTCCTCCTCTCATTTTTACGCACGATTCCCTGCTGTGTTTTATTGCATTAAATATAGCTTGGAGGAAGGAGCTCTGCCGCCGCTGATAATGGATGTGTCCTTACACAGCCTGCAACACTTTCATTCATAAACATTCATTTGTAGACTGTGATATCAGCCCAGCCGCAGTTAATGTGCTGTATTTCCTTAGACTACAACCCATCACCCCCTCTTAAATGTCACACAACCACTTCATCAATTACTGGGTAAATGCATTCACATGTAGCTATAAAAGCCGTGCTTAGCCTGAACATTATATATAATTGCCAGAATTCTCCAAACAAGTTTATAATTAACAGAATATTGCTTGGTGCATTTGGAATATCACGGAGATTGGCAAAACTTTTATTACTCACGATGTAATTTGACCGTTGTGTTACTAAATACATTAACTGCAGGTTATATATTGAGAAAATCCATGTGTTCCAGACTAATCAAACCTTTGTGACTTGAGTTACACAGGGGCTTCATTTACATGGTTTCCCCTGTTTATTGGGAATATATTAGCCATAAGATAAGTTCTTTCCACTATTAGTCCACTCGTCTATTGTCAGGACAGGAGTGACTTTCATTATTTGAATTATATGTCACAGCACTGCAATTGTCAGCGATTGGCCACCCAGCTGAACTCTCCAAGCGTCATTCATGATGGGATTGGAAATGAAAAATATTTTTGCACAGATAATAATCGTAATATGACTAATAATAAAAAAAAAATCCACTTTGTACTTTGTGTTTTATTCTAGTATTAATATTGTTTACATTCAGAGGTCGAGAACCTATACAGACCTACTACATCTGAGAACAGGTAACAGGACAATCTCTACTATATTCTGCATCATACCTCTCTCACATAGAGTTCACACAGGCACGCTGTGAAATCTGTGCAGATGAGGGGAGTAGGTGAGCTTTGACACCACCTTTGTGACTGATAGGGCTATATATACAGTAGTGGTCAACATAATAGCAGTCCAGTTTCACTAACAGATTATTCACTGTTTTTGGTATAAATGACATTACCACAGTCAAACAATTTACCAGTTGTTTGCAGTAGAGTCTTAGAAAACCAACAGACTCAGCATTCTTGATCTGCATGTTTTTGGGTCTGTGTATATGAATAATTAATTGAAAGGAGGTGTGCTCGAAATAGTAGCAGTGTGGAGTTCAATTAGAGAGGTTAATCATTCTGTGAACAAACAGGTGTGAATGAGGTGACCCTTATTTAAGGGTGAAGTCAGCACATGTACATGCATTTCTCCTTGAAAGCATGAGAAATATGGGTCGTTCAAGACATCGTTCAGAAGAAAAGCATACTTTGTTTAAAAAGTTGATTGGAGAGGGTAACACTTATAAAGAGGTGCAGACAATGATAGGCTGTTCAGCTAAAATGATCTCCAATGTTTTAAAATGGGAAGCAAAACCAGAGAGACGTGGAACAAAATGGCAGACTACCATTCGAATGGATGGAATAATATGCAGAATGGCAAAGGCTCAGCTCATCTGTAGGTGGTCCCTCTCATTGTAACCTTGTCTATCATAATAAAGAAATGACTATTGCCTTTTCAGAAGGAAGAAAAGTTGATCTTTCACGCCAACAATTGGATGTAATAATTGTAAAAGTTAATATTGACCCGTTAATAGTCTTGCCTCATGACTTAGGCCGGCTTCACACTGCGGGTGTGATCCGATCCGTGGCTGTCAGGGTGAACCTGACAGCCCCGGACCAGATCAGCACACAGAACCAGAGGGCTAATATGCCCTCCGATCCGGTATGCAGCCGCACGCAGCATGATGCTGCTAATGATTCAGTGCCGCAGCTCGCGGTAGCTAGCTGCGGTCCTGAAATAACAGGACGTGCAGCCACAGGTGTCCGGTTCCCGGATCCTCCCGGATCGGGGCAATCTGGCCCCATAGACTTCCATGTTAGGGAGCGCCAGATTGCCCCGGATATGGGAGGATCTGGGCGAATCCAGGAGGATCCGGGAGAAGCCAATTAGGGGAGACTTTTCTCCTCGGGCACAAAAACATTGCAAGCAACATTTTTGTGTCCGTGAGAAAATTCTGAATTCTCCCGGATTCTCCCAAGGAGATGGAAACCGGATGGCAGAGAGCTGCCATCCGGCTCCATCCTGCCCCATAGGACACTATGGGGCCAAAATCCGGTCCGGGGCTGCCTGGCTCAAGTGCTGACAGCCACGGATTGGATCACACCCGCAGTGTGAAGCCGGCCTTAGGATAAGAATCCAACCTGAAACTCCATTTGCAGACATGTTTGGGGTGTTGCTACTCCTCAGTGCAAAGCAGAAGGTCTGATTTGACTAGGTGAGAGACCTCTGGCTAGTGGTGTAAGGGGAATGGTTCTCTTGAAGAGAATGTGGAGAGGTCTGGTAAGAGGAGAATTTCAGGATAATGACAAGATGTACATTTTTTTATTTTAAGATAGCTATTGGCATTGGAGTTTTGGAAGAACACTAATAAATGTTAAAAATAAGCACAAATAACTTAAATGCTAAATATTAATTTACTGAAATCTGCAGTCATCGTACTACTGCCCAATCATTACACCTTTTTTGCACAGGCACCATTTAGTCTCCATTCACACTGTGTGTTTTTGGCCTGTTTTTGCTCATCAGTTTTTGCAGCCAAAACCAGGAGATGGTGATAAATACAGAAGTGGTGACATGTTTCTATTATACTTTTCCTCTGATTGTTCCACTCCTGATTTTGGCTAAAAAAAGCTGATGAGCAAACAGACCAAAAACAGAGCAAAAACAACCAAAACACAGTGTGAATGTAGCCTTGTCTGATCTTATGTTTTCATGGTGATCAATTACAATTTGTGCCAATCAGTATACGTTTTTAGGTGCATTCTAATATTGAGTTCATGTTTAACTATGAAGCCAAAGATTGCTATTAAGGTCACATCAACTACTTTAATACTTGCTTGGCTTTCTTACTGCACTCAGTACACATAGTAAATAGCTCTGGTTATAATATGATACGCTCCAATGCACTGTTGCCTAAGTGATTTCATAGCTGGAATAACATGTGTAAACAATTCTGTGTCTCAGGGTTTTCCAAAGTGATGTTGGAATTGCTATCTGACATGTAGCTATAAAAATTAGACAACAATGTATTAGCGCTTGATTTTTTTTCTGACAGAATGTAATCTACAAGGCGGGCCATTTATATGGATACATCTAATTAAACTTGGATCCAAAATGGCCGACTTCAATATGGCCCCATGGTCACTACCCATCTGGAAAAGTTTTCCCCCTCCCATATACTAATGTGCCACAAATCAGGAAGTTCATATCACCAACCGTTCCCATTTTATTTAGGTGCATTCATATAAATGGCCCACCCTGTACATTGATGAACATTTGGCGGTTTTTGTGTACGGGATAGATCATGCCACTAGAACAGTGTTTTCCAAAATAACCAAAGTTTATCAACTTAAAGCCTTTATTCTACATAAAACATGATGAGCATAATTAGAGAACAGCAATGACTGTAGCACATCGTAAGTTTAAAGCTAAATGTTGTGACGGTTATAACAGTGACCAACCAGTAGGAAGTGTACAGGTCTTTTCTTTGTACAGGCCTTTGCTTTGTACATTCCTTTGCTTTAAATGACTTCAGTACATCTGAGGCCACAGGACATCACTAGTCTCTCACGTTGCTCTGGGGGAATTTTGGTCCACTCTACTTCCACAGTTCTGTGACTGTTGTGGGTTTCCTGGCCATAACTTTGTCACCAAACATTTTCCAGAGGTTTTCTATTGCGTTTAGATCAGGACTGTGGGCGGCCATTTCATTGTTTCATTGTTTTCTGTTTCAAGGAGCTGCTTTAACCATTTTGCTGTGTGACAGGGGCATTGTCCTGCATTTGGTCGATTTGCTGGCTGATTGAGTGCTGAATGCAAGTAAAGAAACACGTGTTGTTGAAGAAGTTTCTTATACACACTTGCATTCACACTGCCGTGTAGCTGTATGAGAGGTCCAACCCCTGCAGGAGAAAACATTCCTCAAACCATAAAACTTCCTCCACCATCTTTCACTGACTTCTTTACACACTTTGGGTTAAGTCTTTCCTCAGTTTGTTGACGAACATAATGTTTCCCATCAGACCCAAAAAAAAAAATTAAACTTGCTTTCACACTAAAAGGAACTGTGGACCACTTCTCTGTCTACTCAACATGCTCCTCACCAAAGATGAGTCTAGCCTTTTGATTCTTTCTGCTAAGGAGAGGTTTGGTCACTGCAGAGTGGGCTTTCAGTCCAAATGTTCTCTTTCGTCATGACATTGTATGACGAGACAGATCCTTACCCTGTTCAGTGCTATTATAGCTGCAGTGTTGAAACGATTACCCATGGAGATTTTCCACATTCTACTGACCTCTCTTACATTTGTCTGTGAGAGGGACCAGCCTTCTTGAAGGACTTGAAAGAGTTTGTGATGTTGTACAGTTCCAATATTCTGGAAATCACAGACTTAGAATGACCAACTTCTGTTGCTATGGCTGATAGGGAGACCCTTTGGCCTTCATCTGGACAACCTGGTGTTGGAGGGTTTCTGTCACTTTGGAACGGCACAACGTTTTAGTAAAGTGAGCGCAAACTGGAAAGTTAGGCTGCCAGTTAAATAGGGTTTGTCAGATAATTAAGGAATTTAGCAGCAGGTGCCAGATTAACACATAACTTGCAGATATCTCAAAGTGTTCTCTAATTTTGATCAGTGTCTTTTTCATGTATCTCATTTACATTTTTATTCTGTGCTTAGAATATATTCAATTTATGAAATAAGCTTAAAATATTTTACTATTTTTACTAATTTTACTAGTGTTAGGTTTATTTTCTTATAGGACATAACAATGATGTGTTCGGTGTCATACCCGGCACTCTGCAGACGGCTGCGAGCCAGGCGGGAAGTACGCATTGGGATGTCAATATCACGCCCATTGGGGCGTGATAAAAAAGAAAGGAGGTGGAAAAGGGGACGTAGAGAGGACGCCAAGGGGAGCTAGCAACGGTAGCCCCCCGGTTCATTATCATACTAATGAGTGAGTATTAAAAACATTTTCTAACACAGTCACAGGTCACATTTAGGACAGAGAGGGATAGTTAGAGTAGTAATAGGAAGGTGCAGGGACAGGTAGTGATAGTCTGGGAGGCTTTAGGTAGGTGAAGGTGTCCCTTTAATTCTCAGACCCCTGATATACAGTTTGCAGCCTGATCCAAGTTTCTGATTTATCTCTTATGGGAGTGTCCCTCCCAGTAATACAGGCTGCTTGTGAGGTCTGTGTGTATCCAGAATGGCTCTGCCTTTTATGCTTAAGCACAGCTTCTATACTCTACTTTTCTCTCCATGTGATTATATTTATGTAAAAGCAAAAATATATATATAAAAAAGTACACACAATTGGTATTGCCGCATCCAAAGCAACCCACTCTATAAAATTGTCACACTGTTAACCAGAAAAAATAGAGCTCACAAAAAAGGAATAAAATGCGAATAAAAAGTCATATGAAAATAAAAATTCTAAAGCTGAAAATGTCATTTTGTTTCACAAAAACTAAGCTGCCTTACAGCTCCATCAGCAAAAAAATGAAAAAGCTATATCTCACAATATACAGCAATGTAAAGGCATTTTTATTTTAAATTGTTTTATGGCGTAAAAGCGGTAAAACATAAAAAGAATGTAAATGTGGTATTGTTGTACTGAACTGAATATTAAAGCTGTCATCACTTATACTACACAGCGTACGGCACAAAAAAAAAAACCCCATCCCTGAATTTATGTTACTTCTTGATTCAGTCTCACAAGAAGCAGAATAGAAAGCGATCAAAAAATAAGGGGCCCAAAGTTGTACCAATAAAAACACCAACTTATCCTGCAAAAAACAAGCCCTCACAGGAAAATACAAAGAAATACAGCCTTCAAAAGTAATTAAGGACAAAAGACTTTATTTCTAAAGAAAAGTTTTTGTTATTGTGGGAGTAGCCAATTCTAAAAAAAACTTTAAAAATCTGCATCTCTGTGATCGTACTGGCCTGACAAACAAAGCCGCCTAATCACGTATACCGTATGATGAACAGCGTAGAAATAGTAATAAAGCCATTTGTTCAACTGCTGCTGATTTATTTATTCTGCCTCCCAAAGATCACAGTAAGGGTAGGCTCACATTTACTTTACACTCTACACTGAGCGCTTACATCGGCAATTTCGTAGAAATCTCAGAATCGTGATTCAGACAAAATTACAAAAGGACAATTCACTGTAATGAGGCAAAGGAAGTTACTTTGAACTCCTGACCTGTGGTCTGGTGGTGTACATCATTTTACATGTCTTTTGAGGCGTGCACAAGGTGCGGTCATCAACAATTATGTGCACCTTTGAAAAGAAGAACATTGCGGGAAAGAGGCCAAAGAAATGCCAAACAGAGTCCGGAGTAACTCTACTGCCTCATTGGAATCATCGGGGTTTCACCTCAATCATGTATTTTGGAGATGCATATGGAATCTCAAATGTATGTGCTCAGCATAGGGCACACGTATATGTAGACTGATGTAAAATGTTCTGTTCCCCAAATTGCCTACAAATAGCATTCAACTCAACTCACAAAGAAACGAGTCCCCACCAAGGTCCATCATCTGTTAACAGAAATATAGGGGCTTCCACCTTACTGGTAACACAAAGGCTCTGGGAAAGCATTATGTCGTCTCACCCTCCATGATATCCGTCAAAATCTGTGCTTACAAATCCAAATGCCTCCCTCCCTTCTGTGGTCCACTGTTTGCTTAAACTTCATTTAGCGTCCACTTGTTTGGCATTTCTGTATTGAGAAAGCCCACTTATTTTATGGGGTGTTTGTCTCCAGAAGGACAAGATGGACACAATCTAAAATATGAGATAAAACACGCAATAGGGTCTTATCTCCTTAGTATAGAGGCAAGGTAAATACTTGACAGAATCTGCTCGCCTGGTTTGGTTGTGTACACCCACAACCAGTTTGAACACTCAGAGGACAGTTGCTGCAGGATCCACACATCCATGGATAACCGCGGTGAAGAAATAGCCTGTACAGGACAAAGTGTAGCTTGGTCCATGCTGCTGCCAATGAAAACCAGAAGACTGGAGTATCTGGATAAAGGTGTTGTTTAAACCGACGCGTTTCGGAGCAAAACCATGCTCCACAGATATTTTGAGCAGGGAAATTGCATCAGATAAGCAGCAAAGCTGGGTGCAGAACTATGTAGTTAAACATACCTGTGACAAGTAACAGGTGTGGGCAATCTGAGCATCACACTTTAGTCTTTGTTGGGGAGCATGCCTCCTCTGCAGGATCACAGACTCCTGTCCGGTCCACGGACTCTATTTGCATATTAAAATTCCCAGGGGGCAATGCACCATGGATTTCACTGTGTTTGAGCGCTTTAGCCAGCTGCCTGCAGTGTTTTGCTCAACTGGTCTCCCTAAGATCAGTGAGAGCTTTGTGAGGTTTGGTACCTCTGTCTCATTCTTGTATTGAGACTTAATTTTAAATGGGTTTCTTTCCTTTGGCAGTGTAGGAGTTAATGTCAGTTTCTGTTGGTGCAATGCTCCTTAGTTCTCTTCCCAGGTGTGGCTACTTTGTCATCACTCCCATCTCCTTTATATGGTAACATGGTCCAGCATTCCTTGTTGGTGATTGAACTTCATTCCTGGCCTATCTTCCTGAGGTGTAGATAGTACTCTGGAGAAGCTGACCGTTGCCAAGACATCTGCTGCCTAGGTAAGTGGCAGCAGGCGTGAAGTTGTTTTTGTCATTTCCCTGTCTGGCTTCCTTTCCCCTCTTGTTGTTGTTAGTGCAGCAGTTGGGACTAGTGCTCCCACCAGCCATCCTCCTACTTAGATTTACCATAAGGGCCAGCGAGGGACTAGGTATCCTACTCAGTGAGGGAGTGAAAGAACACGTATAGGGACAGTAGGGAGATCAGGGCACAGCCATAGGTGGGTGGGTGCAGGAGGTCTCCTTTACCTTGTTCCCTATGAGCAGGGCCCTCTGTTGTATTTGTCCCCCCTGGTGATTCCCCAGTCTGTTGTGTGTAGTGCACTGGACACCATTGGTCTGTGCACTACTGTCACACACTGTACCCGAATGTTCCCTAGTCCACAACGTCACAAAGCTACGGAGAGTGACCGGTCATGCCAGGTGAGGTGATGCAAGGCTTATGTAAGTCACAAACAAGTATGACTTCAGCCTAAAGAAGAATATGGAGTTGTGGAAGTGATATGGACCCATGAGCCATGACGTCAACATCATTGAGTCTGTGTGGGACATAATGTAGAGACCGAATGATGTCCACAAGCCTCATACTCAGAAGATCTGTGGTTAGTTTTCCATGTTTGAAACAACTTTCATGTCCAGCTCTTTTTTTGATGCTCCCCCAGGGCCGTGGGGTACTCAGAACCGAGCTTTAATACTTCTGGGGAGTCACAGGGGTCGAGACCCTGCTCTGTGATCCTGGCGGCATCAAATAAAAGTTTGGGGATTTTGGTTTTGGGGATTGTTGTCTACCCGTGATGTTCGGCTACTGATGGCCCACGCTGTAACCACCAACCAACCAGTATAATTTATGGCAGTGGTAGGCCGTTAGGGTGCAGGACTGAGGGCGTGGAATAACCGACAGACACAAAGTACGCAGTCTCCATTACCTTTACTGGTAGTTGCAGGTTCAGTCCATAACACTGTCCACAGGAGATGTTAGGAATCCGGGTGGCCTGGAAGTAAGTTGGGGATCTCCTCGCCCAGTGAGTTCTGAGGCCTACCTGCTGCATTCCACTTTGCTGGTCCTGGCTGCCTGTATATAAGCTGCGACCCTCTCTTCCTTCTTTTAAGTCATCCACCCATATGGCAGGCAGCTTGAGCCCTTCCCGGCACCACTCCTCTGGAAACTGGCCCTGGGCTCTCCGATACTGCTGTGCCTCCAGGTGCTTTGCTGTGGCCAGGAGACGTTGAGTCTCCCGTCCTCCAGTTTTGGCTGCTGGGTCCGTAGTACCTGCACAACTGCAGACTCCGGTGTCTATTTCTAGTGCCCTGCTCTGGGGAGAGCCGGTAACTGGCTCCACTCCCCATGCCTTCTTCTCTCCTTCTTCAGACCCTCTCCTACAGGTCCCTCGCACTTGCTGTTCCTTCGCTCTCTTCTCTGTCTGGGACCAGCTTAGCACTGCTCCAGTCCACAGGTCGTCCTCACAGTCCTCCTAGGAACTGAACTGCCTAACCCTGCCCCCAGGCTGGAATTTATAGGGTAGCTCCCTGAACCCAAGTCTTGAGCTTCCCCTTTAGGCCTGGAGTCAGAAAAGATGTGGGTTTACCTGATGTGGATACCTCTTCTTGCTACAAAGTATGACATCAACCCCCGAGGGAGGCAATGCCATTGTGGTAACCGTACTCTGGGGTGCCACATTTTTATTCAGATTTTCCATTAGTTCATTCACTTTATTTATTTTTATCAATGAACAAATTATAAACCTATAAATTATTCTTTCAAAAGTATTCTTACAGGTATTTTGCAGCAGTTTTTTCACACCTGTCTAAAACTTTTGCACAATACTGTATGCCGCAAAATGATAGGGCAAATTTTTATAACTTGTTTGTCTGTTGAAATCAAAATAACATTTTTATTAACAATAAACCTTGTTAATAAAACATTACCTTTAACACCTAGAGTAGCACACGTTTAGAGGATTATGTTCTAACCTCTAAGGCCGGTGTCACACTGTAGCAAGATCAGGTCCGGGGCTGTCTGGTGTACACCAGACAGCTCCGAACCCAATTTTGCAGTAATGCAGCCCTATGGGGCTGGATGGAGCCGGATGGCAGCTATGTGCCATCCGGGTTCCATCTGTCTCGGCGGATCCGGGATAATTCGGATTTTTCTCCCAGACACAAAAACATTGCTTGCAGCGTTTTTGTGTCCGGGCTAAGAATCAGATAAAATTGGATGCTCCTGGATCCTCCCAGATCCAGCGCGATCCGGCACCCCCTAACATGGGGGTCTATGGCACCGGATCGCGCCGGATCTGACATTAAGATCGGATTCGGGAGCCAGACGCTGGCTACTGGAGTTTAGCAGTGAGCGTTGCTAAACTTCAGCACCATGAGCTGTCCCCTGCAGAGATTTCAGGACCGCGGCCAGCTCCCCGCTAGTCGCGATCTTGAAATTTCAGCAGCTGCAGCTGCGATCTGAGGAATCCGGCTGCAAACCGGACCAGAGAGCATATTTGCCCTGCGGTTCTGTTTGCAAATTGGGTCCAGGGCTGTCCAGTTTAGACTGGACTGCTCTGGACCTGATCCAGCCATGGTGTGAAACTGGCCTAACATATATGTAGAGCAAAGAAGAACTGCAGAATTAAAATACACACTTTGAATAAAAATCACCATTCTTATTTCATATATAATGTTTTCAATCCACGTCTGTGAGTAATCCGTCGTTTTAGTTGAAATGAAGAGAAATATAACGTATGAGCAATCTTGTTGAGTAATCAGTCCTGTTGATCACGACTCATCAGGGCAAGGTTTACAAGTCAGCATGATTGTTCAGTTCTTTGTCTTTAAGGTGGTTGTGACCAACTAAATTCTCATGGAGAAAACTAAATGTAATCTTTTCCATTCGAGGATCATATGGTGTTTTATTTAAAAACAAATACACATTCATTTTTGTTTTCTCAGAGATTTATGCCCAGCCAAAGTATGTTATATCTGCAGACTTCGCTGAATTATTTTTCCTTCTGAAAGAAGAAAATAGAAACACTGTTAATGGGGTTTCGTCTGCATCTATGAGACTAAACACGGAGACACACGATGCGAGACACATGCCATATACTTGCACAAGTCTCGCTTGACTCACCCGGTACAGCCATATCTTTATCAATCTTTAGAACGTAAGTTTCCGTCCTAAAGCTCTAAATGACACAAGCCCCTCGGGTAGATTGTCTTACATTGGCACCTCCTTTAAGAGTCTGCCAAATGGTCGTCACCTGTGGTCCAATTTAGTCTTAATCATATGGGCAATTTAAGATGTAATCTTGCCATCTGTTCAATCTACACAATTAGTTCATAATCACTGGGTCATTGGCCACAATGGCCACTGCAGGACCACACTGCACTGTCCATTCCATTGGTTGGACCAAGTCTGATGTGCACATGCAGCTCGAGGTTAAATCCATTTCGGGCTAATAAATTTACGATCTTCAAGCATACTGTAATTGTGCAGCAATTGGTCATAGGATTAAGTGGAGTTATCGGCCACATGTGGCCACCAAAGCCCCGACGCACCATCTGTCCTTATGTTTAGATTCCAAGACAATAATGTTAGACATTTAAAGGGAGTTTAAAGTGTTTTCATAAAGTGACCAGGCTATTTTACGTTTTTTTCATTTTTCTTTTTTCCCACCAAAAGCTATATTTTTTATTTTTAGTCCCCATAACGGTATGAGGGATGAGAGGTTATTTTTTGTGGGACAAGTTGTAATCTTGAATGACACCAAGAAAGCAGGAAAAAATCCAGGTGCGTTGAAGTTGCAAAAAAGTGCAATTCCAAAATTCCAGAATTTGGGGGTGGGTTATTTACCATGTTCATTATATAGAAAATCTGACCTGACAATATGGCTTTCCAGGTCAGTACAATCGCGCAGATACCAAACGGGTTTATTTTTTAATTTGTGGTCTATAAATGTTTGGGTAATTTGTAAGATTCCAAGACCTATTACATTTTCAATTTTCAGGACATGTGAATGTACGGGGCTTTTTTTTGTGTGTCCTGAGCTGCCATTTTTATTGATACCATTTTGGGGTAGATTTGATATGTTGGTTGCCTATTATTGAACTTTATTGAGATGTTGCATTGGTCAAAAAAACCTCAATTCTGGCATTCTGATCTTTTTTCTCATTATGCCTTGTTTGGGACCACCAGAAGTCTTCGTAGACCTGGCCGTCCACCCAAACTGTACAATGTGGGAGAAGAACCTTGGTGAGAGAGGTAAAGAAGAACCCCAACATCACTGTGGTTGAGCTCCAGAGATGCAGTAGTGATATGGGAGAATGTTCCACAAAGTCAACTACCACTGCAGCCCTCCACCAGTCGGACCTTTATGGCAGAGTGGCCCGACGGAAGCCTCTCCTCGGTGCAAGACATATGAAAGCCCGCATAGAGTTTGCAAAATATCACATGAAGGATTCCCAGACTATGAGAAATAAGATTCTCTGGTCTGATGAGATGAAGATAGAACTTTTTGGTGATAATTCTAAGTGGTATGTGTGGAGAAAACCAGGCACCGCTCATAACTTGACCAAAGCAATCCCAAGAATGAAACATGGTGGTGGCAGCATCATGCTATGGGGGTGTTTTTCAGCTGCAGGGATAGGACACTTGGTTGCAAATGAAGGAAATATGAATGCGGTCAAGTACAAAGATATCCTGGATGAAAACCTCTTCCAGAGTGCTCTGGACCTCAGATTTGGCCGAAGGTTCACCTAACAACAAGACAATTACCCTAAGCACACAGATAAAATAACAAAGGAGTGGCTTCAGAACAAGTCTGTGACCATTCTTAACTGGCCCAGCCAGAGCCCTGACCTAAACCCAATTGGGCATCTCTGGAGGGAGCTGAAAATGGCTGTCCAACAACGTTGTCCATCCAACCTGACGGAACTGGAGAGGATCTGCAAGGAAGAATGGAAGAGGATCCCCAAATCCAGGTGTGTTGCATCTTTTCCAAGAAGACTCATGTCTGTACTAGCTCAAAAGGTGCAAATACTCAATACTGAGCAAAGGGTCTCAATACTTATTACCATGTGATATTTCAGTTTTTCTTCTTTAATTTAATTTTACATTTTTTTAATTTCACTACAATATAGATTATATTGGAATGAGATTACCATTACCAATTTGGATTTGGCAGCAATTTCCTTCTTGTTTATGTCAGGCACACTCGGAGAGAGAAATTTGGACTTAATTAAATTCCTGCATTTTTTATGTTTTACAATGTTGCTAGCCCATTTTAAAATCCCAGGAGAATTACTTCTATTAGCAAGGCGAGGATACATTGCCTCAGATTCACGCTGACAGACAACCGGGTTGCTGCATTTTTGGAGAACCCGTGTGAGCTCACCCACTGGCACAGCTTTGATGGTATGTGAAGGATAACAGCTGCTATCATGCTGGTAGATAAGACAGGTAGTGGGGAGCCTGGAGAAATTAGTCATACATAGCTTAAATTGGTGGAACAATTTAAATATTTGGGAATCCAAAGTGCATTGCCGGTGGCAGAACACTTGAGGCTTAAAGTTCAACCAATGTTAGGGAAATTGAAAGATAAGGCACTAACGTGGAGTAAGCTGCGCCTCTCGATTGTGGGTCATACGAACCTAATCAAGATGGTGTTAATGCCCAAATTGCTTTATGTACTGCAGAATTCTCCTATATGGCTCCCTCAGTCAGTGTTCCAGCGAATTACTACGATATTCGGAGATGGCACGGGGAGGAAAGCAGCCTAGAATAAAGCTGGAGATTTTGCAGCAACCTAAGGAGGAGGGGGCATAGCTCTGCCTAATCCTTGGATCTACTTCTTAGCTTCACAGAGTCAACATATTAGAGGATGGGCACGGAAGGGGACAGTGCAAGGAATTTTGGAATATGTGCTACATAGAGCTCCACTTGTGTCGGGTTTGTTAGGACTACTACACAGACTATGGGCCAGGGTTAAAAAGCTTAGGGAAGTGTATGGGTTGACAATATATACTCCTCTCTGGTCCAATGAGAATTTGGGTGATTTTTTTTAGGATGTGAGAATTGAAAGATTGGATGAGTAGAGGAATTGGCTGTGTTTAAACAGCATCAGAAAAAACTTAACATCAATAGCCAGATACAAAACCAACACTGCACTTAGCAGGATGCAGTCAGACCCCCTTATGTAGAGCAAGCCCAGGTGTAGGCAGATAAAATCACCTCTACTTACAAAACATGTGGGAGGTGACTTGCCATTGGGCAAGCCAACATGTTTTGTAGGTAGAGGTGATTTTATCTGCCTGAACCTGGGTTCGCTCTACACAAGGGGGTCTGACTGCATCCTGCTAAGTGCAGTGTTGGTTTTGTATCTGGCTATTGATGGTAAGTTTCTGATGCTGCCTTTTATGAGCAGAATTGGCTGTGTTTATCAGTTATTGTTGGACCAGAATCTTAAAACGTTTGAGGCTTTGCAGGAAGAATTTCATTTACTTGATACAAATAGTTATGAATATTTACAGGCAAAACATGCGTTTACACGACAATGTTAACAAGGTGAAATGCACATTCAGAAAGATATTGTTCTTGATTCCATATGTATGGAAGGAACAATGAGAAGGGTGATATCCACAGTGTAAAAAGACCTTCTACACACATTCCTATTGAGACATCCGATTACAGCAAGGAGTAAGTGGAAGCAGATGTGGGTATTATAGAGGATGAAAAATGGGAATCTATCTTGGAATATGTCCCTAAATTAACATTGAGCGAACCGGGAAGGATGCCTCCATTGTTTACTATCCATAGAGCTTATAGGTCTCCAGACTTCCTTTGTAGAGTGGGAGTATGCCCAAGTTTGGAATGTCCGCGGTGTATGTCTGAGGCGGTGGGTATTTTACATATGTTGTGGGAGTGCCCGAGACTAATATCCTTTTGGGTTGTGGTTCTAAACCTTAATTGAAGGGAAATATAAATGCAACATCCACACGGACCCTGTGGTGTGTGTGTTGGGATATGTGGAGGAAATTACAGTGGATAACACAAGTAAGATTGCAATTCCGAGGCTCCTATATGCAGCTAGCAAATTGATAGCCAAATATTGGATTGGGAGGGAGCTCTCTTCCAGACAAGAGTTTATCAGACAGGTGGACTATATTATACAACTAGCGGAAAGTATTTATTGTAGGAGGAAAAAATACTAAAATGTTTGATAGACTCTGGATGCCGTGGAGCGGTATGACTTAATCGTAAAAAGGTGGAGAGTAAAATGAGGTAAAGAGGCCTGAAGGATATTACAAAGAGAGGAGGACTCTGGATGTAATAACTGCTATTGAAGACATATTTATACATGATGCAAAGACTGCTGGAAGGTTGCTGTCGAAGGGGAGGGGGGTAGGGCAGGGTTTACTTCCTTATACAAAATGTAATCTGTTGTACGGGTTAACTTCGTATATGAGCAAACTGTGAACTAATAAAAAACTTATCTGATTAAAAATAAAAGGATAACAGCTGCTGGTGTGGAGAACAGTATTTCCAGCTGGTTTACGGTACATGGCAGAAGAAATTAGTTCACCATGTACTCCCTTAAACTTGAGATCTAAAAAGTTAATTGTATCTACATGATGATAAGATGTAAACTTTAAATTAAGATTGTTTAAGGTATTGAATAAACTCATCAATGGAGGTTGCTGTTCCATGCCAGATAAACAGCTAATCATCAATAATTCTTGTGTACCAGTGGATGAGCCGCAAATATGGGTTCTCAGCACAGAATAAATACTTCTCCTCCCAGTATGCCATCACCATGTTTGCTACAGATGGAGAGAGCTTGGCACCCATGGAAATGCCATGGTGTTGTAGATAGAATTTGGAATTAAACAGAAAAATTGTTCTTCATAAGAGATAGCACTGTCTGTACAATATAGGTTTCTAAGGCCCCTTTCACATCAGCGGTAATCGCTGATCGCGGCAGTTGCAGTGAAAAAAACCGCAACTGCTGCGATTACTGCATAACAGCCGCACTTGCGGTACACCTGTGGCAAGCCCCATACATTGTCTATGGGGCTTGCAGCAAGTGCGGTACAGTTGCAGTTTCGGCACTTGTGGCAGATGCGGAATTGAAAAAAAACGCGGTCAGCAGCGGTTTTGTCACGGTCGCATCTGCTGCAAGTGCCGAAACCGCACTTGCCGCACACTTACCACAAGCCCCATAGACATTGCATGGGACTTACTAAGGTGAACCGCAAGTGCGGCTGTTAGGGCCCTTTCACATCAGCGTTTTTCGTAATTCGCGGCAGATGCGGTGAAAAAACCGCATCTGCCGCGTTTGCCGCATAACCGTTCCACTTGCGGCACGGTTGCGGTTTTTTCTATGCAAAGTATAGGGGGACTTGCGGCAGGTGCGGCAAGTGCGGTTTTGCACTTGCGGCAGGTGCGGCAGCGAAAAAAACCGCGGCTTACTGCGGTTTTTTTCGCTGCCGCACCTGCCGCAAGTGCAAAACCGCACTTGCCGCATCTGCCGCAAGTCCCCCTATACTTTGCATAGAAAAAACCGCAACCGTGCCGCAAGTGCAACGGTTATGCGGCAAACGCGGCAGATGCGGTTTTTTCACCGCATCTGCCGCGAATTACGAAAAACGCAGATGTGAAAGGGCCCTTATGCGGTAATCACGGCAGTTGCGTTTTTTTCACCACAACTGCCGCGATCAGCGATTACCGCTGATGTGAAAGGGGCCTAATTCTGAAGTGTTAGTGCTGTATTTGTGCAGATGAAACTATAATGCGGTGATGGCTACATCTAAAGGAATACATTTACATAAAGAGACTATATCACAGCTAATACATGTTCATTTATTGTCCCAAATGAGATCTGCGCTTAATTACTGAGCTGCTCATGACCAGGTTTAAGATATATAAGTACCTAACACAACATAAATTCTCAGGCTTGATACAGTACTCTACTGTCCGAAACACATCGCCTGGCGCAGGGCTCTCTGCCTTAGTCATCTTTGCCTGCTCATCGTGTATTACATGTACTGTTTATATGGGAACATTGCTGTAATTTGAATAAAGAAAATTGCATTCATCCTGGAAGTTGGACCTCCCTCATCCTTTATTGCATCATGCCCAGATGGTTTCAGAGATGCCGATCCGGGCACGCCAGATTTATTGTGGTGAGCTGATAACATTTCCAAACATCTTAGCACTTGCAGTATACATAGTAGTGCTGATGCACTGCCATGTATAGTAAAAGTCAGCTAAACGCTGGCTTTCACAGGCGAATCATTATAGCAAGCATGTATGTCTTCAGCAGGCCCCTTGCTGTCATGCTAACCCATTGGTACCCACTGATCACCTTATGGGTTTGCAAGTGCATACATGGAATAATGTGAACCCTTAATAGATTAATAGCCACTGTCAGACAATGACAGCAGATTTAACCATGTGAACAGCCTGTTAGAGGCATATGATGGCTGAATAGTTTAGCCATCCTCTTGTGACAAGGATTCAAGTTCAGGACCAGACACATGACATAACTGTACAGTTATATGTTGTGACGGGGTTAAATCAGATTTTTGTGCTACGTGTGTATTTTTTCAGTCGGACAATGTTTTTTATGCTTTTACACTAATGCTTTTCTTCTACCTTATGGGTGTCTAGGATAACAGGCGGGATGAATTTGATGAAGGGATGGGGTGGGGATATGTCATAGAAGTGTGGGTTTTAGGCGGCCGTCACACGCAAAGATTTCTTGCCCGATATCGTTTAAGCGATCTCCTTTTTGATCGCTTAAGCGATATCGGGCTTAAAATCGTTGCATGTAATCAAGCGATTTACGATGTGAAATCGCTTGATCGTGACATCGCAGATCTGAGGTCCGGACCTCAGATCTAGCGATTTACGATTTAGCGATCTGCTTCATCGTGGTGTATGACACCACGATGAGCGATCTCCCAGCGGCAGAGCCTATGCTGGGAGATGGTAACTATGGTACACGTCGGGTAACTAAGCGACGCGCGGCGCCTAGTTACCCGATGTGTACCATAGTTACCAGCGAGATCGCGGATCCACATCGCTGGTGAGTCTGTCTGTGTGACATCTCACCAGCGATGTGAGCGATATTGTAAGCGATCGCGCGTGCACGTGATCGCTTACAATATCGCATGAGATATCTTAGCGTGTGACGGCCGCCTTAATTGTTTTTCCCCGGCACTTACTGCATGGACGTTCCTGCAGCCAATCAGGCAGTAGAAACCACTCACAAAGTGCAGGCACAAGGGCTTGCATCATTGGCTGCCTAAGTCACATAGCCCTCAGTATATAAGAAGCGGCCTTTTGCCATCGTCACCATTTTGAGAGTGTTACAGCTTCCGGGTTGAGCTGCTGCTGCATGCCAGATAGACAGATAGCTAGCGACTCATTTATTTTTAGATAGATAGTAAGGTTAGAGGGTCTATCCTGAAATAGGCCTTTTTTGTCTAGAACCAGTGATTTCCAAATATTTCTGCCTTCCCATACAGTGCTTTTCTTTTCCATAGAACCGGTAGTTGCAAAATATCGCTGCATTCACATAAAGGCCTTTTTTTTTCCCCTAAGGCTGGGGTCACACATACCAATCCGCTTTTTTGAGGCTCTGGAAAAACGGATGTTAAATTTAGGGTGCCAATAGTGTCTCCTGAGCTTAGTCATTTTTTCACCAAAAACGCATATGCGTTAACGCATGGTGCCTATATGTACCATGTGTTAACGCATGCGTTTCTTATAGGGCCCCATGTTAAACAAAGGCATGCTTTTTTTACTGCACCCAAAAACGCTGTTAGCAACGTTTTTTGGAATGCTGAACAAAAACACATGCATTTTTGAAAAATGCACTGACATATGCGTCAGCGCATATGCGTTTTTGGATTTAGAAACAAAAAAGGCTAAAAAGATCCCAAATACGGATCCAAGGGAAAAACGGCTGCCATGTTTGACCCTGGCCTAAGATCAGTGGTTGCAAAATATTGCTATATTCACATAAAGGTCTTTTTGTCCCTAAAATCAGTGGTTGTAAAATATCGCTGTATTCACATAACAAGCTTTTTCCCCTAAAATCAGTGGTTGCAAAATATCACTGTACTCACATAGAGTAATTTTTACCCTAAAAGCAGTGGTTGCAAAATATCGCTTTACCAAATTTCAGTGCATTCCCGTACGCCCCTTTATTTCATACAACAACTGAGTTCCAAATCTGTGTGCATTAAACATGAGTGGGAAATGCCAAGGTTATGGTCAATGGGGGAATTAGCATGTTGGAAAGGGGAAAAGGCTTGGTGTACATGGGGTAGGTGCTAAGGTTACTGAAGGCTCTACTGAACAAACACCGTCTTGTCCTAAAGAAAACTGACATCTTTTGTTCGTGGATGGGCTACTCTAATCCCTTTGCAGAAGAGCAGTATGACTTGTAGATGAGTACCAGAAAGAACATGTGTTACAGTGTATGGCAAGCGCTGCATCAAGTGGCCTCTCCTCTTCCTCTACCTCCACATCACACACAGTACAGTCTTCAGAGGTGGCACCCCAATTACTCATGTTTCCCCCTGTATCACAACTCTCCAACTGCTTAACTGACTGTGGAAAAACACAGATAGGCAATAAAGCAGAGATGTTCAGACATTCAATTCCACGGGCATCAGAGGTCTGCTTAAAAGATCCACAGACTCAAGAGGAGGAAACCATCTACTCCGTTGCCCAAAATCTTTTTGAGTTGGATCCAAATCTGGAGGAAGTAAATTCTGAACAAAAGGCAGACTCTCATCACCAGACATTAACACCTGTGGGTGGAGGTGATGTTAATGAATCTCAGATACCAAATGCGCTCCCACACTGTACCCTGCTGTCAGGGCAGGAAGAGGAGGAGGATGACTTTCTGGGCGAGGAGTGGGACAACAGAGAGGATGACAATGAGATGGGAGATCTTAATTGGTGTCAACCTAAAGGCACGCACCTGTTTAGCTCATAAGAGGAGGTGAAGGAAAAGAAAGACGATGAGGGTAGGTTGCATTTTCCTGAACAGAGGCTGAGTGCTGCAACCACAACAACCACTGCATCCTCAGTCACAACTCTGCCTCTGGCCAGCAGCGGTCACCAGTTTGCAGTTCACAGGGGTAGTGTGACGACCGTCTGCTGTAAGGCTGAGCTGCTGGTAAGGCAGCACCCCGAGAAACCCCGAGACCCTTAACCCCTATACAGGGATCTGGAATTATAGCGGAGCCCAGGGGGTAGCTGCCTATGGGAGCAGCAGAGCAGGGAGGTCGTCTAGGAAGGGAAAAAATCAGGAAGCGAAGAACGTAGTCAGGAGTCCGAGTCAAAACCGAGAGGGCAGCGAAGGTACAAAATCGTCAGGCAGTAGCAGAGTCAAAAATCCAGGCAAAGGTCAAGGGCAAAACCAAGAGGGCAGCTGAGGTACAAAATCAATAGGCAGAGGCAGAGTCAGAAATCCAGGCAAGGTCAGAGACAAAACTAAACACACACTATATCACTGGGGAACCAAAACTATATCTGGCGGCCTGCAAGACAGGCTCCAATGTATTTGAAGGGCGCGGTTACCTCCCATAGGCTGGAGCTCACAGCCTGATGACCTCATCCGAACCGCCCCTAGAGCCAGGCCAGATGGAGATGCACGACTGGCTCCACCCAGCCCACCTCTGACAGAAGAACGCAGGCTGCGCCTAACGGACACCTCTGCAGGGCCCGCTCTTCTGCGACCAACACCACCCAGAGGGGAAACACAGCGGCGCTCAGCGACAGAGGCAGACGTCGCTGGAGCAGGTCCATATGAGGACAAGGCCTTCCTATCACCAGCACCACCAAACGAAGGAATCCGGCTCCTCCCAGCGGCCGAGGCAGGAACACCGGCCACCGAGTCCGATGGCGATGTGACAGGTAGCAAGGCTTGCCATGCCAGGCCATTTTTTGATATTGCAAAAGATGACCCAACTCACGCTAAAATTTGTAAACAAAGACTAAGTATATGTAAAAAGACCAATAATTTGACTACTACATGCATGAATAGTCACATGAACCAGCATCATAAGTTTCTGTGGGAATCTCACTGTGCTAAAACATGGCCTAGACGACCTCACAAACCGTAAGTCCCATCAACCACATCTGCTGTTTCTTCCTCCTCCATCACTGTGGGAAGTGTTCTCACACTAATCTTTGGCCGCAGAACCTCCACTGGTTTACCTGCTACAGTTGGGGTGCGTGACTGTCAGCTGGTACGGAAGTGGCCACGCCAGCTGATGTTGACCGATCTCAAACACCGAAAACAGCACATCTTTCTGGAGCCAACATAATAACATCTACACCTGCAACTCTCTCACAGTGAAGTTTTTCCTGTACAACCTACTCCACCCACTCTCAACACAGCAGCCAGCCCTCCGTCACACAGTTATGGTTGTAAAAGACTATTTCTTCCTTACCATCCCACAGCTAAGAGGTTAAACTTTACCATATCCAATTTGTTCACCATGCAAATGCTGCCTTTTCGCCTGGTGGATACATATGGTTTTCAAAAGCTAAGGGCTGTTGCAGTCTCATTGTACTAGTTGCCCATAGGCATTACTTCTCTAAGAAAGCTGTGCCTGTGCTACAGCAGCATGTTGCAGACAATGTCACCATTTCCTTGAGAAACTCTCTGTCTGATAGAGTGCATTTCACCATTGACACCTAGACGAGCAAGCATGGCCAGGGTTGTTAAATCTTGCTGACAGGGCCCTGAGTGACTCTAGTGGCTGCAGGGACAGGTGGTGAAGGGGCTGCTCCACAAGTCTTGAAATCCCCAAGGTTTGCGGGACAAACCACTATATCTACAACTTCCATCACTACTTCTGCCTCTTCCACCTCCTTTAAGGCCTCCACCTGCACCTTCAACCTCTCCTTTAATGCTCCAGCAGTGCGGAGGGAGTGTCCCCACCTTTGTATTATGCTGCTAGGACTCACCGCTATCAGGCAGTGTTGACATTAAAATTACTTAAAGATGTCAGTCATACATGTGAAAGTTTGTGGACAGCTATGCAAGCTGAGTTGGACCAATGGCTGTTTCCTCTGAATCTTGAGCCAAGGAAAGGCTGTGTGTGATAAAAGAGTGATGGGGGTGGACCTACGCTGGGAAAACCTCACATACATGCCTTGCATGGCTCACATTCTGAAATTGGTTGTACAGCAATTTTTATGCCAGTATCCTGCCTGCACTGCTGAAGGATGCACGGACAATATGTATTCACTTCCACAATTTGCACCCAGCAGCTTATCGACTTGCATCACTATAGAGCTATTTGAACCTACCAGTTAACCTGTTGATATGCGATGTACCGACACAGTGAAATTGGACTCTGCACACGTTTCTGCGACTGTGGCGGCATCGACGAACTGTGGTGAAGTATGTACTACTGCATCACCAATGCAATTCGGAGGTGGAGGAATTCACGATTGGGGAGTGGGCATAGATCAAGATGCTCTGCACCATTCTGCACATTTTCAAAATGGCTAGTAAGTTGATTAGCACAGACGATGCCATTATCAGCATCACTATTCCGGTCATCTATGTGCTAGAGCATATTTTGAGTACTCTGTGGGAGGATGTGATGATCCCACAGGAAGAGGAGGATACAGAAGGGAAACCAACATATTAAGGTCCGGACTATCATCGTCACAGTTGTGGGTAGCATGGGAGGGTGGAATACAGTGACCAAGGGGGGGCTCATGGTAACATGCAAACTGTAATTCAAAATGCAGGACCAAGGAACAAATTAAGGAAGATGAGGAGGAAGATGTGATGGGCACGGAACAGTCAGTAGATAAAGTAGAAATGGATCCCATTCCTGTTGTCTGAGGTTGGCAAGAGGGGATGGAGGTTACCTCACCACTAATACAACAAGGACTCGGGCCTTATGGAAGGTACTGTTAGGAAGTTGGATCTTCTATAAGCATTCTGTGCATCTTGCCCATATTCAATATAGCGTGTGCTGCTTCATGTAATCCTCCTCTTTGCCTTTAGAAATCTCAGCGTACTGTCTATCCATACTCTAGTGTTCGGTTTGAATTTCTGGTTCCCTGTTGCCTTACTAGTCTGTTCTACCTCCTGCTAATCTGCCCCTGCTTCTCCATCAACTGCCATTGTACTCCAGCAATCTCACCTTCCTCCAGCTTTCCTCCTGATTTCTGCTGCCTGTGTTTAGTTCCCTGACTACTCTTCTGTTTCACCAAGCCCAGTGTCACATAAGCATCGTGTGCCCTGCCAGCACTTTCTGAATTATTGTTTATTGTGCAGATGCAGGTCTCTTGACATTCGGGACTCTTTTAAAAGCTGCATTGCACTAATAAGTATTGGACTTGTTTTCCTGTGGATTCCCATTCCCAGGCCTCTGTGGTTTTATTATTCTTGGACTGTGTTTTTCTCCATCGATTTCTCCCCGTAAGAACTATTTTAAAAAACTTGCAGTTGTTACCTGATTGATGAACTTAATCATTTGCTGCATTATATCTGCCACATGTGATAAATATAGTCTTGCTCACCTTTAAATTTGGTTTCAATCTGTCTGTGCTCCCATCTGCTAATAGATCCCTAAGTAATCCTACAGCACATTATAGGACACGTGCATGCTGTACTATCAGGAAATGCTTGTAGATAATCTTAGGACTGATTTTCCCCAAGACAGCAGTGAGGAACATAGTGCTCTTCTCAGATCTACACTTCCAACCGGGGAACATTGAGTAGTCATCGCAGAAACATTAGCAGTAGCAGTTTAGCTGTCAGAAGCAATTTCTGGGAGTCAATTGACCATTTTTTTAAAACCATTTCATCCACAAGCGGAACAGAGTCAAGTCTGACACATAGTGAACGACTGGAGATGATGGTGCAGTAGTATTTAGAGCTCAATATCCATGACATCAGTGGGGTTTTGGACCTTTGTGCATATTGGGCTTCAAAAATAGAAGAGTGGCCTGAGCTCGCTAGTCACGCCTTGGAGGTTTTCTCATGCTCGGCAGCCAGCGTTTCTCTCAATGTGTTTTCAGCACTGCTGGTTGTGTCCTGACGAATAAGTGCATCTGGCTGTCACCTGAACGTACAGACTGCCTAACTTTCATCAAGAAGAACAAGTCATGTATTTCCAAGGACTTTTGCACCCCAGTTGTAGACTGGGCAGTGTAGGCAATGGTTTACTTTTCAGTGTGCTGCATTGATGTCGCCATTATACTATTTCTACTCTGGGGCAATTGATGCCACTTTAGGTCATGTCTGGCCCTAATTTTTGAAAAGTGGAGACCCTCCTTGGGGTCTCCTTGTTGTGTGCTGCATGAAGTGAGCAGGGCTCTTCATGCACCATAACTACACCCATCACTCATCCTCCTTTTACTCAGTGTTGAATCTTGAAATGCTGGGCCCAAGACTTGTCCCTTGCACCCATGGTGAGCCATTCCAAAATCTATAAAGTTGATGCCACTTTAGTGGTGTATATCTGGCACTCATTTTTTTAAAAATTCTTCATGGGGTCTCCTTCTGTGTTGCATGAAGTGAGCAGTGCTCTCTGAGAACCATGCCTACACCTGTCACTCATCCTCTTTTACTCAATGTTGAACCTTGAAATGATGGCAAAAGCCTTGCTCCCTGCACCCTTAGTGGGCCAATTCCAAATCAAGAAAATTGATGCCACTTTAACGGTGTCTGGCACTATTATTTTGGAAAGCGTATACTCTTCTTGGGGTCTCCTTGTATGTTGCATGAAGTGAGCAGTGCTCTATGAGCACCATGCCTCTCCTCTCCTCCATGTCACTCCTCCACCTTACTCAATGTTGAACCTTGAAATGTTGGGCCCAGGCCTTGTGCCTTTTACCCATAGTGAGCCATTACAAAATCTAGAAAATGTATGCATTTAAGTGGTGTCTGGCCATAATTTTTTAAATGAGGTGACTCCTATTTGGGTCGTCTTTTTGTGCGTTGCCTGTAGCAGTGGGGCTCCCAGACTTTTAGGCCTTCACATACATTCAGTCATCTACCTGTGTTACTATCCTTTAATTTTTCTACCAACAATAGTCTATGAATATTTGTGCTACATGATAGTGGCTCAGCAGAAAAGCAGTTTCAGCTGTTGCATGATCCATGAGGGCTCCAAGCCTACCAGGCGACCGCCGGTCAGTCACCCACCTCTTATTTTAACTCAATTTCACCCACATCTGAAATTTTATTGAATTTCACCCATCTCATATTATTAACGGATTTTGAAAGCTGTGAAGGCTGACAGAGCCATAGACTCTGTCTCAGGCATGCATGCTTTGTCACGATACTATTGTACTCTGGGTCATTTTTGTTGCTTTTCCTGAAGTCTACCACTAATATGAACGTGTTTTGCCAGCTTTTGGGTCCCTTTGAAAGTGTTTTCTATACTTTCAATTTTCCTGATCTTAGTGGGGTTCGGGAGGTTTGGCAATCTGTTTGTCGAACATCGTGGATTCGTCAAACCCAGTCCGAACCAAACCTTATTGTGTTCACTCATCTCTACACTTGATTTTGCTGGAAAACTGCTGTTTCACCCTTAAAATCTAACACCTTTTTTTCATTTTTCTTACAGTTGTGTCAAAGCATTAAAAAAGAGGGTACAAATATCTTATTCAATTTATAACTCATTTTCCGTGATGGTTTTATAACCTTTGAATTTCTTTGTTTTGATGTTAAGATGATCCGCTCTTTCCCATGATTGGCGTCTTAGTAATGGTTTACAGGAAATTGATCAATGACTATTTAATACCAAAATAAAAGCATAACTTCACACAATCAGTGATGCGGTACTCAGTCATATTGCAGAAAATAGCATGATATCATAACCACAAGAAGCGGAAAACTTCAAACAAACTAAATAAGGGAATAAAAAATAAGACATGGAATCAAATTGAAAATAAGATGTAACATGCTAAGAGTACACACTCCAGATATTATGTTTGCTTTTATAAAGCACTTGAACTGTCACTTCTGATTTATCGCTTGTTGTGCTAAAGAATAAAAATCAGTATACTTTCCTCTGAGCTTTCCAGGCTTAGTGTATAAAAGTTAATAGTTACATCATCAATGTTAGCAATTTTAGGTGTTAGTTTCTGGCCACCTGGAACAACCACTTTGAGGGCTGGTTTTGAATGTTATTTCATGATCTTCGCTCATCCCAAATTTGACATGACTGTTTCCAAATAGTCATGTCATTCTGACTAAATGCAGGACTGGTGACAAGAATGAAAATTCATATACAATACTTTCCATAACACAAAACTGCGTATGTAGGGTGAGAAATCTTACATAAGGAAATCCTTAATGCACATGAATAAACAATACCTAAAGGGAGAAAAAAAATGGAAAGACCTAAAGATACAAGCATGGATGACTAAAGAATGACATCACCTCTTAAAAAGAAAAAGGAAGGAAGAATACATGGCAGTTTGCAGACTCTGCAAGACAAGCATCAAGGAGCTAAGGCTGATGCAAATTGAGTCTTACAAAAAGTCCAAGAGTAAGGTAAAGGTTTTTTGTGGGATGTTAAAAGCAAAGATAAGTCAAGGAGACCATGGAGTCCTGCAAATGAAAAAGGTGAAACAGTCAACAAGGTGGAGCAGCAGGTGGATATACTTGTACTACAATCATATTTTGTATTGTTTTCTACCAAAAAAACGAATGCAAACATCAACAATAATCATCAAAGAGATTGCGGTCAGGAGGAATCCAAGTTCACAATAAGCAAAGAACATTTAGCCAACTAGAGGAAACCAATCCCCAGGACTAGATGATTTACACCCTATAGTCCTGAAGGCATAGACAAAATAATAGAACCACTGCCATGACCTTCAAAAAGAAATGGGAAACAGGAGAGGTACCACTAGATGGAATCACAATTGTCTTTCCAATCTACAAAAAGTGAAAAAAGGAGGAATTCAGGAAATTACAAGCCAGTAAGGCTAACCTCCAAGACACTCAAGCAAATTGTCAAAGGAACATTTACTTAGGTACCTGGATGTTAAAGCATTATTAACCAGATCCAGCATGGCTTTATGACCAATAAATCTTGTCAGACCAACCTAATTTTCTTCTAAAACTAAGTCTCTAAATGGTTGGACGAGGGGAATGTTGTGGATATAGTGTACGTTGACTTTTGTAAGGCAAAGTATCACATAACATACACATTGAAAAAATGCTCAAAACGGAAGCAACAAAAAATCAGTTCAATGGATTCACAATTGGCTTAATGTTTGGGCACAATGTGTGATACTAAATGGCAGCAAATCGAAGTTGAGGAAAGCCAAAAGGGGGTGCCGCAAGGCTCTGTCCTGGGTCCAGAACTGTTCAATATCTTTATAAATGATCCCGGACAAAGGAATTATTGGGGAAATCATAAAATTAACAGATGATACAAGATAGGAGGAAAAGCCAACACTAGAGAGGAGAGCAAGCTATTTAAAAGGATCTAGGCACACTGGACAATGGGCGTTTAACAGTGACAGAATGAGATTTAACAGGGCCAAATGCAAAGTTCTACAGTTAGATAAAGGAAACGTAACACGCATATGGAAGTGACAGAACTAAGTGATGGCAAAGGAGCAAAAAACTTGGATATAGTAGTAGATCCTAGATTTAAGATGAGCCAACAGTGCGTGCTGCAGCTAAAAAGACTAACAAGATTCTGCGATGTATCAAAACAAGCATGAATCTAGATCAAGAGAGGTAATTTTTCTTCTATACTCTGCCCTGGTCAGACCCCACCTGGAATACTATGTTCAGTTCTGGGTGCCCCAATTCAAAAAAGACATTGATATATTTGAGCAAGTTCAGAGAAGAGCAACCAAGAGGTGAAGGTCTGCAAACCATCTACTTATAATTGTCTAGTGGCCACTTCCGTCTGAGGCCGAAATCGCGCGCCAGCGCTCATTGGTCGCCGGCAGCCGAGGCGACCAATGAGCACTTCGTATGCAAAAGAGCTGCGCGTGCAGGTCCGCGCGAGCAGCCAGGTGATGTACTGGTCTGGCAGCACCGCTGACCTCTGTGCAGCAGTAGCTGAGCCGCGGCTACTACACACAGAGGTCTGCGGTGAGCCAGCAAGGAGATGACGGCTCAGCCTGTCATCTCCCGGTTGCTCGCTGCAGTAGTATCCGAGCAGGATTCAAATCCCCCGCCAAGCCGCGCTAGGTCCCTGATTGGTCGCCACGGCCGCGACGATCAATCAGTGAAGTGGTTGCTTGGCGCGCGATTTTTGATGACAATCAGCGGCGTGCGAATTTGATTGGTGGATCAAAGAAGCGTCGCGCGCCATATTAAAATACAGTGGCACCACTTGCCTATGGTCAGAGCGTTCGCCGACCAGAGAAGCGGCAGGCTTGGCGACTTTAAATACATGAGCAGCGCAGTTATTTAAAATATGGCCATGGGCGACCACTCTTGATTGGTCGTGCATCAGCGCGACCAATCGATACGTGGCATTCAAACGCGCGCCAAGCCGCTTGCGCTCTCTCATTGGTTGCCATAGTGGCCAATGAGAGACGCGGAATTCAAATACGCGCCAAGCGCACTAATTCTCTGATTCGTAGCCGCAACGACCAATCAGCGAAGCGCGTGGTTTGGTGGGAAATATGAATGCCGCGCGGCTGATTGGTTGCCGCTCTCAGCAGCGATGAATCAGTGGCACGGATTCTATTTCCGCCAAGCCACGCCACTTCACTGATTGGTCCGGTGTGCAGCCGGGCAGCAGCCGCCCTGATACTAGGGACCGCGGCTAGCCATGTTCCTGATCTGTCAGCGGGGACAGCTTCCATGATGCTGAAGCTCGTGCCGGCCCCTTCGACAGTTCAGGACTGCGGCTATCTCCCAGCGAGCCGTGGTCTGACCTATCAGCGGCGGCAGCTGCGTGAGGCTGCACACCGGACCGGAGGGCAATTAGCCCTCCAGTTCTGTGTGCTGATCTGGTCCGGGGCTGTCTGGCTCAAGTGGACAGCCATGGATTGGATCTCGGCCATAATGTGAAGCCGGCCTAAAGGTACCGTCACACGCAACAATCTCACCTGGCGATCTGAAAGGTGATGTGTTGCCCCGGTGAAATCGCCGTGAAATTGCGTCACGGTGGCGGTGTGTGATTGGCGATTTTGTGGCGATAAATCGCCCATTGCCGTCGCCTGATTGTTGAACAGTGCTAAGTAATCAGGTGGGAATCGGCAAGGTGATTTTTTCGTGTTGTGGCTTGTGAAAGGGCGATAATGATGGAAAGAGCGTTGCCTATGATTTCCCATAGGCGTGCCTCAGCGTGCTGTAGTCCGCGCCCGATCTGAGATTATTGGTGTGGGCTACTGTGTTCCCATTGGCTTGTCAGTTGACACCGCGCCATATTTGAAGAGCTGTCCGTTCAGCACACACACATCTCTGTACACATCGCCAAACTCAGTGCAATTTCGCGCGCCATTGAATACGCAAGCTATGTTGTCCGCGTGTATTAAGTTGCGCTGTGTGGAGATAGTGCCACACATGACAGCTCAGATGTTGCGCTACACATGTAGATGCTGCCATGGGCCAGTGTGTGTGTTGCAGTAGCCACAATTGACGACAAGAGCATGTATTTGTGACAAACTCCGATAGACAATTGCGTCATGTATTAGCCAGCCTTCACTAGCAGGCTGACCAATTGTAGCACAGTTGTGTTGTCCAATGAGCATGTATAGGGCGCGGTGTAAACCCCTGCAGCACGCCTATCTCCTCTCCACGCTGAACATGTACACCCACATTGCCTTTGAGATTGCGACGTGTGAAGCGGCGATGGAATTGGGCAGGATTGCGACTTCCGGAGAGCGAAACATTGAGGTGACTTCCGGAGCGACACATCGCCTTAGCTTCAGGAAGAGATTGCGCATGTGACGCAGCCATCGGCGATCTGAGGCGGGCACAAAAAACGTGAGCACGCACGTCATATCGCCACTCATCGCCAGCAGAGATTGCGGCATGTGACGGTACCTTAAGAGAAACATTGTTGGAATTATGCTGCTCTCAGATTAGGTTTTAAGAAACTGGTAACAGATTCCTTTTAAGCTTGCAGCATTCTCTAAATATAACTTTTTTATTGACTTATATAGGAAATAAACACCTGAAATAGATAAGTTAAAAAATATTATATACAAAAGCTTGTAAATAAAAACACATGATATTTCTGATCTTTTTACAATCAAATTTTTTTGCGTAAATATACATAAATTAAACCTTATAGAGGCCAAATATATGGATATTATTAGATTTCCATGAGGTGGGTCTTCCCCGTGAGAACTAAAAAACTGCTGGAATTTTAGCTTTTTTTGTAAATATTAAGAAAATATCAAATGCATTGCTGTAGATCAGGGAGTAGGAGCAGATGATGCTTAGAGGAATATCCTAGCTAACACCAAGTACCTGGACAAAATACAAAAGCTATAAATTACAACTAAGGAATGTAGAGCACAAAGAGTTAATGATAGATTCTGCAGAAGGTTAAAATAATTGCTTCTTGATGGATGGCCTTACAACTGGCAGATCGGTAATTTCGTTGTCACAGGAACACGATATCCGCTTACTCACTCACTACTCAGCAAAACACAGTCATTAATGAAGCCAAAGAAACACATCATGATAAGGAAGCAAGAGGTGCAGTATAGGGAATCAGCAGGATGGAGTGTCACTGATGAGTGCATTGATATCATCATAAACTATAGTAGCATAAATACTTTCATGACAGTGGCGTTGTTGCGCCCTTTGCCAGAATCGTGCGCTCTCGGATGCTGATATATGTGACAATTTTGTTTCTACAGCATCGTGAACAAACCTTAGGCTCAAGCAATCCAGACAGCTGCAGAGCAGTGCTAACAAGCTCCACTAAAAAGAACTTGTTAGCACTGTGCATATTCAGCCACTGCTGTTAGACAGTAGTTGTAGTTGACAGTAATAAAATTAAAATCCCTATGTTCTCGTGGACATAGAAAAGTGTTACTAACATTCTGATCTCAGTGTCAGAAAGTTTTCCTTATCGGTATCTCCTTCCTTTCAGTTTAATCCCATTGCTTCTTGTACTTCCTCTGCACTGTGACATCTTCCAGATATTTGCACACCGCTATTGTTTCCTCTCAGCCTTCTCTTTTACAAATTAAACATTTCTAGTTCTTTTAGCCGGTCTTCATAGGACACTAGATGGTGGCCCGATTCTAACGTATCGGGTATTCTAGCATATGTATATATGACTGAAGAACAGCACACTATGACAGACAGCTTTATAGACAGGAGTGAACTTCGTTACACTGACAGCCTTGTAGACAGGAGTAAAGTTCGTCACAGTATGACTGACAGCCTTGTAGACAGGAGTGAAGGACGTCACACTGACTGACAGCCTTGTAGACAGGAATGAAGGACGTCACTTGACTGACAGCCTTGTAGACAGGTGTAAAGTTTGTGAAACTGACTGACAGACTTATAAACAGGAGTGAAATTCGTGACACTGACTGACAGACCTTGTAGACAGGAGAGAAATTTGTCACAGTGACTGACAGCCTTGCAGACAGAGATTGAACTGCGTCACAGTAATGGACAGCTTTGTAAACAGGAGTGAACTGCGTCACACTATGACGCAGCATTCAAATTGCGCGCCAAGCCGCGCGCCGTGTCTCTCATTGGTCACCGTAGTGACCAATGAGAGACGCGGAATTCAAACCGCGCGCCAAGCCGCGCTACTTCTTTGATTAGTCGCCGCAGCGACCAATCAGCGATGCGGGGCGGCATGGCAGGAAATATGAATCCCGCGCTTCTGATTCTCCGCTGCTGAGAGCAGCAACCAATCAGCGGCGCAGGATTCATATTTCCTGCCAAGCTGCCCTGCTTCGCTTAATATGGTGGTTATGGTGGTCTCCGCAAGGATTCTACCCCAGGGCTAGGTCCTTCCCTTGAGGGATATCTGGCTAGTCCCGTGTTTGAGACACTTAATCGAGGCTCCACGGACTCCATTTGCATAATGAAAGTTATCAGTAAATCCATGCAGATCTTAAACTGTGTCTGGTGTCTAATTTCTATCACGCTGGGTAAACTGCATTCCAGTCTCAACAGCAGAGACTGCATCCAGCCTCCTCCTGCAAAGCCGCCTTCCAGTGAGAAATCCATTCATCCATCCCTGCCCCGGGGATACTGCTTCAACTACGGGGAGCAACACCATCTGGCTGCAGCATCATCATCCCCGGAGGTCTGAAAGCAGCGCTGGTAACATTACCAGGTACCGTAGGTGGCGTCATGAACTTTATTTTATTCTATTTCTTTTATTTTAGACATTTTTCAGCAACCACCAGGGCCACCGTCCCTGGCACAGGCCACCAGTGACAGCACCTTTAATCAACGCCCGGGATCTGGGTACCCAAGGCCCTGCGGTGGGTCACTAATCTGGAATACCTGGGAATGGCCATTATGCTGTGACTATAGACGTGCAGTACAACCATAGTACGTTGCTTACATCCAGCCTCCCCTGGAGCTCATAATGATCTTTGTGGTACGGCTGTCGGACCACCACCAATCTCATTTTGACCAATAGGTCTTTAATTTCACAGTTAGGACAACCCCTTTAACTACTTAATAACACATGATGTACATTTTATGGCAATATCTAATATTTTCCAGTTTTACATTCTGAATAGTTGACGTTTTTGTAGTTTGTATTTTTTTTTTTTTTTTTTAAACCACTTCTAAAATATGCAAATAAAATAGAAAAAAAATGAAATCACTTATTATATCAAACCGATTTACAATTTTCCACGTATAAAAGAAATAGCAGTGGATACATTTTGTGGGCGGTTAATCTGTTTACAAAGATTGTGAAAATCCTTAAGGTATTATGTTATTACCACGAACACTTCCAAATTTAAATTGCTCCATACGGCTCATCTTTCATACAATCTAAGCAAATAAGATTTCTGTATTATCAGAATCTAATTAGAATGTGACCTTTCGAATCCATAAACTGTTTTTATATTTAAATTTATAGTTTATTTAATGTTTTGTAAAATTTTTGTTTCTTTTCTTAAAGCTAGTTAGACTAATTATATAGTCCTATAAAAGTCATACCTACCTGCAGAATAAATCAACCTTGTTTAATCGTACAGGAAAACATGCTAAGGGTCTACCCATGGGTCCTCATCTACACATGCAATAACCAAATAAAGAAAATCTATAAGCAGCTGTGAGTTTTAAAGGAGCTAACTTCCGCTATAAGACTGCACACGGTAGGTAGTTTACTACAATTTTTCAGAGGTTATAGATTCTCTTAATTTACTCTTTTGCATGTGCAGCTCTGCAGATTTATGTTCTATTTTTTGAAAAAGAAATCATGAACTTGTCAGACCAAAATCTGATGCCTCTTGTAGCTCCAACCTGCTCAGTTTGTGGAAGTAAAAGAAAAGGGAGTATAATATGAAAAATCTGGTGGTCTAGTGGAATTAATATTTTGGGCCGAGAGGCCACTCACCTATTGGGGTTGTGCACCCCTGTACAACCCCAGTTTTTAGCTTGTCGTGGGAGAGTGGCATGTAATACCATTGGAGGAAGCTGGTGATGGCTGGCCTCCATCGCCGCTGCTCGCACTGCCCTTCCAGCAGGGGCGGAACTACCGTGGTGCAGCCTGAGCAGCTGCACCAGAACCCCAACTGGCTAGAGGGCCCCTTCAAGCCTGCTGGGGGCCCCCCAGCCGACCCCCGATAGCCGTTGCCAGAGGAGAGGAGGGTCAGGGAAGGGAAGCAGAAAGCTTCCTGCTTCCCTTGTCTGATCCCTCCCCTCCTCTCCTCTGCCCTCCGTCTCCTAGGAGCGCCGAGACAACAGCGCGGCTCACCAGGTAGGAGAGCCGCCGCAAAAAACGGCAGCTGCTAGCGGCACCCCCCCCCCCTCCCCCGCTTGTTAGAAAAAAAAACGGAGTTGCTCCTGCCACTAATCCCTCTCGAGGGATATCTATTATATAATTGCGAATGGGTTTTTTGCCCCTTTTGAGTCCACTCGCGCTGCGAGTCAGCGTGGTCATGTGGATACGCCCGAAGCATTGGCCGCGCAGCGGCCATTGCGAGCAGTTCTAAGGCGACTCGCTATGCCCGCGCAGCGGGCATGGCGAGTCGCCTTAGCAGCGCGAAGCATTGGCCGCTAAGCGGCCATTGCGAGTCAGAGACTCGCTCTTCTAGAATCCCGATGCATGTGCATCGGGCACCCAGCTAGTGAGATATAAAAGAAATTGTAAATGGAGTCCGTGGAGCCTCGATTAAGAGTCTCAAACATGGAACTGGCCAAATATCCCTCCAGGGAAGGACCTAGCCCTGGGGTGGAGTCCTTGCGGAGACCACCATAACCACCATATTAAGTGGCCCTTTTAGTCAGTATCCCACTCAGTTACGAGTTAAGGATATGACAAGGGAATTTCACTGTGTTTGAGCGCTTTAGCCAGCTGCCCGCAGTGTTTTCCTTGTCTGGTCTCCCTGAGATCAGTGAGTGCTTTGTGATAAAGGCAATTGTAGTAGCGGTCTGGTGGAGGGCTGGGGTGAACGGATTAAATTAGATTAAACTCTGGTGAACTACCGCTACTGCAATTGCTTTTATAACATGCTCAGTTTGGCACTTTCAGCCATGTGATTGGCCTGTAGTAACTTGCTATAATTATCTTAAAGGGAGTCTATCAGTAGGACCAATCCTTCTATGCTTCAAGGGCATGTAGGTCATAGAATATTTAATATAGTGATATTTTGATGTTTGCAATCCAATGTCTTATTCCAAATAAACCGTATTTTTTCTTATATGTAAATGAGCGTTTAAGATCTGTGGGTTGGACACTGATCTCCCTGATACTCTGTCTCCTGAGCTAATTGTAAATGAAAAGGGGCAATACCAGAGTGAGGCTGTGGTCACACATGCCAATCCGTTTTTAAGAGTGTTCTGTATTATTGTGCTTGTTTTTTGAGCCTCCTGTGCTGCTCTGCATTTTTTGGCAAAAAAATGCTAGTAAAAACGGATCCGCTAACGGATGGAGCCTATATGTGCCATTCGTTAACAGATACGTTTCCTGTAGGGCTCCATGTTACCAAAAAACAGTCCGTTTTTTTCCTGTACTCAAAAACGTTGCTTGCAACGTTTTTTGGACCCTGGCAAGAGGTCTTCAAAAACGGAATGACCCATAAAGTGCCCCATCTGTTAACGGACCGTTTTTTGGACTTAGAAAAAAAAAATTACAACATTTGACAATGACAACATGGCTGGCAAGTGTGACCACAGCCTAAGACATGTAACGACTGACTGTCTGCTCTCACTTCAGAGCTGAGTGTGATTATAACTAACACAGTACAGCAGAGCTGAGTTTAGTGTTATTACCAACACTTTCACAGTGCTGTTAGCTTTGTTGCAGAATTGTCCCTGACTTCAATCAGCACTTCTTAGCTTATTTACATATCAGAAAAACATCAATTTCTCAGGGATTACATATTGGATCACAGATATCAAGGTATCATTTTATTCAACCTTCTATGACCTATATGTCTGCGTAGTACGCATTGGAAGGTTGATCTGTCTGACAGATTCCCTTTAGGTGAAAAAACTCAAAAATGCAAACAGCTTTATTACTGAGATCCATAAATAGTCTAAAAGTGCTCTCCAGCTCCACCTAGTGGTAGCTTCAAGCAACCAGTATTTTATCATTTAAGTCTGCAGCTAGAATTTTGCAGCTCTATATCCAAGCTCTGGCTATTATAAGAAACATTTTAGATCTCACCAGAGTAAGAAAGCAAGAAGTGAACATGACTTAACTACCGTAAATTGATTAAGTATTGCCCCACTTTCTTACACAGGATTTGATTTTTCTATTTCAGCTTAGTTTTCAAGTTATTTACTGTAGATAGAGGCCAAAAGTTTATGTGACAACTCCTGGGTATAAGATTATTGTATTCTGTGTGTTCTGTCAGTTCTAGTGCAGGGATTTAGAATAACTAAACAAAGGGAATGATGGAAAAAGCATCTGGTTAGAGAATTGTGTTGAAATATGTCACTGGTGATAAAAATAGGAGCTTGGTATAAAGTCAGTATTTCTACCAGAAGGAGATAATGAAGCATGATGGGCGTTAGAGTAAAGCAACACTGGCTTATGATTTGGATACAATGTGAGAATATCTTGCATTACACTCGGCCCCATGTTAAACAATGCTGCAGCTGAGATCTACAGTTTTTTCCTCAGCCCTAATCAGATTGAGGAAAAAAATTCTCAGCGTATTGCGACTGTCAGAGAAGACTCAGATCACTCAGCTCCATATGTTGAGCCCCAGGCTCGGGGGGGTTTTCACGGGGATATCACAGGTGGCAGCGCCTGAGCCCGTGGCCTGGGTGACAATTCAATAAGAAGTTATGTACAGGGGATAAGAGTTATTGGCATGTAACACCACCTGTAGTACCTGGTGAAGTATCACCAGCGCCGCCACAGTCCTCCGGAGGGCGATGGTATCGTGGCAAGAATGGGAAAGCTCCCTACAGGTGGAGCTGGTCCTCCGGGGCAGCGTTCCTGTAAGCAAACAGGTTGAATTCTGCAGCACAAAGACACAGAAGCAAAGTCACTCTCACGGGTACTTTACTGTAAACAATCATCAGCATGCAAGTCCACAGTTCAGCAACAGTTGTTAAAGAAACAGGTAGCTCTATGGGTGGCTGCAAGTGGATGCCAAGTGATATGGTGGTACCCGTGGTATACCTTAGTTGACGAACCCATGTCCTTTCTTCCCCGCCAAGGATGAGTCTATACCCAATTACTCCTTGAAGGTATCTTGGGGCTCCCCTCCCTCGAAGTGAAGAAGCCGGCAGACCGCTCCTCTGGCAGGGTGCCGCAGCCGGTGAGCAGACCGCAGCAGCCAGTTGACGACTTCAGAGATGTACTCTGGCCATTTACTCGGGTCCTACATTCCCGTAGTGGACTGGGGAATTCCCTGGAGTATGGTCGCTCCACGCTGGAGTTCCCCTTTCTCTCTCGGGCCCAGACTCATGCGTCAGGCACCCTCTCTCAGGATACCATCAGGATCCCCTTTTATCTTCCCTCAGGATCAGCCTGGAGCTGTCCTGTTAGACCTTCAGCCTTGCTCCACACTCCTCCTCGACTCCTCTCCAACTCCTACTACTCCTCACTCTCCCAAGAGGTGCTAGATCCCTCCTGGTAACCTCCCACCACTAGTCTAGTGTGGGAGTGCAAAAATGGGTCCCACCCACCAGCCCAGCATCCACCCGCAGTTAGGGAAAATTACACCAATTTTACGAGTGCAATACCCCACTGTGGTGCCTGACCATGTGGGGTGCCACATATCCCCCTGATGAAACATATTCGTCCCTCGAGTATAGGCACCTGTTAACCGGGGAGTGACAAGTATTTTTATATTTTCAGTGACAATATCAACGGGTAAACTATATACATTTAAGCATACTTCAGTTTCTTCCTATTTCTAGGAGGCACATTTTCTTATAACTAATACACACAAAATGCAGTAGTTATTATAGACCCCACGGTCCTGGGGTCACCCACTGGCCAAGATCTTAATCTCCGGTTCTACTATTCTGCATAATACATAATGAACTTTTGAGTCCAACTCGGCCCAACGGGGACCGATACTAACTGTCACATTGTCCAGCACAGTCCAGTGTGAGCTATCAAAGCCGGACCTCTATATGCATATCACACATCATCAATTTGTAGGGAAAATAAAAGTTCTACACAGTAGTCCATGACTCTGACTCTTCATAATGCAGGGGAATAAAGCTGGAAACAAAAAGGGGCTATTTACAGTCATAGTCTCTGCAAAGGGAGTTTATTGTTGGCGTGCTATGCGGATTGCAAACCAGCCTAAGAGGCCTGGATGCCTTTCAAATGAAACCTGCTCACCTCGGTACAGATCACGATCCGGGTGTCCACGCCGCAGGCACAATTCAACGTGTCCTCCTGTAGTCCAGGTTTACGTATGAATCCCCATCCTTCTTCTTGGTAGGAAGAAACTACAGTTCCTTGGAGGCGTAAGTCCAATGGAAGCAGGGGCTGTGCTCTTGCTTCGTCTCAAAGTCGCCAGGAAGCCAGTTCTTTCTGGAACCATTCTTCTCTCCTTTTCTGTCTTGCTTGTTGGTCTCGCTGATTCAGGGATGACTGGTATTCTGGTGGTAGTGAGTTGCCGGTTGGGACTCTGGGCGACGCTCTGGTCTCTGCTGTGCTCACAATGATGGGGGTACTCTGCCGCTGCAATGCGGACCACCATGCAGCCTCTGGGCTACTTCCTCCTGAAGCTCCTTCTATGTCCTTCGGCTCCTCTGAGTCTGTCTCGCCTTCCACAATAACGTCTGGTTCTGCTGGGGACAGCCGCGGTGGCTCTAGCTGGAGATAGCTGCGGGTACAGGACGGTGGTTCTACAGTGGCTCCGGTCTGGGTCCCTGCGTCTCAGGTCTGGACAGGTGGCGGGACAGGTGGTAAGGAGGCTCGGTATTCCACGACTGCTTGTACTGCTACCGCTGCCTCTCGCGCTTCTCGGCCTTCTCTCATAGTCATCAGTTCACAGGCTCTCTCTGCGCTCCACCACTGGCACTCCCACTCCAGGGCTACCTCCATGTCCTGTAGTCCAAAATTGTCCAGTAGTCGGCATCCCCCTCTAGTGTTAAGAGGGACGCCACTGCCGGGTATTCTTGTGCGGCTCTGGCCTGCTCCTTGACCTCGCGCACGATGTCTCTCCAACGGGGTGCCGCCATGCTGCCGGGTATAAAGGAGCCTAGGTCGTTCTGTCCTTCTCTTCCGGTTTGTGTCTTTATTGGCAGCCACTTCTGGAGAACTTCCTGTGGGGCTCCCCCCTGATTGATTGATGGCAATCCAGGCGGCCACACTTTTTCGCGCCTCCGTCTTGGCCCTCCTTCTTCTAGGGGCTGAGGCACACCCCCGTGCCTGCACATGGTGTTTAGTACATGGCTATGGCGTCATCTTGGGTCCTCCTGCAGTGATGGCCGGAACCCATTTTTGGCGCCAAGCAAAGACGGGAAAAATTTATTTCAATGCAGTTGAAAAGTCCAAGGCACAGTACCCGGTAATACCGGGCACAAGATCCTGTTCATGAGCGCCAGAAATATATGTGGAGCCCCAGCCCCTCGGGAACTCGGGTATCAGGCTCAGAGGGGTTTTCATGGGGATGCCACGGGTGGCAGCGCCTGAGCCCGTGGCCTGGGTGACACTTCAATAAGGGGTAATGTACAGGGGATAAGAGTTATTGTCAAGTGACGCCACCTGTAGTACCTGGTGAGGGATCACCAGCGCCGCCACAGTCCTCCGGAAGGCGATGGTATCGCGGCGAGAATGGGAAAGCTCCCTACAGGTGGAGCTGGTCCTCCGGGGCAGCATTCCTGTAAGCAAACAGGTTGAATTCTGCAGCACAAAGACAAAGAGGCAAAGTCACTCTCCCGGGTACTTTACTAAACAGTCATTAGCATACAAGTCCACAGTTCAGCAACAGTTCTTAAAGAGGACCTGTCACCAACCATGCATGGTGATCTAATTACAGCACTGAAAGCAGCATGTCTGCTGCATTCAGGCAAGTGGTCCCCCATCCCTTGACCCCCCATTACCTTGAGATAATAGACTTTGAAAACTTACATACTGGAGCAAAATAGGAGGTGGCTTGTGGCTTGAGCCACTTCTCTCACAGGGCAGTTTCACGCCCCCTGGATCTTTAATCCGCTCACCGCCTCCTCCCTCATGCAAAAGATTTGTCCTTGAGGAAGGAGCTGGGTTATGCTCCGAAACGCGTAGGATTGAATAAAGCTACAATCTTTTCAGATACTCCCGTTTTCTGGTGTTCCTTTCGGCAGCAGCGCGGATTGTGCAGCACATCCCATCGTCCTACAGAGCAATACGTTTTCCTATAGACTCCCTTCTTAATAAGACCATTCCTGTCTTGGCCTACGTGACGTGCACAAATTCAGTATTTGGTCAGTATTTTACCTCAGTAGTATTCGTAGCCAAAAACAGCAGTGGGTGATAAATACAGAAGTGGTGGCGGAAGAAACTCACCAAATGCTCAATATGTGCATTGTGGCTGTGTGCCTACGATGAGCTTTTGGTGAGTGTTTGTCGCTGCATATTTTTTCATCATCAAAAATACAACATGCACAGCAATGTGGATGGGATTTATAGGAATCTCCTGCCCTCTGTGCTTCTTTTTCATGCTGCATAAATTGACCTGTCATGTGTTTTTTCAGATCTGCAGCTTGTCAATTTCTCTTGAGGATACGCTGAGTATTTTGAGTTTCGTCTTGCATTAGGTGTGGAAAGTCTGCAGTGTGAGACAGTGCGGGGGATCATATGCGAGGGGCGCTATGTCTCCCCCAGAATGCGCACTGTCACGTATTGAGCCCGGTATAGGGTGTGTGAGAAAGGGACGGTCCGCTCCCTCCGCTCCGGGTCTTGCAAGGTCCCGGAAGTAGACACGGAGTTAAAAGCCTGGTCAGGAGGCAGGGCGGGGTTCCCTGTACACAGAATTGTGCCTTAGCTGCAGGAGCAGCAGAGATATACACAGGAGAGGTCTAGAGTTCCAGAGGACCGTGTGCTAGACTAACACGGCCTAGCCCAGGAGGGCTGGGAGCTCGGCGTGACCTATAACAGAGGCCTTTGGCCTGAAGGACCCGGGGTACGTTATATGAACTGTGTCTTGTGTACCCGGCTGCGACCCGGATTCCGGCTGACTGTGCCATCGCTGTGTGTACCAGCAATAAACACCGGGTCTTGTTTGAACCACTACCGGGCTCTACGTGTTTCCTGACTTGCAATCCAGGCGCTGCCCCACATATGGTGGAGAATGCGGGCAAGCAGGCCGGCCCGGTGAAAGTGACTGTTTCATGAGGCCAATGAGCGGCGCCTAAAGTGAGAGGAGCAGCCGTCAGAATAGCCGCCAGTCTTGCGGGGTGCCCGGCACTGTATGTCCATACGTAAGCCAGCCACGCTACAGTTCAGGCCTGCCGCTGATATGGAGGAAATCCTAAGGCAGCTGGTACTTACCCAGCAGCGGCAGCAAGAGCAGCAGGAGCAACAGCAGAAGATGAATGAACTGCTCCTGCAGCACATCGTGGCCCTACGAGACCCGCCAGCAGTGCCTTCCCCGGAACGGCGTGAGGCCCGGGACCGGGTCCGGTCGGCCCTGCGGAAGCTGAGTCCGGAAGACGACGTAGAAGCCTTCCTCACCGTCTACGAGCGCACTGCAGAGCGAGAAGGCCTCCCGCCGGCTCAGTGGGCTGAAGTCGTCGCGCCATTCTTGATCGGCGACGCCCAGAAGGCCTACACCGACCTCAGTTGGGAGGATGCCCAGGACTACGCCAAACTCAAAGGTGAGATCCTTGCGAGACTGGGGGTCAATACTTATGTCCGAGCCCAACGGGTGTTTTCCTGGTCCTATGTGGAGTCCAAGCCGGCTCGCTCCCAGGCGTATGACTTATTGCAGTTGGTGAAACGGTGGCTCCAGCCTGAGAGCTTAACTCCGATACAGATGGTGGAAAGGGTGGTGGTCGACCGGCTGGTTCGGACTCTGCCGGTTGCGATACAGCGTTGGGTGGGGCAAGGGGACCCGGGTACCTTGGACCAGGTGGTTAGCTTGATAGAGCGATATACAGCCACCCAGGAGTTCATACGGGACTCTGCCCCACTGCGGCAGTTACGCCGGCCTCCGGAGCCGGGTAGAGGTATTCGTTCATCTACAGGGGACTCTCCTAAAAACGTACCCGCTGAGAGGATACCCCAGAATGGGGCTGGCAGGAAACCAGGCTCCCCGAGAAGGAGCTTCCGACCCGGCGCTGGCACCGCTACGTGGTGCTGGCGGTGCAAAGGACCGGGACATGTGGCTGCCTACTGCCCACTAACAGTGGAACCCATGGACTGCGGGTTCACACGCCGGCTCTCGATGTATGCCAGCCCCGTGTTCACCGCAGAAGGAGTGGTTCCCCTAACGGCACCACATCTGTGCCCGGTGCTCGTTAATGGACACAGAGCAGAAGCTCTCTTGGACTCTGGCAGTTTGGTGACGCTGGTTCGTGCGTCCTTAATCCCCGGGTTGCAACTCCCTGGTGGATTGGTAGGGGTCCGGTGTATTCACGGGGACCTACGCGAGTATCCGACCATGGAAGTGACGCTATCCACTCCCTGTGGAGAGGTGACTCACGTGGTCGGAGTGGTAAAATCTCTACCCTATGGGACGGTGCTGGGAAGAGACTTACCGTTGTTTTGGTCCTTATGGGGAAGGAGGAGTAACCCTTCTCTGAGGCCAGGGAATCCGGGTGCTGAGCCCGACGACCCTGAGACCGGGACACCTGCCGTAGGGGTCGCCAACATAGGGCTAGAGTGTCACCCCGATAGGTTCCCGCTAGACGTATTGGCAGGGGAGGTCGAGGAGACCCCACCGCTTCCAGAGTTGGAAGTATCCCGGGGAGCGTTTGGGACAGCCCAGCTACAGGATCCCACACTGACCCGGGCCCGAGAAAGGGTAACCGAAATAAACGGGATAGCTCAGCATCCGGGGGCAGAGAACGTATTTCCACGCATGGTGCTTAACCAAGAGTTACTCTATAGGGTGGACAAAATCCGGGATGAGGTCGTGGACCAACTGGTAGTACCGCAGCCACACCGCCGGGCGGTCCTAGAGATGGCCCACTCCCACCTGCTAGGGGGCCACCTTGGGGCTAAAAAAACGCAAGAACGCATCTTGCGGAGGTTCTTCTGGCCGGGCGTGTATGCGGATGTCCAGAGGTACTGTGACTATTGCCCGGAATGTCAGCTGACCACACCCATTGCCACCTTCCGTAGTCCATTGGTACCTCTACCAGTTATAGAGGAACCTTTTGAACGGATCGCAATGGATTTGGTGGGGCCTATAGTGAAATCAGCCCGAGGCCACCAACACATACTCGTGGTTGTCGACTACGCCACCCGGTACCCGGAGGCGATTCCGTTACGGCACCCCACGGCGAAACTGATTGCCCGGGAGCTGTTTGCCATGTTCTGTCGCCTAGGACTACCTAAGGAAATCCTCACAGATCAGCGGACTCCTTTTATGTCCAAAGTGACCCGGGAACTGTGTAAATTGCTCAACATAAAACAGCTGCGCACCTCGGTGTATCATCCCCAGACAGACGGGTTAGTTGAGCGGTTTAACAAAACCCTGAAGTCCATGCTAAAAAAAGTGGTAGCAAAGGACGGAAAGGATTGGGACATGTTATTGCCCTATCTAATGTTCGCCATCCGGGAGGTACCACAGTCGTCTACGGGGTTTTCCCCCTTTGAACTGTTGTACGGCCGGCATCCTAGAGGGCTATTGGATGTTGCCAAAGAGACGTGGGAACAGGAACCCACTCCCTATAGGAGCGTGATCGACCACGTGGCGAAAATGCAGGACCGGATCACAGCGGTCCGGCCGATTGTAAAAGAGCACCTCATTGATGCCCAAGGTGCTCAAAGCCGCAGGTATAATACACGGGCCACCGTTAGGACCTTTGAGGTGGGGGACCGGGTATTGGTCTTAGTGCCCACCACGGAAAGCAAATTATTGGCCAAATGGCAAGGGCCCTATGAAATCCGGGAAAAAGTAGGGGAGGTCAATTACAAGGTATACCAGCCCGGGAAAAGGAAACCCGTGCAGCTATACCACGTAAATTTGCTTAAAGCGTGGAAAGACCGGGAGTGCCTGATCACGGAGGCATCCGATGTACCCGGGGACCCTTCCCCTTCGGCCCCAAGGGATGCCGAAGGGGTACGAATAAGCGACACCCTCACTAAGGCCCAACGACGGGAGGCTCGAAAGTTGGTACAGCAGAATCCCGATGTGTTCTCTGACCTGCCCGGGCGCACTTCGGTCATTCAGCATGACATTGTCACTGAGCCCCGGGTAAAAGTGCGAGTGAAACCGTACCGGGTACCCGAGGCCAGACGGCAAGCCATCGCGGCCGAAGTTAAACACATGCTTAAGCTAGGGGTGATAGAAGAATCCCGGAGCGAATGGGCTAGTCCCATCGTGCTCATTCCAAAGCCGGACGGATCGTTGCGTTTCTGCAACGATTTCCGGAAGCTGAACGAGGTGTCCAAGTTTGATTTATATCCCATGCCCCGGGTGGACGAGCTGATTGAAAGACTGGGGCAAGCCCAGTACTTCACAACGCTCGATCTGACAAAAGGTTACTGGCAGGTGCCGCTAACAAAGGCGGCCAAGGAAAAAACCGCCTTTGTTACTCCGGAAGGTCTCTATCACTACGTCGTGTTGCCGTTTGGGTTGCATGGAGCCCCGGCCACATTCCAGCGGCTCATGGACATAGTGTTAGAACCTCATCGGAAGTACGCGTCCGCCTACCTAGATGACATTATCATCTTTAGTCCAGATTGGCATACCCACTTATCCCAGGTTCAGGCCGTGGTGGATTCTCTCAGGACAGCGGGCCTGACGGCAAATCCAAAAAAATGTGCCATGGGGCTCGAGGAGGCCCGGTACCTGGGGTATGTGATTGGGCGAGGGGTTATCAAACCCCAAATAAACAAAATCAAGGCCATTCAAAATTGGCCCCGACCGGTGTTTACCAAACAGGTGAGGGCGTTCCTCGGCATAGTTGGGTACTACCGACGCTTCATACCCAACTTTGCTGGGCGAACGGCGGCCCTGTCCGACCTGTTAAAAGGGAAGAAAACAGCGTTGGTGCGTTGGAATCCCCAAGCAGAGGCAGCCTTTCAGTCCATGAAGTTGGCCTTGTGCGGACAGCCCGTCCTCATCAGTCCTGACTTCAAACGCGCCTTCGTTGTACAAACAGACGCCTCGGAGGTGGGGCTGGGGGCTGTGCTGTCGCAGGAAGTGGACGAAATCGAGCATCCGGTCACTTACTTGAGCCGGAAATTGTCCCCGGCGGAAAAGAATTATAGCGTAGTGGAGAAGGAGTGCTTGGCCGTTAAATGGGCCTTGGAGTCCCTACGTTATTATTTACTCGGGCGACAGTTCCGGTTAGTTACGGATCACGCTCCCTTGGTCTGGATGCGAAATGCCAAGGAACGGAACGCTCGGGTCACCCGGTGGTTCCTGTCCCTCCAAAACTTCAATTTTACGGTGGAGCATCGGGCTGGCAAGTTGCAGGGTAATGCGGATGCCCTGTCCCGGGCACCCTGTTTGATGGCTGGGGTTCAACCCCACAAGTTTGAACCGAGGGGGGGGGTGTGTGAGACAGTGCGGGGGATCATATGCGAGGGGCGCTATGTCTCCCCCAGAATGCGCACTGTCACGTATTGAGCCCGGTATAGGGTGTGTGAGAAAGGGACGGTCCGCTCCCTCCGCTCCGGGTCTTGCAAGGTCCCGGAAGTAGACACGGAGTTAAAAGCCTGGTCAGGAGGCAGGGCGGGGTTCCCTGTACACAGAATTGTGCCTTAGCTGCAGGAGCAGCAGAGATATACACAGGAGAGGTCTAGAGTTCCAGAGGACCGTGTGCTAGACTAACACGGCCTAGCCCAGGAGGGCTGGGAGCTCGGCGTGACCTATAACGGAGGCCTTTGGCCTGAAGGACCCGGGGTACGTTATATGAACTGTGTCTTGTGTACCCGGCTGCGACCCGGATTCCGGCTGACTGTGCCATCGCTGTGTGTACCAGCAATAAACACCGGGTCTTGTTTGAACCACTACCGGGCTCTACGTGTTTCCTGACTTGCAATCCAGGCGCTGCCCCACAGCAGGTAAAAATGCACATGCGTTTTTCATATGTTTTCGTAGCAGAAAAGCATCAAAAACATGTAACCCACACCTAAGAAGGTCAATATTTTGTCAAAGTCAAATATGAGGAAGTTTCAAAGACAAAGAAGCTTTATTTAAAGCAAACAAAGAAAAATCTGAAGCGTCAAAAACTCAAATACACATTTAAACGCACACAAAACGCAATAAAAAAAACTCCAAGTAATCTAATTTACATGATAGATGCAGAAATTCTGTAACATCAAATTCTCTCCAATGTAAAATTAGGCTTTGAGCCCATAATGAGTTTTTGGTGAATCTTGGACACTGCATTCTTTTGCTACTTCAAAAACACAGTATTTTAAGCTACATGCACACATTTAGTATTTGGTGAGTTTTTTACGTCAGTATTTGTAGGATAAAACCAGTAGTGGAACAATCAGAGGAAAGACATAATGGAAACACTTCACCACTTCGGCATTTTTTGCACACTCCTGGTTTTGGCTACAAATTCTGAGGTAAAAACTCCCCAAATACTCATCATGCTCATCATGGGAACATACTCTTACAGTCTCTATACTAAAAAGCCTGGAACTAGCAAAGAACAGTATTTAATACCTACAGACAAATGAGTTATATGTACATCATTCGTTGTGTCCCTGCCTTTGATGAGGGTTCACATGTTGAGCCTGCATCTTTCCACACACATCGGCTGATCTAATCGTTCGCCTGCGCCTGTTAATTAATTAAATTATGCTGTCAAATTCTTACAGTTCAATTCAACAGGCGCCAGTGGGGAGCACACCGTGGCCCTGTGACTTGATCATGGAACGCTGATGGGTTGTTATGACAGTTGGGGGTTGGCTGATGACTCCTGTCTCTGTCATGATGAACTTCCTGTGAACGCTGGCTGAGCGCCGGCACTTACAGGAGATCAACATTACTGCTGTACTGATCGATGTATCAGAGCAGACATGGTTAGAGATGCCACATCTGACATTCACTGCTATGTAGAGCACAGGAGATCAGACAATTGCAGGTTCACGTTTTTGTGCTCCGATACATCGCAATAAATGGCGATCAAACATCGCATCTACCCCAAAATTCCATCAGTGAAAACATCAGCTCAGGGCACAAAAAATAAGCCCCCACACAGCCCTTGTCCCGACTCCAGACTGCTATTCACTTTTCTTGTAGGTGTCGTCTTCTCTACAGGGTCTTACTATCTGGCTTGTTTTCTCCCTCTTGCCACAAGAACACCGAGTCCATGCGATTCTGTTACTCAGCCAAACCTGAGGTCTGCTACTACTGCCAGCTTGTCCCCATCTCTTGTTCTGCCAGAAACTCTCCACTCACTCCTCACCTAACCCTTCCCATTATGGGCTAGTGCCAATTGTTAACCTTATCTCTTCCTATTAACTCCCTGCTACTGGGTAGAAGACAACCTCATCATATAACAATGTAAATTGTTAAACACACAAACATAACTCATTACAGAAATACACATCTTCAAGGGAGAATATGGGCAATACCAAGTGGCTTACTTCACCACACCACCCAGCCGCACTTCATCACCAGGCCACAGGCCTTTAAAGCCCCATGACAGTTTAGGACATGGGGTGACATTGTTGTACATGGTACCTCCATCAGTGGCATCAGCAAAGCAGGCCATCAGTCTGCAATGCGGGCCATCACTCTGTCCATCGTGTCATGCTGTTGCTGTCACTCTACAAGATTCATAATTTTATGCAAACAACTATGCTCTTCTCCAACATCTGACTGCACAATAGTTGTGAGACCTAGCTCTGGCTGTTCTCTTGAATTGCAATTATCTTCTACTTTCGAAAAACACACCATCTCTACCCTGGTTGCTTTTAGATGCCAGGGTAATGCAGGTGACTTCCACCATTCTTCTAGACTTCTCTTGCCATTGCTGAATATCTCTCTCTTTCGTGATATAGCACTGTCCACTCTCTGGCTTCCAGAAGACTAATGGCGCTGGCCTTCTCACTGCTCGGCATCCTGTGCCAATGCTCACTTGTTAGGGTCTCTTTCGGCTCACCATTCAATTTGTTCAACACCTCTGCTTGTTCTCCTCTGTTACACCGCACTGGGCAGGCCTTTTCCTTCCACTTTGCCCTACAAGAGCGGACACCTCGTGCTGCGGACTGGCAATTCCAGACTCAACGCTCTCTTTGTCTTTGGTAGGCGTATTGTCTGGAGGGCTGGACAGATCTTTGTGCCTTTTTTTTTCTTTCATGCCCACAATGGGTGGGACCTTCTTCCTGTACTGGACCACTGATCGTCATCTCAAAGTTCGCACGGGTGCCATTTTAGATCGCATGACAGTCGTTATCTTCCATGCAACTTGAGTATTTTCCGCATTCCCTCATTCTATCCTTTTGCAAGACTAGATCTTGTCAATTATGCTAAGTGTAACATGGTGCGGGCAGAAGTCATGGATGAGAAAGTTGTTTTTTTATGCCCCGAGATGAGTAAGGGGTACTGGCTTGGTATGTAGACTTGCATTATGGGGCCATTATGCCCTTGCAGGCCGTATTAACTCCTTGCTGCTGGGAAAAACACAACCTCATTACATAAAATGCAAATCATAAAACACAGAAACATCATAATGCAGTATAGCAATAAGTGGGCAATATGTCTATCTTCTTACATTAGCACCATGGGCAGAATGGTAACTCAAGTTAGGCTAGGGTCACATCTGCAGTTGGGCTTGCAGATCCTGATCCGGTTTTGAGTATTAAAAATGCTCAAAACCGCATCTGGATCCGCAGCCATAGGCGTCAACAGAAAAACCGGATTGCACTATATGCAATCTAGTTACTGCATCCGGTTTTGCAGCCTGCGGGAAAAATCATGCAGGATGCATTTTTCGGCGCGGTTGCAAAACCGGATGCGTTTTTGTTAACATGGGTGCCTATGGGTCCGGATCCGGTACCGAAAGGTACCGAATCCGGATCAGGTTTTTAAAATTGCAAAAACCCACATTCCAAAACCGGATGTATTAATGCATCCAGATCTGGAATGAGGGTTGCAATTTTACTATCAAAAGATAGTATGAAGACACATGGTAAAACCACATCCGTAATGAATGTGGTTAAAGCATTGTGCCTTTTAAGTGTGACCCTAGCCTTAGCATTGCAATCTTGCAAATCCCATCATAGACATCTGCAAGGAGTTTTTATGTTCTCCCTGTGTTTGCATGGTTTCCTCCAGGTTCTCTGTTTTCCTCCAACAGTTTAAGGACAAACTGATAGGGAATTTAGATTGTGAGCCCTAATGTGGGTGTCTGTAAAGCGCAACAAGGCCCAATGCTGTAATAAAAAACCCATCATATAATGCTTAAACACCTTAAGACCATAAAATATTTCACACTTCAGAACATTGTGGGTAAAAAACTTGATTGGTACTTGATTAAGGCTTACATAGAAATAAATTAAAAAAATGTATTCAATAAATAACTTAATAAAAAAACTCCAATAAATACCATAAATATATAATAAATAATTCAAACCTTCCAAGATAAGATTTTAAGTTGGTCAACCCAGCAAAGCTGGGAAACCCTCCCTCTAACAAAGTACCGAAATATCACAATATATACAAAGCATAACGGGTGGGTAACAAACTTGATTGGTACTTTATTAGGGCTTACAATAGAAATAAATGTAAAAAATTTAATAAATAAATAAATAACTAAATAAAATTTAAAAAAATAAATAATATAAATAGCTTAATAAAAAACTCCAATAAATACCTATAAATATATAATAAATAATTCAAACCTTCCAAGATAAGATTTTAAGCTGGTCCACCCAGCAAAGCTGGGCAGCCCACCAGGCCGATACTCAACGAGTAGCGCCCCCCCAACCAAGCCTCCACAATGTTCTGAACCCCGACATTGAAAATGTCGAGGCCTATATCAGATAAGTAACCCATGTCGGGCCTATACAGGCCATCGATAAAACCCTCTAAATACCTATGTCTATATGAAAACACCCCCAGTGTTGGCATAAATTTAGCTATTTTCCTGTTAGGCTGGCTTCACACGACGGTTTTGGAGATGTCAGGCTGTGTCCGGTGTTTTGCTGGATGTACTGAACACAGCCTGACAGCGCCGGACAAACAGAACTGAAGGGCAAATGTGCCCTCCGGTCCTGTTTTCTCCCGGATTCAGCACTGCGCGGCTAATGTCGCTGTCTAGTGCTGAATTTCAAAACCACGGCTAGCGGGAAGCTAACCACGGTTCTGAAATCTCAGCTGGGAGCTCTCCAGGTGCTGACGTTTTTCTGTCATGTCTGGTGCGATCCGGCGCCCATAGACTCCCATGTTATTTGGCCCCGGATCCGATTTTGTTTAACTTTTTGCCCTGGACACAAAAATGCTGCGAGCTCCGATTTTGTGTCCGGGGCAAAAATCAAAAGCAGCCTGATGCTGCCGGACAGGAACAAAACCGGATGGCAAGTCACTGCCCCAATTCTAAAAGAATGTGACGTGATTTTGCCATCATTAATGTCCAGTTTCTGTGAACACTTCTTTAACATGGCCCGAAACTGAAATTTCGTTGCCGGAGTGCCATCTTCATGAGCAAACAGGGGGACTGGAAAACTGCCACGATGAGATAACCATTTAGTCATGTTAGCCACGGGGCATAATTTATCATGCGGCAGGGCATTAAAGGGAACCTGTCACCTGGATCTAAGCCCTATAAAACAGCAGAAAAATAACTTATAACTTACAGAAGTCCCTGAGGCTGGGGACTGAAAAGGCAGGCCCAGGCTTCCTTCTGCCCCTCCTCCATGCAGCAGCACACGCCCCACTGGGCGGCATTATTCTTTCTTCATCGCCGCCTCCTCCATTTGACCCCGGATGCTGTCACTGAGCAGTTTCCTGTTGTGGTTGGCAGGCGCTGCCAACCACAACAGGTCCGCGATTCTGGGAGATACAGATGAACTGCAGCTCATCTGTATCTCCCATAAGCGATCGGACTGTGTAGCAAGGTGCCTCTTAAAGGGGCAGTGTAAAAATAAGAAGTTTTTAAAAATCTGTAAAAAAGGAAAAAAATATAAAAGTTCAAATCACTCCCCTTTACCCCCAATCACAATAAAAGTATAAAAAAATTTAAAAAAATACACGTTTGGTATCGCCGCCTTCAGAATCGCCCGATCTATCATCCTATTAAATCCGATAATGAGAGCCATAAACTCTGTAACGGAAAAAAATGGTCCAAACGCCAAAATTCCGTTTTATTTGGTCGCCGCGTTATTGCTATAAAATGCAATAACGGGTGATCAAAACTGCGGATCCCCCCAAAAATGGTATCATTAGAAACGTTAGTTCAAGACGCAAAAAATAATCTGTCACCCAGCCCCAGATCCCGAAAAATGAAAACGCTACGGGTCGCAGAACATGGCGCAAAAAGTCTGTTTTGTTTTTCTTTCAAACTTCAGAATTTTTTTTCACCACCTAGATACCAGTAAAGGTATACATGTTGGGTGTCTACAAACTCGTACCGACCCGAGGCATCACCTCGTCACGTCGGTTTTACCATATAATGAACATGGCGACTACAATACCGAAAAAACAAACGTGTTATTGCACTTTTTTTGCAATTTCACTGCATTTAGAGTTTATTTGCAATTTCCCTGTACACTATATGGTAAAATAAATTATTGCATATGAAAGTACAACTCGTCCCACAAAAAACAAGACGTCATAAGTCTATATTGACGGAAAAATAAAAAAGTTATGGCTCTTGGAAGCAGGGGAGCAAAAAACAAAAATGAACAACGAAAAATTCCCGGGTCATGAAGGGGTTAAGACATGACGCTGCCGGGTACGAAAGATGATGGATCATAAGAAATGATCCTGGATCTTTCTTAGGTACTACGCCTAAAGGGGAAATTCTGAAATTGGGAAAAGACGGAGCTGGAAAAGGGTCAGAACACCTCCCAGCTTCTACTTCTTTAAAAAAAAATTCTCTAATAACTCGCGGGTAATGACGAGCCGACAACAAATTGACAACAACATGGCATCCAACCCCGTAAAAGGCAGACCGAAAAAAACCCTAAGGAAACCTGTCCCAATTAGCTCCACTTTCTGCTGATCGGGAGTACCGATTTAACCAAGGGAGCATTTCTGGCAGTCTCACTGAACTCGCCGCTTTTGAGAAATGCCTCCCTAGATGCCGTTGGCACTTGACTACCTTTCTTGAAACATTTCAACGCAGAATGAGCCCCCTGCAGAAGGAGCACTCATGCTGATAAAGCAAATTATGCATCCACTTACAGGAGGACTCCTTAAACACAAAGCAAAGCCCCTTATGAGTGGGTGAGCTGAGGGCTGTCACAGCACCATTTTCCCCTGAGGCACCATCATATGGTGGATGGTTTTTCTCCTAGAACAGCAGTATATATTACAAAACTTTGTAACTAATTAGTAAAAGAACAATAAACTTTTATCTTATCCTCCTCATTTTTATCCTCCCTCTGCTCCATTTTCAACAATTCCTGGGAGGGCAGCAATGTAAATAAATCTATAAACTCACACGCCCATATTTTGTCTTTCATGAAGAGAATCAGGTGGAACCCCAAGGGGGACACCTCACAAGATAGGGCTTCCTTAAGGCAAGAGTCCGGAATACCAGATCTCCTAGAAACCCTAGTGCCCATTTCTACCAAACCCGCCCGGGAATCTCCCACCGACTGTAAATCTGCAGCCACTGCCTGTATCACTACATCCCTAAGGGTACCTTTACACGCCGCTACTGGCGGGTGGATACAACCAGCTACTTCACGTGCACGAGCACGCACAAACGGTTGCAAACGGTAATCGCACCATCTTTACACGCCGCAACAAGGTGCGTTACGCTAGATTACATCTATCTCTGGATACACCGCCGGGTGCCACAAGTTACCTTCTGTAGCTCACCTTACCTCATTTACACACCGCTACAACAAGCTAATATGGGCGGACCTGGTGCAGCAGGGACAACACTTAGGCGTGCCACAATTGTGGATTACGAGACGTCCGTACGCTGATAGGACAAAGCAAGGACATCATGATTGGCCAGGCATCGCAGGAGGCTGTTTAATACATGACGCTCGAGCAATTGTGTAGTGTGACTGGTCAGCTCCTTAAATATGCCTCCCTATGCAGCGTCTACCAATCGTAATGCAGGAGCTTCCTCCAATGATCGCTGATGGGGCGCGGTAACCCGGAGCCTTTGTCCCGCCCCAGCTACATTCCAGGTACATAGGCTGGTGTCGACACATCCCTTCTGTTGCTTCTTTACACGCCGATACAGTTTGCTACAATCGGCTGTGTAGCCACCTGTTTCAGGGCAGTGCTCGGAAACAGATGCCGCTACTGCCGGGTGGCTACTACCGTCTTCACACGCTGCTACTACGGGGTATATTGCCGATGCAAGCTACATTTGTTGCATGTAGCTGGTTGTATCCACCCGCCAGTAGCGGCGTGTAAAGGTACCCTAAGGCTGTCAGCTGTATGCATTGAAAAGGGGTCACAAATAAACGGAGAATTAATTTCACCACTCTCTGATGCAATGATGAATGAGGAAAGGGAGAGGAAATGTTGCTTCACTGAAATCACCTGGAGCTGTTTGGTGCCAGGAAGGATGTTTGCTATCCAGAAGTGAACTTACAAGAAGAAATTTCCAGCACCAGACCAATCTTCATATATTCGGTGTCTTTATTGGTGCATCATGAATAAAATAACATTCTGGGGGACGCAGCCCCCTCCTAAACACCGGACGCGTTTCGGACAGATGTCCTTTATCAACAGCATGCTCTGAAAGAAGGTCGAGAGCCACATCCAGAAAAGTCAGAAGCCACAATCTGAGGTTTGCAAGCCACAACCAGGTGCAGCCCCCATCACAATAGTGGCACCCAGAGACCAAATACAGTATAATTACAGTCAAAGCTGATGCAGTATACCAGGGCTCCTCACAAAAGTCCCCATCTGGAGACCTCTTCTTCAGAGTTGTTTGCTAGATTCTTTGCTAATGACTTACCTGGAAGATGGCCGCCAGACACACAACACAGACCTGCAAGCCACATATGGCTCTTGAGCTCCAGGTTGGAGACTCTTGCCCTCAGGGCTGATTAATAGTTTTTTCCCTATTTTTGTGTAGAGGAAAATAGGTGTCAATAACTCGTTAGTGGATTGGCATAGCCACAGCTTATAATATTGAGGACTTGGCAGCACTTAATACAGAGGATTCCTCAACTCATGTGTGCTGCAAAATAAAATCTGGAGACAGAATACTTTTATTGGACATTGCCTCACTGTGTCAGATGGAAGGATTTGCAAGATTGAAAAAATAAAACTTCAATATATACCAAGATTTCTGACTAATTCCCATGGTGTTTGCTCACATTTCCCTTTTCTTGATTTTTCACTTTTTTTGAACTTTTCCGATGATGGAAGATGATACAAATGACTGCAAGTACAATTTACAGTTGGAACTTGACAGCTTAAGTGGAAAATTAAAACAACCGAAGAAGATAGAATTTCACATTCTCTGACAATAGTAGCATTTCTGAGCCCTAATATGTGCGAATTAGCTGCAAGATAAATGTCTGAATGTAACCACTTTACTAATTCTGCCATAAATGTTGCTATTAAAATTGCTAGTGAGACCTTCTGAGTAAGAGATTGCAGAATACTAAATTAGATCGTGCTTTTTCAGGGTATGTGTGCACGCTGCACAAAACTTCTGCACCAAATCTACATCTTCTGGAAGAAAAAAACGCAATGCATTTTTGAAGCATTTTTGGTACAGAAAAGAAAAACTGTGGCACTCCTTAGAAGAAAGTTTTTTTTCTTGCTTAGATTATGAGGTCATGCCTTCTGGTTGTGCATCCCTCCCCACTAGCCTTTAGTGCTATTGTTCTCAGTTAACAGGTTCCTACTCACCCATTCAAGTGAGGCAGAGACTGAGTGTAGGTTCCTGCTAAGGAGACATGCCTCATCTTGGCTACTGAATAGATATAGACATGGCTATCTTTATATTCTAAGGGTATGTGCACACTGGCCGGGTTTGTGCAGGTTTAGCAGCGGACACCGCCGGTCGGTTTCCATGAGTTTTATGTAAATTTATGTTAATCCAAAAGCGGCTTTTGGGTTAACATTAAAACCTATGGAAACCGACACCCTGTGTGCACACACCGGCGGTTTACACATGCTCATCTGTTGCTAAACCGCTGGGTTCCCAGCGGGTTAGCAACGAATGTGCATGTTCTATAAACCGGCCGGTTCTGCAGCGGCTGCAAGCAGAATCATGTGCTGCTTCCAGCCGCTGCATGACCGCCGCCGCTAACCCGCTGTGCACCCGCCCGGCACCTGCCCATCACCCGCCGCACATACCCGCCAGGAAGCCGGTGGACGGCTGCAGAGCTTCCTGGCGGGTCCGCCCAGCCGCCGCCGACCCTAACCCGCCAACGTATGTGCACATACCCTAAGTGTTTCCTTTTTTACATATTTTCTTAGCTATAATGCTAGTCCATATTCTTGTGTATTCATTACAATGTAGAGTTAGAGCTGGACACATCCGGAAATGGTGTGCTTTGATTTATATTTTTAGCATATGATTTAATCCTTACACTCAGTATGTTATCACACCCTATGGGCTGGATAACATGATTTACAGTTGAAGAGCCAGCATCATTGCCAGCTCTATGCAAATCTCATGCACGTACACGGCTTTCTATAACTGCATCATTGCTACTATGAAGTCATAAGAATAAGAATTGATGCATCTAATGTGATGCCCCAATTTTGGTGAAGCTGAGGTTGGTATTTTTAGCCTGTGAAGGGTCAAATAATTATGAACCCTCACAGTCTGATAATATCAGCCCTCTGCTGTCTGCTTTACCTTGGCTGGTTATCAAAAATGGCAAGACTCCATGTCATTTTTTTTCAATTATTTATTTAGTTCCCAGCAGTGACTTGAGAGATGCGTCCAGGCGTGTTTGTCACCTACTGTTTCCATCCATTTCAGCAATTTTTCTACCACCTCCAGCCCTCCTTTAGTGGGATTTTCCAGAAAAATAATAATAATAAAATAATAAAACTTTATTTGTATAGTGCCAACAATATTCCGCAGCGCTTTACAGTACAAAATGCTCTTGTTTCCCATTGACTTCCATTATTCTCATCACTCGAATTGAAACATGTCTATTCTGCGCAATTCAAGTAATGAGCACTCGAGCATTTTAGTGCTCACTCACCTCTATTAAAGACATATTTCAGATCTTAAAAATACAATATAACATGATAGTTATATGATCAGTAAATGACATGAGTACAATGGCACAATTGGTTTTTTTTCTGCATATAACTGTGTGGGTATAAAACCTAAAAAATACAGATTGTCTGCAAAAAAAGCAAGAACTCATTCAGCATTATTTATCAAAAAAGGCAATGGCTGCAATGGCTATGACTTTTGAAGGTTAAAACAATAATCTTCTGGCTGTCTGAAAACGACAGCATCAAAATTACCCACAGGAAAATGATTAACCCCTTAAACCCCGGGCGATTTTCCATTTTTCATTTTTCACCCCCTTCTTCTAAGAGCCTTATGGCTTTTTTATATTTCCTTCAATATAGACATATGAGAGCTTGTTTTTGTGCGGGACGAGTTGTGCTTTTGACATCATTGATTTTACCATATAGTGTTCTGGAAAACAGGAAAAAAAATCCAAATGCTGTGAAATTGCAAAAAAAAAGTGCAATTACACTAATTTTATTCTTATTTTATTCATCATGTTTACTATATTGTAAAACTGACATGTCGGTATATAATGCCTCGGGTCAGTACGAGCTTGTAGCTACCAAACATGTATACTTTTACTGTTATCTAAGTGGTGAAAAACAATTCAGAAGTTTAAAGATAAAGAATTGTCCTTTTGTTGCCATTTCCGACCAACGTCACCTTATGAGGTAATAACTATGTAACACTTTAATGGATTCCAGTGACTTTGATTCCGATTTAATGACACATTGTACTTCATGTTAGTAGCACATTTAGGTCAATTTTTTTCTTTTCGTTTATTTGTGAATATATCAGCATTTTGGTAAAAATATTGAAATGTCACAGTTTTTAACATTTTATTTTTATGCCCTGATTTAACTTTTATGCCCTTAAACAATAGAGTTATCGATACTACACCTCTCAAGAAATGTATCCAGGGGTGTAGTGAGCACTCTCAGGTGATTCACAGAATTATATAACATTGGGCTGAGTAAATGAACATATGGCACTCAATTGCCACAGTGGTATTGCTTCTCTCACCAGAGGTGATATCATGCTTGGAAGCTGAAGGAGACCTTCACATCAGGTAAACCCATCATACGCACACACCAGTCCTGACTCCTGGCCAGAAGGGGGAGCTCTATACCTGAGTTCAGGAGAACTCCCCTGTTTCTGGCAAGGAGAAGGAGTTAGGTAGAGAAAGTGTGGGAAGGGAGAGGAAGCAGACGAGTATTAAAGACGAGAAGAATAGGAGAAGGAGAAGGTCCTGGGGAGCAGGAGCTGTTGATGAGCTCACCCCAGGCAGGCTACAGATGACGCCAGAGTCCTGGGTTGTTTGGGCACTGCACGTCCTGGCAACCGAATCTGGAGAACAGGAGACTGCAAGTTTCATGGTTCACATGTAGAGACCCCATGCACAACAGCATAATAAGAGTCCAGAGCTGCAATCAACATGGCAGTGTTCGTTAAAGGTTTGTGCTGTCTGCAAATCAGGAGCAAGAGCAAGAGAGAGAAAAGGCAGGGCTCACAGGTAGCTGGGACCTAAACTGAGAAGCGCAGCAGGTAGGCCTACAAACCCACTTGGCGAGGTGGAATCCGCCTACTTCCAGGCTGACCGGACCCTCCTGGACTTTTAACTAGTGCCCTAAAATGCACCAGTTTTCTTCACTAAAGGTAAATGAACTGCACCCATGTGCCCTCCTTGCCGCCTCCCACTCTCTAACGACCATCAATATCATCCCCCAAAGACTCATTAACCATGACCTAGGGACCCACTCCACCTCTAGGGAGTGTCACCATCCCGGCTGCCACTACATCTATCCCCTGGGGGCTCATCTAAGCAGCGCTGGTCACCCCTTTGATCAGGTACCACAGGTGACGTCACGTAAAGACATTATAATCCCCTGTAAATATACCCCTTTATCTGCTTGGCCAGGGCCATGACTGCCGGGAGTGCCACCGTGACATCCCCCTGCCTACACCAGGCTGGTCGAGTACCCCAGGCCCTTGCAGCCTTTGCAAACATTTCTCAGTTTTTCAAATAAAATGTTTTCATGCCAAGTTATGAATTTTCAAAAGTGGTAATAGAAGAAAATGAACAGTACAATATTTTATACAATTTCTCCTGAGTTCACCAATACCCCATATGGGGTCAAAAACTACTTTTGAGGCACATCCTGCTGTGATGTGTATGCTTTCCTCCTCTCCTCTGTCACTCACAGCATGCAAATCATTTGTCCTGACATCAGCTCCAGATTCCTGCCCTGACAAAGCATAAACAGCACAGTAGTAGGCGGTACACAGAGGCAGTGGGGGATGGAATGGCCACAGTCAATCGAGCTCCCTCCAGTTACAGTGACTGCCTCCATGGCTTCTAACTGTAAATTTTACAAAGTCTATATCTCGGGGTACACAGCACACAGACATATGGGGGACCCCATCCCTGAATGCAGCAGACATGCTGCATTCAGTGCTGCATTTAGATTTCATGCAGCAGAGGGATGACAGGTCCTCTTTAGGATCCCATGGGAGAAGTATAACTCCCAACTTGTCCTGCAGATCATATGGCATGCTGGGTGTTATAGTTCACCACAGGAGTGATAGAGTGTTTGTATTACAGAGTACTTTCTTTAGTAACAATTTATTGTTAACTTTTACACTGTGTGCTCACAATAAATGCTTTGACTGGTCCTCCCACACTAGAAACCACAGTCTCTCAGCAATATCACGTCCTGAAGTGACTTACTTAAGAGAAAGGGCTGGAGCAGAACATGTCAACACAAAGCCCTCACTCTTTATTACATCACTGCAGGCCCTGCAGCCACTGCACTAGAAACAAGGAAGAATCTCATCTTACAGGACCTGCAATGATGTAATGAAGAGGAGGGCCATGTGCAATCATGTGCTGCTCCAGCTCTGCCACTTCATTACATCACCACAGATCCTGTAAGATTTCTGGTCCAGGAACTGCAGTGACACTCCCTCCAGGCCAGGCACGACTGCTGCGGTACGTGCTCCTCCTCCCCAGCCCAGAGGACACATGATCTCCACAGCTGCTGCAGGAATATGGCTGGGGCAACCACGTGGGCCCGCTATTTAAAGTAGCAGAATATTCATTATCTGCTTTCCTCACCCCCTTCTTGCCACTAATGCCAGCACTGAGAGGTGAGCATGGGGACTTTCCCCAAAAGTAGTGAATATCAGAATACTTTCAGCAGAGGGTCCACATGGTTCCCTAGGAGCCAAATTCCGGCAGCAGCAACCCTTTCCTATCTCCTGTGTTCTCAGTCCACTACTGCCCCCTCCCCACAGCAAGACATTGTACAGTAAGAAAGTACATTTGGACTATAAGATGCGCCCCACACTTTCCTCCAAAATTTGGAGGGAAAAGGTGTGTCTTACAGTACAAAAAATACGGTATGTTGAAACCACATGTACCTCACAGAATTTTAATTTCTTTGGGTGGTAAAAAAGAAGGATTATATTTTTACCAATAAAATGTTGTTATAACCCCAAATTTTTAATTTCTTTAATAGCTAATAGAAAAAAAATGGACCATACTATTTGTTGTGCAATTTATCTTGTGTACACCAATACCCTACATTTAATCAAGAATGACTTTTCAGGCACAGTACAACTCTCTGAAGGGAAGGAGCGCCATATCATATTGCAGATTATGCTGTTATGGTTTGCAGGTGCCATGTCACATTGGCAGAGGCCCCTGAGATACCAGAGCAGCAGAACTCCCTCATAAGTGACCCTATTTTACAAAATACACCTCTTAATGAATTCATCTCCCACAGAATTTTATATCATTGATCAGTGAAGAAAATATAATTACATTTATACCACCAAAAACATTTTTTTAATGAAGGTTTTACATTTTCACATGGAAAAAGGGGTAACAGTGTCACCAGAATTCATCCCACCATTTCTGCTGAGCATGGCAATACCCCACATGTGGCTGTACAGTACTGCTTAGCCACACTGAGAGACATGCAAGGGAGGGAAAGAGCACTATTTAACCCTTGGAGCATAGATTTTCTTTGAATAGTTTATGGACTCTATACACTATATGGAGCCCCCAAGTGCCTGAAGAGCAGAATCCACTCTCATGTGTCCCCATTTGGGTAATTACACCCATCTGTGAATTTATCCACAGGTGTAGTAACTATTTTGATTCGATGGGTGTATTCAGAAAAGAAACAGCAATAAATGTTACTGAGTGAAAATTGCAAATCTGCCACTGTACTGCCCATACATTGTAGTACCTATAACTTCTGCTTCTGAAAACTTGCATCTGGTAAATTAAGCGGGCTCCCCAGTACAGGTAAGTGAAACATGTAGACCCTACATGTGGTTTAGCCATACTGTGAGACTCAGAAGGGAGTGTGGCATTTGGATTTGGGAGTGCAAATTTTGATGCATTGCTTGATGGGGGAACCAATGTCACTTTTCCTGGGCTTGTGGGTTACCAGTAAAATGAAAGTCTCCCATATGTCTATTGACCTAAGTGGACCATTGTTTTTTTTAGTGAAATTAATTGAAGATTTTATAGGGAACATTTTTAAATAACATTTTGGAATTAATTTATCCTGTGCTCTATGCTGAGCACTTACTTTGGGGTTTATATCTAAATCTATGATTTAACGTGATTCACTAAAAACCTCCCAAAGGATCGATTCACTATAATGAGATAGCAGAGTTAGGCTAGGGTCACATTTGCGTTATGACCCTAGCCTGACGCAAGCGCTAAATACTTGTGTGGCGCCCCTGCAGGTATGCGCCACAGAATGGTATTACACTTGAATATAAAATGTGTTTTTACTTGTAAGTTGCCAGGTTACGATTTAATGCTTATGGAGTCTATTTTTAGCACTCGCCTAGGACCACACCACTTAGTGTAGGGGAAACTGACTTTATGGTAGGTTCCACAGGTGGTGGGCGGAGCTTAGGATAGAGTTAGAGTGACAGTTAGGAATTTACCTCAGACGGCGTTGGGAAGGCAGACAGTGTGGTCACGCCTGGCAGCCTGAGCTGAGTGGAGGGTACCCCAACTATATGTGGGGGCCCAGGACAGATGGCAACGGACCTAGACTGGTAGGAACCAGCTGGTCATGTTGAGGGTTCACAGGTGACACGGATACCGAGGCAGCCAGGAGTTCATCCCTGACTGCGAAGCCGACGAGCTGCAGGCCCAACCAGACCGGGTTGCTGACAGCACCACAAGGTACCTCACCCCTCATGCCCAAAAGACGGTCCTACACTAGTGAGGAAAGACTGAAACCCGGTGTCAGGTGGGAAACTTGTGCGTTCCTGCTGTTCCCATTTGGACCGGTAATAGTCAATTTAAGCCTACTAGACACAGACTGCAGGACTGGCGGGTGAGCTCTTCCAAGGTGGGAAAGACAGAAAGATCTAGAAAGAGAATAGAAACCCTGAAAGACAGAGAAGGAACATCTAAAGACTCCTTAAGAGAAATCCTGAGTTGGTAACAGCACCCTAAACCAAACTGTACCGTGTATTGTTATGCCATCAGCCGGTACCGAGTAAAGCAAAGTTAAACAAGAATTGGTTTCTGTTATTCTTCCTGCCGCAGCTCAGGGGACTGAACATCATCAACATCTACAGCAGAGGGGTAAGAACTGCACCACCATTTACCATCACTGCCCTCCCTCACCGTCTCATATACCATCATAGCTGCCCTGAGGTAAAGCTCCACCTGTGGGGAGCTGTACCACACACTGCTGCCCCCTCCATCACCTCAGTGGCCGGCTGGCAGCGCTGGTACCACCTTACCAGACCCTACAGGTGGCGTCACGTCCCCTGTAAATAACCCCTTTTACCCCCACCGTTTACCAACAACACCTGGTACAATTGTTCGCCAGGGCACGGCACCGGGGATACCGACCACCCGTGACATCCCACACAGAAGCCCCGGTGACCGAGTACCCCACGCACCCCAGCTCTGGTCGAAACAAATTGGCGTCACGAACAGGATGAGCCAGCCTGGTACCTACCAGGTGAAGTGTGCCTTAAGAACTTTATTACTGTCTAACTGTGTGGATTATAAAAACTGTGCCGAGCCGCCATTACATCGCCTCACAAAATTCAAACTGCGTCACTGCAGCAGGAGAAAGAGCGGGAAGATAAGCCCCGCCCCCTTCGCTCTGCCGAGGAGTGACGAAGGCAGTGGCGGGCTCCGGAAAAGCCCGAAGGACTTGCCCATTAGAACTTTGTGGCGGGCTTAAAAGTGCAGAAACAACAATGTGCTGGCCTAGGGGCGTGCCTCGGCCCCTCAACAAACATAGGCCATTCAAGAGGCGCCAAAAAGTCTCCCCGCCCCCATTGCTCTCAATCAACCAAGGGGGCGGGTCGAGCGCCAGCCCACACCGGTTATGGACTATAAGAACTAAGCAGGATGCGGCCGGGAGCGGACTCAATATACCTGGTCAGGCTCCGGACCTGTTACCTGTAACCGGCTGTGAGGCAATGGCAGTCCCAGCTGCTGATTCCCTGGGACCGGTTGATGCACCCCTTGTGGAGCCCGGAGAGGAGGATATCACCGAGGCGGAGGACTTCATCCAGTTCCTGAAGGAGCCCGAGCTGACGGAGGAGGAGCCGGTGGTACGGAGGAGGAGCCGGTGGTACGGAGGAGGCCGGGCCCCGCGAGCTATGGAGGGTCGCGGTACCAGCATCAGCAGCAGCGGTTGGAGAGAGGAGAGTCCATCTATCTGCAGTTCCCCAAGGCCATCCGAAACGGGACCTGTATCGTGGTAATGTGATCACCTATGAACGCCACGCAGGCCTCCGGGGAAGGTTTGCAATCCGGCAATTGATGAACATTAATCAAGGAACTTATTACCTGGTCCCAGTTGGGCCAATATGGACTAGACTATAGTCAAAGTTAAATGTAACGTTATAAGCAGTGAGCCTCCCGCAAGGGAAGAAAAGAAGCAATCTTATTGTTGATAAATGTTCTAAATGTTCAATGTTATATGTAAAATGCATTTTTGTATTTCAGGTTTGGTTTGACACCCGCGGACGGGTGTGTTTCACCAAGGGGGTGTGTGGCGCCCCTGCAGGTATGCGCCACAGAATGGTATTACACTTGAATATAAAATGTGTTTTTACTTGTAAGTTGCCAGGTTACGATTTAATGCTTATGGAGTCTATTTTTAGCACTCGCCTAGGACCACACCACTTAGTGTAGGGGAAACTGACTTTATGGTAGGTTCCACAGGTGGTGGGCGGAGCTTAGGATAGAGTTAGAGTGACAGTTAGGAATTTACCTCAGACGGCGTTGGGAAGGCAGACAGTGTGGTCACGCCTGGCAGCCTGAGCTGAGTGGAGGGTACCCCAACTATATGTGGGGGCCCAGGACAGATGGCAACGGACCTAGACTGGTAGGAACCAGCTGGTCATGTTGAGGGTTCACAGGTGACACGGATACCGAGGCAGCCAGGAGTTCATCCCTGACTGCGAAGCCGACGAGCTGCAGGCCCAACCAGACCGGGTTGCTGACAGCACCACAAGGTACCTCACCCCTCATGCCCAAAAGACGGTCCTACACTAGTGAGGAAAGACTGAAACCCGGTGTCAGGTGGGAAACTTGTGCGTTCCTGCTGTTCCCATTTGGACCGGTAATAGTCAATTTAAGCCTACTAGACACAGACTGCAGGACTGGCGGGTGAGCTCTTCCAAGGTGGGAAAGACAGAAAGATCTAGAAAGAGAATAGAAACCCTGAAAGACAGAGAAGGAACATCTAAAGACTCCTTAAGAGAAATCCTGAGTTGGTAACAGCACCCTAAACCAAACTGTACCGTGTATTGTTATGCCATCAGCCGGTACCGAGTAAAGCAAAGTTAAACAAGAATTGGTTTCTGTTATTCTTCCTGCCGCAGCTCAGGGGACTGAACATCATCAACATCTACAGCAGAGGGGTAAGAACTGCACCACCATTTACCATCACTGCCCTCCCTCACCGTCTCATATACCATCATAGCTGCCCTGAGGTAAAGCTCCACCTGTGGGGAGCTGTACCACACACTGCTGCCCCCTCCATCACCTCAGTGGCCGGCTGGCAGCGCTGGTACCACCTTACCAGACCCTACAGGTGGCGTCACGTCCCCCTGTAAATAACCCCTTTTACCCCCACCGTTTACCAACAACACCTGGTACAATTGTTCGCCAGGGCACGGCACCGGGGATACCGACCACCCGTGACATCCCACACAGAAGCCCCGGTGACCGAGTACCCCACGCACCCCAGCTCTGGTCGAAACACTTACAAATGTCAGCCACAGCACTATGCGCTGCCAGGCAATGGAGCCCCATAGAAACCCGTTGTTTACCTTGCCAATCGGCCACACATAAAGCTCCAGGAAGAGCGCTACAGCTGAGCGCAAAGGGAACTGGGTCTGCAGCGTTTTCCTGTACGCAATCCAAAAGCACACATCCGGGAGCTTTGTGTGGAGCCGGCTGCTAAGGTAAACATTGGGTTTCTATGGGGCTTCGTTACCTGGCAGCGCATAGCGCTATTGCTGAAATTTTTACGTATTTAGCGCAAGCGTCATGCTAGGGTCACAACGCAAATGTGTTCGGCGGTATAAGTCTTTTCAGAAATGCACAAAACAGTGGCCACCTCTGTTTTTATGGACACCTAAAAAGACAGACATTGCTGGATTGTAGGCCAGATACAGACCATAGTTTCTTCATCTGCTTCATTTTAGAGACTAATCCATTGTCGGCATTGTCTTAATTATGCTTCAGAGATTTTCATATAAACCCCAATGTAAGTGCTTAGAGTAGAACAAACAAAGGTGAGCTGATCTTTACTGCGATCTTTGGAAGGCAGACTACACAAATCAACAGCAGGTCAAGAATTTGTTTTATAAATTTTTTATGTCATTCACCATGTGGTATAAGTGATAAGACGGTTTTATTCTTTGGGTTGGTGCAAGTAGACCGATAACAGATTTATATAGAGTTTTTATGTACTGACCCGTTGAAGCGGAATCACCGTGAAACGGTGCCGTTGTCGGCCTCCATCACCCCCTCCCTGGCTGTAATGTAACCTGGCAGAAAGGTACATTAAAAAATACAGAGCATCGAATGGTGAGTGCCTTTTTTCTCATATTTAAAGCAGTATAATAATGGACTTACAGGATTGTGCAACACCTAGCCCTAAATAGAGCCCTATGTGCGCAGGTCCCAGCGGCCTGAAGTGTGTATAAGGTCAAGAGTTGGTAGTGCCCGGATATATACTTGGACTTTTTTTATTCTTCCACTGACGGACTTGTATAGTAACTTGCTTTTTGCGGTACAAGATGAGCTTTAACATATATTTTTTCTTTTGACTTTTTGTTTTTTTCTGACAGTTTGATGAAAAAAGACTCATTTTTGCCATATTTGTTTTGTATTTTACAGTGTTTACTGAAGGGGTTATAGATCGGGTTGTTATCGATGGGGTGACACCAAATTATGTGAACTTTTTTGTCTGTTTTTGTTATTGCAGAAATATTTGCATTTATTGTGTGATACCCATTTCTTTTTTTAATTCAATTTTGTTTTTTTAAGACATTTACATTTTTTTTTACTTTTTAAAATGTTTTACTTAGTCTCTTTATTTAACTTTTAGTAGTCTGATCGCTGGTGTAATCCAATGCACTGTTAATTGCAATACATTACACTTGTCAATGTGACAGTGGTAGAAGCCTGTTAGACCATGCTCCATAGTATAATGGCCACTACAAGCCCTACACAATAATGCCCTCACACAATATGATGCTTCAGAACCTCCACACAATATGATGACACCACAGCCCTCTCACAGTATGATGGCCCACACAGTATGATTCACAACAGCCCCCCAACAGCCCCCCAAACAGTATAAGACTCACCAACAGGACAAAATGCTAACCAAAACACTATAAGGATAGGGTCACATTAGGAAGGCAGATTGCAGTTACTGCATCCAGATCAGGATTTTGTTAAAAAATGTGTCTTTATCACCGCATGCGGTAACCGGATTGCTCAGGATGTGTAATCCAGAGCAATCCACCCTCCCTAGAGACATGCTGTTCACACAGGTCAGCATGTGAGAGGTTAATATATGCAATTATAGTTTTGCTGGCTATTGTCGGCTTTTACAATTTTATGAATAAAACCCCGCAGCTCCTTGCTGTGAAGGAGATACAGTACATAATCTACGTACTGTATCCAGGGTCCTGAAAGCTTTAACATTAGGTCTATGGCGATGTGCTGTCCATAGACCTAATGTTAAAGCTTTCAGGAACCTGGATAGCGACTCATACAGTATGTACATTACATACTGTATCTCCTCCACAGTGAGGAGCCGCCGGTTTCATTCATAAAGTTGTAAATGCCGATAACAGCCGGCAATACTATAATTGCACATATTAACTCCTCACATGCCGACCTGTGTGGACAGCATGTCTCTGGTAAGGGTGGGCACCCCCTAGAGACATGTTGTCCACATCTATTAATAGCATTAACCCTTTGTTCATCCCTGCGGCAGCAGGGATGCACAAAGCATACGGCTGCCGCAGGCATTTACATGTGCCTTGCGGCAGCCGCATGGGCTCCCGTAGGAGCCCATTATAGCAATCCTGCTGCGGATTGCAAACTGCTCCGAAAACTGCAGCCTGCATGATTTTTCACTCAGGCTGCAAATCCGGATGTGGTAACCCGATTGCATATAGTGCAATCCGGTTTAAATAATGGGCTCCTATGGGCTGCGGTTCCTGATCTGATTTTGAGCTTTTTAACAGCTCAAAACCGGATCAGGATCTGATTTTTTTTAATGCAAATGTGACCCTAGCCTAAGATGTCTCCATTGTTTCTCCAAAAAGTATTGACCATAAAAATAAGTTGAAAAACAAATCCAACTTTCCTAGCTCCTCTCCCCTGGTGTTGTGCTCTGGCCTGTGCATCGAGCGAACTGAGGCTTTGTGCAGCAGGCGCTATCTATTTTATTAATCATGTCTTGTTAGCAGCGCGTTAATCAGCGTGATGTCCACAGCGAGCAACAGAGAATGTTCATTTATTCAGAATTAACAACATCCAGCTTATAACATGAGAATAGGATCAATCTGGTTTCTGGAGAAGGAGAGAGAAATCTGCTGTGACCTTCAGCTTCAGTTCCACACTAGAATGTGCATGCAGGGAGCAGGGGGAGGGACACCCTGTCTCTGAATGAGGACCCTTTTTTTTTTTTTTTAACTTTGTTGACATCTGAACAATATGCATGCAGACATAAAATCACATCATATTAAACAAACAATAGTTGTTACAATACATACAGATCAATATGCATTAGGCCAACACCCCCACTCAACAACTACTTATTCTGTTAGTCCCATAGCGGTTCTCAATTCTTGGACTCTAGGTCGTGGCAATGGCTTGGTCAAAATGTCAGCTACCATCTTATCAGTCTCACAATAAACAAACTGAATTATGCCACGATCTATCAAATCACGTAGATGATGATATCTGACATCGATGTGCTTGGTTCTAGCACTAATTTTCTCACTGCATGCAAGTTTAATGCATCCTTGGTTGCCCTCATATATCACCGTTGGCTGAGTTAACGGTTTACCAAGATCATCCATCAGTTGTCTTAGCCAAATGATCTCCTGACTTGCATAGGCTGCGGATACATACTCAGCTTCTGTGGATGACAAAGCAACAGATACTTGTTTTCTACTAGACCAGGAGATTGAACGTTCTCCAAGTTTAAATACGTATCCGCTTGTGGATTTACGATCATGCAAATCACCAGCCCAATCTGCGTCAGCATAGCCGGTGAGTTTTAGATTTCCTGCTGCAGATAATTTTAAGTTTACCCCTTGTGTCTCTTTTAAATATCGGAGAACTCTTTTAACGGTGTTCCAGTCCTTTTGGCGCGGTTTCTCCACATATCTGCACAATATTCCAACTTCTGTTGTAATATCTGGCCGAGTCATAGTCGATATGTATAGAAGTGCCCCCACTGCCTGTCGATATTTCTCATTGTTAGGCAACAGGTCATCTTCTTCCAGTTTCAGGTAGGATAATTCCATTGGCGTTGATACACCTTTGGCTTCTGTCATTCCAAACTGATTCAAAATTGAATTAATTTTTGCACTTTGATTTAGAAGAAAACTTCCATCTTCCTCTCTCTGGATATGGATTCCTAGATAATATGTTACATTTCCAAGGTCTTTTGTTTCAAAATGCTGGTTCAATATCTTAGTAATTTTCCCAATTTCGGCTTCTTCTTGATGAACTACAATTACATCGTCCACATATAAGAGAATATACATCCACTTTCCATCTGTATATCTCGTATATAGGCATGGATCCGCTTGACCTCTTTTAAATCCTTCTTCCAACAAGACTTTGTTCATTTTGGTGTTCCATGCTCTTGCCGATTGCTTAAGACCATAAAGAGATTTTTGTAGTTTGCAAACAAGGTTCTGTTCACCTTCCTTTATATAACCTTCAGGTTGAGTCATGTATAAGTCCTCCTCAATGTCACCATTTAAAAATGCAGTTTTGATATCCAAATGTCTGACAAACATCTTTTGTACAGCAGCTACGACCATGAAGGCTCTAAATGTTGTCTGCTTGGCGACTGGGGAAAAAGTAGCATCATAGTCCTCGCCATATTTGTGAGAATATCCTTTTGCGACCAACCTGGCTTTAAATCTGTGGACTTTACCTTCAGAGTCATATTTGGTTTTAAATACCCACTTGCACTTGATTGCCTTTTTACCCTGTGGCAACTCAGTGAGTTTCCAAGTTTGAAGTTGATGAAGCGAGTTCATTTCTTCATTAGTGACATTGATCCACTTTGTATTTTCATGAGCAGGTAGTTTTTGCATTTCATCCCATGACTGTGGCTCTGATTCAGGTAGTGTCTTGACAATGTAGGATAGACTTTAGCTGGTATTCCTTTGTTTGATCTTGACGATCATCTGATTTCAGGTTCACTTATGCTTTTTGTTGTTCCTTTAGTGGTTGAAGAATCTAGCCAGACTTCTACATTCTCCCTTTCGTTGTCTTGTGATTGTGACTGAGATTGTTGTTGTTGCTTCATCTGGACTATTGGCATAATATCACAAAACTTGGGTGACACAAAATTTTCATCAATCACTACATCTCTGCTTATTGTGACCTTGTTTGTCTCTGGGTGTAGAATTCTATAACCTTTCTGGGTTTCACTGTAACCTACCAGAATGCCTTCCTTAGCGTGAGCTTCCCACTTTGTTCGTTTTTCTTTGGGAATGTGTGCAAATGCTTTGCTTCCGAAAATCCTTATGTGCTGTAGTTTTGGCTTTGCACTATTCCATTGCTCAAATGGAGTTTTCTCTTTCGCTTTACCTGGTAGTCTGTTCTGAAGATAGCAAGCCGTCATAATAGCTTCGCCCCAATATTCTGTAGGCAGATTTGCATCAAATAACATATTCCTTCCGCTTTCACAGAGTGTTCGGTTCCTTCTTTCTGCTACACCATTTTGCTCAGGGTTGTATGGTACAGTAGTCTGAAATATGATTCCATTTCTCTTTAAAATGCTCTGTGTCTCATTACTTGTATATTCAGTCCCATTATCTGCACGTAGAATTTTTGGCATTCTTCCAAACTTGTTATATACTTCAGCTAGATATATTTCAAGTTTCTCTGGAACTTCATTTTTGCTGTGAAGTAGATAGACAACTGTGTATCTTGAATTGTCATCGATAAATGTAAGAAAATATCTTTTCTTTCCAGGGGTCTGAATACGCATTGGGCCACAGATATCAGTGTGTATTAAATCTAGTGGCTGTTCTGTTCTTGTAGTACTTTTCTTAGGAAAGGCCTTTCTGGACATTTTCCCTTTGATACAGCTGGTACACCTCATTGTCTGGTTACATGGATCAATTGTAATATCATCAGCTAAGTGCTCTTGAAATAACTTTCTTATTGCTTCTGGGTCTCTATGCTCAAGCCGTCTGTGCCATACATGAATACAGTTCTTGTGCATTTCTTGCTTAGCTGTGTATACACACTCTTTGCATTTCAACTGATACAGTTCATCTTTGATTTCTCCTTTTGCTAGTGTGTGACCCTCTTTTGAGATGATGCAGCTATTGTGCTTAAACATAACTTCATTGTTTTGTAAGCTTTTTCACGGATAATAGATTACTTTCAAGACTAGGCACATATCCTTCACAGGAATCCTTCTGCTTTGCATTGCAGAGATGTTACAATCAATATACCCTTCTCCTATGCCTTCTGAGTTCATACACTGACCATTCGCCATTATCACTTTCTCTGACTTGCTTTGGTTAAGCTTAGTAAAGAAGTCTCTGTCATTGGTCATGTGACTGATTGCACCAGAATCTTTATACCATGCATGTTTTGATTTAAATGCATTGACTAATGTGAATGCAGCCTCAGTATTTACAGAATCATTATTTTCAAATACAGCACTCTTAACTCTTTGTTTACTGTTTTGCTTCTTCAGCTGATTCATTTTAGCTTTCCAGATTCTGCATTCAGCTTTTAAATGACCTGGCTTCTTGCATACAAAACATTCACGTGTTTCTTTAGGGTGGTTTCTGCTGGTGGGCTCATCCTGTGTTTATAAAGCAGTTTCCTTGTTGCATACTTTGCTGCTCACACTTTCTGCCTTTCTCTTATATTCATCTACAAGCTTTCCTCTGACGTACTCCAATGTAAGCACATCATCTGGGCGTGCATCTAGTGCAGTTACAAGCGTGTCATAGCTTTCTGGGAGACCACTAAGTAGTAGTGCTGCTACATGGAAGTCCTTCATATCTTCCCCAATGCCCCGGAGGTGCTCTACAGTCTCTAGAGTGCTTCTAATGTAGTCCTGCATGTCCTAGTCACTGTGTAGCTTAGACTGATATAGCTTTCTCATTAGATAGAGTTTGTTACTTAGATTTATCCTCTCATGTACTTTCTGCAGCTGCTCCCACATTTCCTTTGCAGATTCACACTTACACACATGCACAATCTGATCATCCTCTATGCTGAGTGATATGGTGCTCTGTGCTTTCTGATCCATTTCTAGCCAGTCCTGTGGTACTGGGTCAGGCTTGGGCTCCTGAGTGTATTTCCACATACCTTCTCTTATCAGCAGCATCTTCATCTTGAATTTCCAGGATTGGTAGTTCTGGTTATTCAGGCTTGGCACTCTAAACTTTGCTGAGCTGCTGGTGGTGGTCATCTTTACTTCTTCTTAGTTTGCTGTTGTCTTTCTATCTCTGTGCTCTGGAGGTCTGGGACTTCTGTGATTCCTGGGCCCATAACCTGTTGACAGCGCGTTAATCAGCGTGATGTCCACAGCGAGCAACAGAGAATGTTCATTTATTCAGAATTAACAACATCCAGCTTACAACATGAGAATAGGATCAATCTGGTTTCTGGAGAAGGAGAGAGAAATCTGCTGTGACCTTCAGCTTCAGTTCCACACTAGAATGTGCATGCAGGGAGCAGGGGGAGGGACATCCTGTCTCTGAATGAGGACCCTTTTTTTTTTTTTTTAACTTTGTTGACATCTGAACAACATGCATGCAGACATAAAATCACATCATATTAAACAAACAATAGTTGTTGCAATACATACAGATCAATATGCATTAGGCCAACATGTCTTGTGCACTGAGTCAGTCACACAAGCTGAATGGTGGCACAGGCAGCTTCTCCACCATTGTTTTTAATGCTATCTGGATCCCGAGGATGCAGTTACTGATGAAGTAGGATCATGAGGCAGGGGGTGCACATTTTGACACCAGACTAACTCAGACCCACAGGCGGTATGACATTTCTTCTAGCCCTTTTGCTGACTGGTCCGTGTGCAAAACAGGAATAGCCAAATGGACAGATGTCATCCGCAAGCCACAGTTTACCCAGGTTTGTGATAAGGGATACTGCACCCACAAAGCGTCCATCCACCCTCACGTCATAGGTAGTATAGCAGCTCCTTATGATTCATTAATCTATACAGAAATCCAGAGTTTTCCATAGAAATAGATGACTATGAGCTCTGACACAGTACTTTGGTGATGATCGCTGATAAGTACAGATAGATATCTTTAAAGTGCCATTTCAGTGAACAGAAATTGAATGAAAATAACCTTGCCTCAATATTGACTGTGAAACGTGACGACATCGCGAAAGACACAAAAAAGGATAATTGCAGAATTCAACTCTACTTTCATCTAACAAATTACTGATGGAGCATGAGACCAGAGACGCTTCAGTCTTGCCGCAGGACACACGTATTAGTACATCTTTTTCCTTCTTTTCCTTTTGTAGATTTTACCTTTCCATTTGAATAATACAATTCTAATGTATCAGAGAAAATAAAATAATTACATTAAACAATCAGAGATATGTAAAATGCAACTGCATCAAGGTTTATCTAGACATATAATGAACGTATGTATAGATGCATGACACTTTCTTTAGATCTCTGGTCTGTAGCTGGTATCTCTTCTGCTCTGTGCAACATCAATTCTCAGTATTTTTCATTGAGCGATGGTGGTAGTTGTAGATTTTGGTGGAGAACTACAGGTTGCAGATTACCACTTTATTATTTATTTTTAACCTCTTCCAGTTCACCTATATATTTTAAATGTCCAGGTGATACTGCAACTACTTAAGAGCCTAGCTACACCTGATAGTGTATCAGCAGAAGCAAGTATAGAGCGTTTTCTCCTCCTAGGGCTGTGTGCTCATAATCCGGAGGCACTGTGGGAACCTGCAGGAACGCGGGCGAATGCAGGGAGACCGCACCCCCTATGTATTCACGATCTGCGGTTGGTGCAGAGTGGCTTCTCCCTGCTTTCACCTAATGGTTATCTCTTTCGACTGAAATGAACATGCTGCAGAGATGTGGGAGCTCAACAACCCGCACCGCAGAAGAAAACACGTTGCACTCTGGAGAAGCATAGTGAGGATGGGATTTCTTGATATCCCATCCACTATGCTTCTACTGTACCACGCAGCATTTTGGATACAGCGGAAATACACTGCATCCAAAATGCTGCAATTCTTGACCGTGAGCACACAGGCTTACACAGCGGTGAAATTACAGTGTTTAGGCTGCCTTCACACTTCCGTTTGTGTCTGCATGAAGAGGGCATGCAGACGCAAACGCAGGCAAAAGCAGCCCATAATAATGTGAACGCATCGGAGAATCTCTGCATGCGTTCACATTACTATGGTGCCCCGGCAGCCAATCAGCTGCCTCTGGGGGCAGCCGGGAGGAGGAGATCAGCGTCAGAGATCTCCTCCCGGCACAGCTGATCTCCCGCCGGTGTCAGCGGGGAGATACAGCTGATCTGACAGCTGTTTAAATCTCCCGCGCTGACACCGGATAGGGTGATATCAGCGTGGGAGATAAGAAACAGCTGATCGCTGCTTCAAATCTCCCACGCCGACATCACCTATTCGGTGTCAGCGCGGGAGATTTAAACAGCTGTCGGATCAGCTGTATCTCCCCGCTGACACCGGCGGCCACCGGGAGAGATTTCAATTAGAGAGATTTCAATTAGATCCAAAGCGTTCTCCTGCGGTGTCTTGCAGAGAACACTGCAGATCCATTGAGATCAATGCATTTTTTGTGCGCTTGCGGGCGATGGCGGATAGAACAAGCAACGCAAACGCACAAAAAAATGCTGCATGCTGCGTTTTGAGTCCGGTCAGTGGGCGCATAAATTATGCACATCTGAACGCAAATGCGGCCAAACGCAACCATACGCAGGCACATGCGTTCCCATGTTAAAAATAGGAACGCATGTGCGCAAGCATTTGGCTGCGTTTGGTACGCTGCGCTCCAAACGCAAATGTGAAGGCAGCCTTAGTGAGGGATCTGAACCTGCTGGGTCATAGAAGACCAGATAGTTCTATGCATCTGACTCACCCGGGGTATGGGGACTTGGGTGTCTGGGTCTCTGCTGCTGTTGGGGTTGTCACTGGTGGCCTGCCCAGACCCGTGGCCCTGGTGGTCTGCTTTTGAATAGGGGTAGTTGAAATGGAGTTGATAAAGTTCACGTGATGCCACCCACAGCTTCTGGTGATTGGGCACCAATGCCGCGCTAGACCTCAGGAGGGTGGTGGTATAGCGGCAAAGATGGTACAGCTTCCTGCAGGTGGAGCTGGCCCTCCTGGGCAGGGATGCACCTGTGGTTATGGGGGAGCTGATTAAAATGAACGGAGCACGGTATAGCATAAAAACAGATACACGGAGACTCAGTCACTCTACCCGGGTACTTACTGGAACAATACAGATGTTGGTACAGTTCACAGTGGCAAAACACTCTTTATCTGGCTGGGTAGTCATTGTGGGCTACAAAGTCTCTGGAAGTCTCCCATGGTATGCCTTCCTGGATCTAACCAATGTCCTGTTGCTCGTGCCTGTCCTAGGGTAGCCTGCTTAATACCAGGCCCGTTGAGGTGCTCTGAAGATCCCGGCTTCCACTGTTTATCTCTCCTGCTCTGGGACTCAACCCCAGTGGGTTATCCTGGTGTGACTCATCCCGCCAGACAGGGTGTTGGGGCTGGAAAACAGACCCACAACCTCCGGTATTCTCAGCGCAGGGGCTGGACTTCCTGACTGTCTTCGGAACTGGTACTCCAGTAAAGTGGACCAGGGTTCCCTCCCTAAGTATGGGCACTCGGGGGTCCCCTCCTTCAGTCTGGGCTGCCTGTTCTCTCTTTCCAGGCCCCTCCCTGGAAGTCTCCTTTTCTCACCCTGAGGCTCCCCGTTCTCAGTCTTTCCTCAGTGCCGACTAAAACTCACTGTGTGTCCTCCCTCCTCCCCTAGGGTATGGGCCCTTATCATTTGTCTAGGTGGGTGTGTGGGAGTGCTGGGATGGGAGTTTCCCAAGACATCTGCCTTCCCACTGTGAGAGGGGTTACCGCACACTCATTTATGGGTGCAGTACCCTAATTGTGACGCCTGATCAGGTGGGGCGCCACACATCTAGGAGGTTGCATTTCCCTAGTAACTGGAGTTAAAATACCAGCCCCAGTTACAAGGGAATAAAATGAGCATAAAAGTATTGTAATATTTAAATGCCCTTTAGCGGTCTAGTGGGGACGTTTTCTAGAAGGTTTTTGAATTGTTTTCTTCCACATTTAATTTATAAAGTATATTTGAAAGTTTATTAAAATCACTTGCTCTTCATTATTATTAAATATAACTTTAAATGGCTGTCACACTTTAAAGGGCAAATACCAGAGAGCTCCTCAGGTTCAGCGGGCCAGTGCAAAGTCTGCTGATTTTGAGATGAAAGTACTACAAGTGAGCCAATCGAATCTAATCACATACTGTAAAATGCAGAATTTCCAAAAATTCATGAATTCAGTTGAATTCAGATTTTGGGTGATTCTGCTTAGATTAATCCAGCAAATTGACTAGAAAGGGGTTAAAAGGAACCTGTCACCCCCCTGGGTATTTTAAACTGTGCCCACTAGCTTACACATGACATGCCCACTCCAAGGCAATGGGGATACTCCAGGGCAATGGGGATACTCAGAACCAGGCCGGATCTTTAGTAGTAGTAGTAGAGGTCTGAGGTTAAGGAGTAGGACTGTGCATGAGGTGAGGTGAGGGGGTAAGAGCGAGGTGGAGATAGTTATCTGGTTAGAGGGTGCTGGGGTTTGGGGGTAGTGAAGGAAAGTGAGGATAAGTGGAGCCAAAACTGTGAGGGAAAATGTGAGCATAGAGCAGGGTGAGAAAAGAAAGGCAGGCACTACAACTCCTATCATCACCTCACCACCAATATACTTTAGGGGCCTGCTCTGGCTGAGGAGAGTATAACATATCACTGCTACACCATTTATTCCCTAGGGTACCCACATGCAGCGCCAACTACCCCTGGCCGGGACATCTCAGCTGACATCATGAACTATACAAACTCTATTGTCCCTTGTAAATATTTCCCCTCTCCATTTTTGGTTACGGCCATGGCTGCTGGGCATCACCACCGTGAATGTTAAGACCCTGGCCCAGCAAGCCGAGTACTCTAGTCCTTGCGATCAAAACACTTCTTCCCCGGGCTGTCCCTGGGCTACAATGGCTAATGAATTGACCAGCAAGACACTAATTTTACTACAATTATAAGGTAACACAGGTAAAGTGAAAAAACGAGCGAGTATAAAACAACAGATGCAACTTCTCCAGGGAGATCTGCATATAAACTATAACAGGCAGAGCTAAGAGTAAGTTTATATCACAAAAGGGAGTGGCAATAAGGACCCGCAGCTGAGCTTGGATCAAATGGAATTTCAGCAGTATCAAAAGGAATTATTGACCCTTACAGCACCAAAACTAAATCCATTCCATTCATGTTCATCGCTGGGCGGTCGATGACCAGGCCATGCAATCTGCTAATTGCTGTGACCTTCTGATTCCAAAGACTACAAAGGTCCTAGCCGTACATGACACACAGTGGGAGTGCCGGACCAGAGTGAAAATGCTTGATATTGTATGCACAGGAAAGAAGAGACCATAATAATCTTTGCAGAGGATCAGGTGAGTCTGTGGTGTCAGGAGAGGGGAGTGACAATGCGTGGATATTTTTTTAGCACCCTACATTTATTATGCTCTGAGGTCTGGAGAGATAATAATTATAAAATAATAATAATAACAATAATACAATGCAAATAATATAATGGAAAACTGAGTTGTTTGTGGGCAACCAAAGCTATGGAATAGTCAACATCAAGAGAGGAATGTTCCACTGTGATTCGTTGTCACCACTGTTGTTTATCATTGCAATGATTCCACTATCATTAACTCTGCAAAAAACAAACTTGGGCTATAAAACTGCCAGGAATTTACCAAAAATGTATCACCTGTTGTGCATGGATGATTTAAAGTTGTATGGAAAGATCCAGTCTCTGACCAACACGGTTAGAATTTTTAGTAATAACATTAGTATGGAGTTTGGCTTTGACAAATGTGCCACAGTGGCACTGAAGAAAGGGAAAATAATTGACAGTAAAGGCATAGAAATGCCTAATGGACAAAACATAAAATGCCACAGCCTGAAACCTACGAATACCTGGGTATATTACAGCTGGATAACATCAAGCACGGACATGTGAAAAATGAAGTTAGTAAGGAATATGTCCAAAGGGTCAGGAAAATTTTGAAGAGCAAATTGAATGGTGGGAATACCATCAAGGCATAAACACCTGGGCCATTCATGTCATTAGATATACTGCTGGAATTGTGAACTGGACACAAAAACAAGAAAACTAATCACAATCCACTGCTCATTGCATCCACGTAGTGATGTTGACAGACTTTACCTGCCAAGAAAATCAGGGAAGCAGAGGGCTTTTGCAAGTGAAGCAAACTGTAGAAGAAGACAAACATGCACTGGCAGATTATGTGAATGATAGTGCAGAACAAGCCTTGATGGAAGTTAACAACAGAAAACTGCTTAAAGTAGAACAGACACAAAAAGGAATACTGTAAAAACGCAGTACAAAGCAGAAGAGAAAACTGGCAAAAGAAAGCTCAGCATGGACAATTCCTAGAAAAAAATCGAGGGTAAAGTCGACAAGGAAAAGACCTGGTGGTGGCTTACTAATGGAACATTAAAAAAGGAAGCAGAGAGCTTAATTCTAGCATTCCAAGAGCAAGCGATCTGCACAAATGCAATTAAAGCCAGAATTGAAAAATCAACTACAGACCCCAAATGTCGACTGTGCAAGGAAGCAGATGCCATAATGTATCATATACTGAGCTGCTGCAAGAAGATCACACAGACAGGCTACAAGCAAAGGCATAATACAGTTGCTCAGATGATTCACTGGAACTTGTGCCACAATTACCATCTTCCTGTTGCAAAGAACTGGTGGGATCATAAACCTGAAAAGGTTATTGAAAATGAACTTGCAAAACTACTATGGGACTTCCGAATTCAAACTACCAAAGTCTTGGAACACAATACTCCGGACTTTACCATTGTAAGAAAAAAAAAAAGTGTGGATCGTCGATGTGGCAATACCAGGCAACAGCAGGATTGAGGAGAAACAACTTGAAAAACTTCCATGATATGAGAACTTAAAGATCGAGCTGCAAAGACTCTGGCATGAGCCAGTGATGGTGGTACTAGTGGTAATCGGCACACTGGGTGCTGTACCTAAAAACCTTAGCCAGCACTTGAAAACAATTGGAATTGACAAAATAACAATATATCAGCTGCAAAAGACCCCTACTGGGCTCTGCACGCAGCATTCGCCTATATACTACGCAGTCCTGGACACTTGGGAAGTGTCCGACTAGTGATTTAATACAAAATCCAGCATAATAATCTTATTTGTTGTGTGTAACTGTTGTATATGAATAATAATAATAGTACATCATAATAATAATAATAATCAGTTATTGATGAGATTCTATGATCATGGGAGAAGCGAGGAGCTAGAGTAAGAGGGAGAAGCTATATGCAGAGTGCTTTGGACTCCAGGGCTGTGGGGGTACTCGATCGCCGGGCCGGTCAGTTCGGTGGGAGGTCATGGTGGCAGTGACCTGGCTCCGTGCCCTGGGCGTGCAGTAAAAGGGGATTATTTACAGGGGATAGTATGCGACGCCACCTGTGGTTGTTCTAGTCAGGGTGACCTGCACTGCTGTAGGACCTCTGGGGCCGATGGAATGGCAGCTTTGATGGTATTGCTCCCCACAGGTAGAGCGGGGCCCCAAGGATAGTGGTAGAAAGAGTCTGGGAGGAAGACAGTGGTGATAGTAGTCATGGTTGCAGCTGGGATGCAAAACAGTGAGCGTGGGAAATGACTGGAGTACTTTTTACTTGTGGACCAGCAAAATGCAACCCAGCCAGGTTCTGTGCTCCTGCATGACGCAGTTGGCCACTCTCAGATGATGCAGGATCGCTCCACCAAGACACCTTTCGTGAACCTTTCTGGGCTGTCTCCCCACGCTGGCTACTCTCCTCAGTGTCCCAAGCTAGTGGCCGCGGCCTTGTCGGGAGATGGCTCGATGTCCCCGGCCCTAGGTCTGGCCACCATTTTGCGGAATGTCCACGTTGGTGGCTGCTGCCTGTGCAAGCACAGCAGCCTCCGGTTTTCCTAGCTAAGTCTTGCAGTCCTTTTGCTAGATTGGGGCCGGTCCCCTTCAGCGACCCAGTTCTTCCACACACCTGCAGCCGGTGGTGTATTTGGGCACCACGGGAGGTTCCTCCATTCCCATGCCCCCTAGGACTCCTTCAATCCCTGCATCTTACTCACTGACTCTCTCCTTCCTCCTCCTCTTCCTTTCTGCTTTTCCTACCTTCTATTCCCACCCCCTCTGCCTATTCCCTTCCCCAGCCAGTAGATGGGGCCCTTCCTCAAAAGGATCCACATAAGATCCCTGGCCTGGGGTTAGGATGTTGTTGTTTGGAGGTGTGTGTGTCTTGGAATTGCAACCCCTCTCACCTGAGAGCGGTAGCACCACACCTGTGGAGTAGGTGCAGTATTACTGTAGCGACAAATCCGCAGGGGGTGCTACAAATAGCTCCGCCCCTCCTCCTTTTATGTACATACAGTAGAATCTCTTCAGCAACATCTGCCATCTCCTATCTCAGTAATGGGAAAGTCTTCATTGAATACAGATTTTACCTCAGAACTGAGAGTTTAAATAATGACTGATCAATTCTGGTAGAGAAAGAAGCAAACTTGTCTATTCAAATATATTACAAAGCTGCTTATTTTCATGTGTACTATTGAATTATGAAATAAAAATTAAAACAACGGTTATGCTTTAAGATTAGCTGTTACTATATGAGCTCTTTTTCTGTTCCACGTGTACAGTATATGTACATTGTATTTATAACCAAACTCAGATGACTCTTAAAATGTATATCTGTGGCTTTTGCAACTAAATCCAGAAGTATCATTTCAACCAGGAGGGAAAAGGAGATCTTATGTGACTGTTTTTATTGCAAACCTAAAGTGTTAGTAATAAATCTTGTCATTTTTCAATAAAGTTAAATCAAGCAATATTTGCCAAGTACCAGTGAATACGAAAGGGTTCAGGCGTACCGTGGGAGAGATTACCGGACAATTCCAATAACATGTTTAATATCAAAAAGCTTTCAGGGCTCTGCAGTGCAATGAAGTTATGTTCCATCGTTGTTTTACCTGTCTGAGAAGTCTATAGAACCGGAATCAGGAAATATTCTAAATATTCTGAAATAATCAAAATTTGTACACGGAATGTACGGTAATTGTAACAAAATAATCTAAATTACATAGATGGAAAAAAAAGATCAATTTACAAATACCGTACATTAATGTGTTTTGTAATTTTTGTTTAGTATTGTTAATTTTTTGCAATAGTTCATTAACATTTTTACTTCCATTCGTAGACAAATGTCTAAAAACATACCTGTCACTCCCAGTCTCCTAATATCATGCATCCTCTTCCCCTTGCACTTCATCTGGCTCATTTTCTGTCTTCGAACCGATCACAGAAGAAGTTACCCGGCTCCTCACATTTCTCACCCTACTACCTGCACCAGTGACCCTATTCCCTCACATCTCCTTTAAACCCTTTCCCAACTGTCACCTCTCACCTAACTAAAATATTTAAAGAGGACCTGTCATCCCCCTGCTGCATGGTAATCTAAATGCAGCACTGAATGCAGCATGTCTGCTGCATTCAGGGAAGGTCCCCCATGTATCTGTGTGCTATGTACCCCGAGATATAGCCTTAGGCAAACTCACTGTTAAAAGTCAGGAGAGCATTCCCTGGTGCTGGAGTCAGCTCAGTTCATCAGGGCCATTCCCTCCCCCTCTGAATCTCTGTGCCACCTCCTGCTGTGCTGTTTATGCTTTGCTCAGACAGCAGGGCATGAATCTGGAGATGACGTCAGGACAAATGATTTGCATGCAGTGTGCGGCAGGATGAGTGACAGAGAGGAGGAGGGCAGAGCCAGCACAGCAGAAGCAGCACAGAGAGGCAGGGGGAGGGAATGGCTCCTGTGAAACAAGCTGACTCCTGCACTAGGGAATGCCTTCCTGACTTTTAACAGCGAGATTGCCTAAGGCTATATCTAAGGGTACACAGCACATAGGCACATAGGCAGACATGCTGCATTCAGTGCTGCATTTGGATTGCCATGCAGCAAGGGAGTGACAGGTCCTCTTTAAATATATTAAACCTCTCTCTCATCTGGTGTCTTCTCTTCCTCCTTCAAACATGCCAACATACACCAATTACTATAAAAACTGTCATTTGACTCCCAAACTACCTTCATATCTATCTCTAATCTCCCCTTCAGTTCTAAATTTCTGGAACATCTAACCTGCTATTTCTCAAATAACTCTTCTCTTGACCCTTTACCATCCGGTTTCAGCTTCCAACACTCTACTGAAACTGTCTTCACTAAAGTCTCATCTTGATAAGTGACTGCATCTTGAGTGATCATTGATCTGAGTAGATTGAAGTCCTTTACAAATTGTAGTTCATTGCCTCCCATGTTTGAGCTTTGCATCTTGACACTGTAATAAGTAGGGATGGGTGAAGCCGAATTGTAAAGTTGTGGACCCATATCGAACACAGTGTTCGTGCACATAGACCCGATCACGGGTTTCCCTGGGAAACCCGTATTACAGTTCAGGTCCAGAGTGGGTCCAGGGGCTGTAAAAAAAAAAGCACATTGTTAATAAACATTATGATTATACTTTCTGGTCCAGCGATGCATCCTTCCGTCCTGCTGTCTCCCGGATGCTTCTGCTTCCAAGGCTGCTCATTAACTACCGCTGCACTCAGCTGTTTTCACCTTTTTCCGGCCATGTTTGCGGTGCCCTCATGGTTCACCCGAGTTCATGGGTCTGCTACGAACGCGAGTTAACTTTGACTGTCAGTCTCAGCCTGCTTCTCGCTCTATATAGACGCTTGTCTGTATGGAGCGTTGTAGCATAGCTGTCCCTGTGGACTACATCGGACTGAGGATTTTTTTATAATAAAGATGGAGTCTCTAAATGTTTTTTTTTTTGTTTTATTTCTAATAAAAAAGAATTTTTCTCTGTGTTGTGTTTTTTTTATCTTTACTACAAATTCATGGTGGCCATGTCTAATATTGGCGTGACATCATGTATTTCAGGCTTAGGGCCAGATGATAACACAAAGCTGGCCCTAACCTCATTATTATCCAGTGAGCCACACAGCACCAGGACTGCTGGAAGAGTGGGATACAGCGCCAGATTTTGCTTCTATGAACACACAATTTTCTGTGGCAGCTGGGGACTGAAATCCACAGTGGAGGAAGGCCCAGAGCTTGGGCCACCCTGCAAAGTGGATTCCAGTCCCCAGCTGCCTAGTTGTACCTGGCTGGAAACAAAAATAGGGTGAACCCCACATCTTTTTTTTTTAATTATTTCATGCAATTCATGAAATAATTAAAAAAGGGGCTTCCCTATATTTCTGGTTCCCAGCCAGGTACAACTAGGCAGCTGGGGGTTGAGGCAGCCTGTACCTGCCTTCTGTACCTGGCTGGCGTACAAAAATATAGCGAAGCCCACGTCATTTTTTTTTTTTTAGTTTTTTTGTAAAAAAAAAAAAAGGGGGCTTCCATTGATTTTTCATTGCCACCCAAGGTAACACCAAGCAGCAGGAGTTAGCAGACAGTAGCTGCTTGGGTTACCCTTAGTTGGCAATAGAAAATGCAGTGGGAGCCCATGCATTTTTGCTAAGCCCTAACCGTAACTCTAGGGTTAGGGTTATGTGTTTGGGGTTTTTATTTATATATATTTTTAATGAATTTTAATAAAAAATTGACGTGGGCATTACCATATTTCTGTATGCCAGCCAGGTTCAGGCTGCACCCAACCCCCTGGTGCCTATTTGTGCCCAGCTGGGAACCAAAAATATAGGGATGCCTTTTTTTAATTATTTAATACATTTCATGAAATAATTAAAAAAACATTGTGGGATTCTCCTATTTTTGTGTCCAGCCAAGTACAACTAGGCAGCTGGGTGCTGGAATCTGCAGTGCAGGGTGGCCCAAGCTTTCTGGGCCCCTCCGCTGTGAATTGCAGTCCACAGCCACCCCAGAAAATGGCACATTCATAGAAGCGCCATCTTCTGACGCTGTATCTGACTCTTCCAGCGGCCCTGTAGCCGGATGGCTCGCTGGGTAATAATGGGGTTAGGGCCAGCTTTGTATTATCAGCTGGTCCTAAGCCCAAAATTCATGATGTCATGCCAATATTAGACATGGCCACCATGAATTTATAGTAAAGATAAAAAAGAACAACACAAAGAAAAATATTTTTATTAGAAATAAGCACAACACAATTAGTGACTGCATCTTTATTGAAGAAAAAACCTTCCCCCACCAATGTAGTCTAAAGGAGAAGATCTAATTCTGCTGTGCTACATCTCTACCAGCACACACACGTCTGCTGGTAGAGATGTAGCTGAGCACCCGGCCATTGTAAATCTCTTCAACTCAGATGAATCCAGCGACAGTACCACAATCACTGCCAAAAGAGAGGTGAGAGAAGCGCTCACTCACGACAGTGTTGGCGGTATCTGTTGTTCAAAGTATGGCTGTAGCCGTCTTCTTAGATCTTCAGTAACAACACAAAGCTGGTTTTCTATGTCCCCTGGGGAGGGGTGAGAGCTGAGGAGCAAATATGATTTTATTGATTTATAAGCGATCTATAGATCGCAGAACTGCTGTGCCCAGCTCTGTTACATCATGTTGGAGGGCAGGGACAGTACAAAAAGTTCTCTCTCCCCGGAGTTCCCATTTAAATACTCAGGATAAAAGTTTGATACTTTATATCCATTATTTTGGTACTGTGATAATGTGTATCATTCACGGCTCTTCTTTCTGCATGATGAACTTTAATGTGGTTTTTTGGCATGTTGTAAGAAGGGGTTAATAGAATAGAATGGAAAAAATCTGACACATTTTCATTTACGCTGCTGTTTATAATTTCCAATTAAACTTCATTATAAAACTATTAGGAAAGCAAATAAACTATGAGCAAAGTATCTTTTTCTAACCATAATTATTTTTGTTGCATCATGAGATCAGCACAATAACTGCATTGGCAAGAATTGTGAACGTCACAGGAGAGTAAAATATTGTATTTCTGGGAAGCACTGTGTGGCTCTCGCTTTCCGTACTGAAAACATTTAAGTAGTGCATTTAATTACACACTTAAGAACAGAAAAGACTTTTCAACAAGATAATCATGAGGACAAGTAAATTATAATTAATATAAAAATCATACAATTGTTAAAGAATACCTGTCACAAGGTTTTATCCCTGTAGACTGCGACCACCACCAGTTAGCTCTTATATAAAGCAATCTAGAATGCTGTATATAAGCACCCAGGCCAATCTGTATGACGTATAAAAATATTTTATTATACTTACATATAGCATAGTGCGGTGCTATGGGTGTCACTAATCTTGTTCCAGCGTTTCCTCTCTTATTGAGGTTGAATCCTTCTACTCTACTTTGTGTGGATAATGAGCCCGTCATCCACACAGTTTTCCCCATTGCGCTTATTTGCATGTGCACTTCTCTCTGTCCTGCAGAGGGTAGAGCAAAGTATTGTAGTGTGTATGCGAGGACATTCTTTCACCTTTCCCATGTCTGCGCATTACAGTACTTTGCCCTCAGCAGGGCAGAGAGAAATGCGCGTGTGTAGGAGTGCAATGGGGGAGACTGTGTGTGTGAGTTTCCAGAATCACTGTGAGCGGGGTGAAATCACAGTCTATGTCACCTGAGTTCAGCTACAGCTCTGAACACGGGTGACCTTTCCCACATTACCCCTCTGAGTTTTGGGTCCCGCGGGAAAGGTCAAATGATTTCACAGCTATAACTGAACTCAGATGAACCAAACTGTAATGTAACCGCACTCACAGTGGGAACCGTAAATCAGTTTCTGGTCTTGCCATGATAGGACGTCACAGAGGATCATGGAGGGTTTGTGAGAGAGTAATAAAGTTGAGAATGAGGGTTGTATTTGTTATTCTTCTCATCAAAATGATTTTTCTCTGCTTTGTGTCTTATTTACTATTTACTTTGAGGTTTCTAATGGTCGGGTCTAACATTGGCCCAACATTAGGAACCTTGGGCTTATTGCCAGCTGGCATTAACCCTTTATTGCCCAGTCTGCCACCGCCACAGTAGAGCTGGAAGAGTCGGGTTCAGCGTCAGAATATGGCTCTTCTATGAATGCACCATTTTCTGGGATGGCTGTGGGCTGCAATTCTCAGTGGCGTGGGGGCCTAGAATGGCTGGGCCTCCCCACGCTGAGGATTCTAGCCCCCGGCTGCCTAGTTGTACCTGGCAGGCAACCAAAAATACAGAAAGGCTCCACATCAATTTTTTTTAAGTATTTCAAGAAATAATTTTTTAAAAAGTGCTTCCTTGTATTTTGTATTACTAATCAGGTAAAACTAGGCAGCTGAGAGTTGGTGGCAGCCTGTACCTACCTATTGTACCTGTGCTGGTGACCAAAAATACAGCAGAGCCCCATGTCAACAACACAAAATAATCCATAAATGCACTCTAAATATGCAGCAAATATGCACTGTGTGAACACTTCTGCATATTTGCTGCATATTTAGGAGCTGACATTGAGGTATTCATGGAATGTCTGCATATTTTCAGCACTGTGCTAGAGTGCAGTAGAGTGTAGTAGTAGGGCTTATAGGTCAGTCGTGGCTGTGAGAAAATGACACAAGCTTCATAAGGAGGGCTTGTGCTATATCTAATTCTGTGAAAAGGTTAATAAAAATTTATGTGCACATGGTTATATTGTGGGGAGACCTGGTGAAGGGCAGCATGAGTGGTTTCAAACCACAACTTTATTATAATCAATGTTTAAAGTCCTCATATCCATTTGCCGCTGGAGTGGGACTTACGCTCCTGATATAAAGAACCATCAGAGTTGTTGTAAGTCCCACTCCAGCAGCAAAAGCCAGAAACCAAATGACTGTCGTGAACGGGGACATGTCACAGTCAGCTTCACCTCAGGTCAACTACAGTGATGAGGCTGAGCTGTGAACTAAGGTGAACTGTGGTGCCCCTGTGGTCCGGTCACCACTTGCAGCAACCGTAATCAGTAAAGGTACAGTTACACGCTTCAATGTTGAAAACGATATCACTAATGTTCTCGGAGGCGCGCGGTCATTAGGACATCGTCTTGACATTGTTGGTGAGATGTGACACGTATAGATATTGTGGACGACGCACCAACGATGTAGCAAGCAGCTATCATTCGCACAACCCAGTGATCGATACTTGCTCATTGCTGTGAATAGGCGAAGTCGTTAACGACATCGTTATCGTAGTGTCACACAGAACGATGTAGCAGGTTGGCTGATTAAGGATCGTTTGATTTGAGAACATGTTCTCAAATCTGCGATCAACGATCCAACAATTTATCGTAGTCGTATCTTGGTGTTACAAGAAACGACGTCCTAACGATATCGTTTGAACAACTCCAAACCCGTGACAATTGAGCGATATCGTTCACGATACATACTGTGTAACTGGGCCTTAAATTCAGTCTCCCCAAACACACACCCAACACACTCCGATCCCAAGACTAGGGACTCTATTCCCAGCAACCGGATGGCGGGAGGAGACAAGTGGAGGGTGGGAAAGTTAGCGAGGAAACGGTCAGGGGAGAAAATAAAATCAGAGAACACCACAGGAAGTTGTTCAGTTAGTTAGCCAGTTGAGTAAGAGAGGAGCAACAGTTCAGTCAGACAGAGAGAGAGCACCATCATTACAGAGACTGAAAGGACATGGACTCGGCAGCCTGTACCACCATGAGGCTGTTGCGGGTCCCGGGCTACAGTCTGTAGAGAGACAGGAGGAGTCCTAGGAGCACAGGTAGTGAGCAATCCACCTGTGCACCTGAATTAGTGGAAAAGCTGAAGTACTGGGCAGAAACCAGGGTCCCTACTTTGAGGTGGCCAGGATGCTCCACGCTCCCATCACGAGACCGGCAGGGTGCAGAGTCTTTATGTCCCGGAACCCAAACCCCGGCTCAGCAAAGAAAAGGCCCCGTACTATGTCCAGAGAACCAGGCAGGTCGCCCAACAAGGCCCGTGGCCGCTGGATCGTAGCTTTGCATGTGGAAGTGTAAGGAAGAGAGGCCCATGGAATGGAACACAAAAGGGGGTGACCTGGACGAGCCATCCTGGCAGCTGAAAGACTACCAGAGGCGCCACTGCACTATCTTGTAACTTGAACATCCTGCCGAGAAAGCGAAGTAAACGGGGTTGAAGCTCAGCACTGTGTGAGACTGTTATTTCTGTGCCTGAGGAGAGGTAGATTGAATCCGAGCAGGCAGCAGGAGCATGCCCGACAGTGTTCTTGATCCCTGCCAGCACAGCCCTGCTGGCCTCCCATTCCCCAAATCCCCTCCACAGACTGTTTGGTTGCCCTGGGGACCCGCTCTTGCCATGGAGAGCTAAACCATCAGAGCTGCTACGACCATCATCCCCAGAGGTCCCGACTGCAGCAGCGGCTATACCGGCCACATTCCACAGGTGGTGTCACACAAAAACTCTTTTATTTTATTTTTATATTTTTTTTTACCCCTTTTTCAAATTCCCCTTTTTTAACTGATCGCCAGATGAGGGGATCACAGACCGGGTCACGCCACTGTGACATCCCACAGCCCCGACGACATCGAGAGGGCCTGATTCTGAGTACCCCACGGTCCCCGCTCGGGGCGAGTCAGAACCTTATTGTGACGTCACCTTGCTCACAGGAGCAGGTGGAAATCAGTCAGTTTCTGGTCCCGCATGAGCGGACATTGCCGTTGAGAGTTTATAGGGGAATAATAAAGATGGAAACGAGGTCTGTGATTGTGTTCATTTTCCAAATAAATGATTTTTTTATGGAGGTGTATTATTTACTATTTACTTAGATGTTCCTAATGGCCGGGTCTAACATTGGCCCGACATTATGAACCTCAGGTTTATGATGATATAGGTGCACTTTAGCCCAACAGGCATAGTCCACCTGTTTGAGGCCACTGCTGCAGTTGCTGAATCCTGATGCTCATTTTATACAGCCTTTAATACTTATGATGCCACCTCCTGCCATGCCCCCACTTGACATCACTGACAATGCCCATTATGATGTTACATTTATGCCGCCATCACCCTTGAACATTATAATATGCAGTATTACACTACAAAAAAACTAATAGCCCATGTTCTTGATGACATCATTAGTGATGCAGGTGTGGCACCCCTGAGTCTGGTCACCACAGAATGGTACTACATGTAACAATGCCTTGTAGTGCTAGTCTGATGAGACGATGATTTCTTTGCTGGAGGCTGAAACATTCACACAATTTCTGATGCCTTTACTAGGAGATTGTGCACTTCATACCTGGTTTGGGCATGTACCTCCAGAAACGAACAAAAAGATTTTTAGATCCGCGCTGCTGTCTTTAATAACGAACTTCCTCTGTCCTTAAAACAATGGTTCTTTATTCCAATGCATTTTGAGATCGTCCTGACCTCTTCATCAGGGTATACAACAACAGAGTCCCTGATGAAGAGGTCAGGATGATCTCGAAACGCGTTGGAATAAAGAACCATTGTTTTAAGCACAGAGGAAGTTCGTTATTGAAGACAGCAGCGCGGATCTAAAAAATTTTTTGTTTTGAATTTACTGAAGACCATCGATGAGGTGGGGGTATCCTGCTGCAGTGGTGATGCTTTAAAACCAGTTGTGGGTCACACAACTGATTAAGGTGAGCAGTTCTTACATGCACTTACACTTCCTACAAACAGTTTAGACCCATTGCGCCCTTGTCTACCCCTTTTCTTTTAGAATTTGGTTTGGGCATGTGTGTCGCCCGGGGCAGTTGGATACTCGGGTATCCAGCCTTTTTTGCAGTGGCCGGAGGGGATGTCACTGGTGGACTGCCCTGACCTGTGGCCCTGGAAAACTAACTTAAAAAAAGGGGAATATGTACAGGAGAATAAAATTTATAATAGTTCTTGACGCCACCAGCAGCTTCTGGCGATTGAGCACCAGCGCCGCTTCAGTCCTTCGGAGGGTGGTGGTATTGCGGCCTTGATGGTACAGTCCCTGCAGGTGGAACTAACCCCCCCGGGGCAGGGATGCAACGGTGCTGGTAAGGGTGCTGGTAATGGATGGATGGAGCAGAGCAGAGTGTAGTGAGGAAACGAATACACAGAGACTTGATCACTTTACCCTGGTACTTTACTTGGTAACCGGTCAGATAGCAAAGCAGGTTACAGGAAAACAGTCTTTTCAGCTGGCCGGGTAGTCATAGAAGGATGTAATGTCTCTCTGAGGCCACCTATGATGTTCTTTCTGCTCTCTTTTCCATCTGATTTCTTTCTCTGTCCTCTGGTATCTGCGCCTCCTACTATCCTGCACTGTCCTGTGCTCCCTCTTGGCTACCAGGCCCGTTGGGTGAAATGATGCTCCCTTCTATCTCTTCCAAGGGGCTCAACCCGGTTTAGGGACGACTGGCTGGGGTTACACGTTCTGGACGGTTGTCGGGACCTTTGGTAGATCCTCGACTTACCGTGTTGATGGTTGAGGACTGAATTTGCCTGCACTGTGACTCGGTGCGGTTACCCCGTTGCGACTAGGATTCCCACGAGCATGTCACTCGGCCCGGCACTGGATCCCCTTTCTTATTCTCTTCTTCTCCTTTCTGTGCTTTCGCTTCTCCTTCTCTCTCACTGCTTCTCTGCAGCTGCTGCTGTTCCCTGCAGCCCGCTTCTCATTCTCCTGCTCAGACTCAACCTTCACTACACTTGCACTCCTCCCACCGGGGCTGGAGCTCACCCAGGATCAGGTTAACCTTCAGTCCCCCTACACTAAGTGTGTGAATGCAGGAATGAGAGCCTCAGGTTAACATTACACCCCCCTGATGACAGGAGTACTGCGCTCTTATATGGGTGCAGTATCCGGAGCTTCGGTTCCAAGTCATAGAACATGTACCTATAAGTAGAAGAGGGGGGAATCGGATTGCCAGACTAAAAGAAAGAGAAATGTTCTGGATACATACACTCCAGACACTGGCACTATATGCTTGAATAAAGAATATGATTCTCACTATTGACATGTTTTTAACCTATACTTTCTCCTACAGGTGTTGGTTACAGAGGTCTTTCTTACCTGGTTAACTATATGAACAATTTATTCATGTGTAAAACATGATCTCTTTTTTTATCACCATATCTGTAGAAATAAGCTAGTACACTGGTTATGTAGTTTTGCTGTCCTGCTTTATCTATACATTATATGAGAACTATCCTTAGGTCTAATTACACAAAATTTATAGTCATAAAAACAAATCTGTATTATGATAATTCACCCTATTACTGGTACCAGATATGCTCTAATACCATCACATCATCTTTTGATTATGTATAAATATCGCTAAATATGAGCACATAAGTCATAATAAAGTCTTCCTTCTTTTTTCCACAGATCTATTAATCATGGCTGATCGATCTGCACTCCCCTCACTGTGTCTGCCTATCTGGATACTGATGTTTGCACTGCGCATGCGCAAAGTGCGTTCCACGGCGGCTTCCTGCGTTCCAAATACAGGGAGCAGGAAGCCGCCCACCACACACTGCATATAACGTGGCTCCGCTCGCTCCCACAGCACCCATGCCACTCACCCGGGATGGTAGGCCACTTTGCACCCTTCCTAGACCCTCTAATAAGGTATGGCATAAACCTAATTTACTAAACTGGAGCCCTATTTGTACTGCAGCCTCCAGAACACACAGTGAGGTACCAATCAGCTTACAACAGACGGCCATAGCAGCTCTAGTAACCTAGTATATAAGATTTCTACATTTATCTCCCATTATCTTCTATTATAGCCCATGAAATAAGGACAGCAAACACTAAAGGGATACCCTGACTCCCAGGTTGGAGGCCTTAATATACCCATATAGACTAAAATATGATACCATGTACTAATGATTAATCTGTCACAGGCCCATATTGAAGGATATATAGGACTGAGAATCCTTATATTGAATGAAACCATACACCAGTTCTTTATGGTATATACAGTCACAAGATATTGAGCATTATTAGGTATGTTGTTTGATACAATTACTAAACCATGCCTACTTTTGTACACCGTCTTTCTCTTAATTCCCTTATTATGCCATACCGCAGGTCCGGTTTCCTAGAGAGCCCAATAAACGTGTTATCCACACAGCGTAGGAGAATCACGTCACATTGTGACTATTAGATCACCTGTATGTATGCATGGTAACTAATTCACAATCATAAAACACTATGCATGTTCTCATTTGATCTTTAACATAGATCATCCCATTCTTTTAGAACCGGATCACCGTAGCGGAAAGCGAAAACAGCGAAAAAATGAACGCTATCTTTGATTTCCCTAGGTAATGTTCCTAGCTGTGTATATACATTGTTTTATTTTCAATATTTGATATCCTTAATATAGTTCCAGGTTGGAACTATGAGTAGACTAATAAGGAGTATCAGTCTTATCCAAATTTTATGATGAATAAGCATGTAAACCTAAGTTTATTGTATGTATTTTGATTTCTTACAGCATCAGTCGCATTGATAAAGGCCTTGGCCAAAACGTTTGCTTTTGGACTGATAAAAATAAAAGACATTGCTTGCATCATAAAAGTTTCCATTACTAATTTTTTTCGTGTGCCGAAGTTACCCTATAGGAAGTGACCATCCTGTCTCCTGCTGCCTTATTCCTGCAGCACTACCTACAAAGACTACTACCTCCCTTAGAGTCAGCCCTGGTTGGGAAGGGTTAATCACCTGCACTGCTTACTACCACCTATCTCCTAGGGATTCCCTGCAGTGTCGGCCACATCCTGGCTGAACACTCCAACTGGTGTCACAAATGTTATTCTTTCTTTTTACTTATTTTTGCACCCGTGACATAGCAATCGGGGTACTACCCAGCCTCATTAGCCTGAGTATCCCGGCCCTTAGTGCTCCACACAGGTTCTCATGAATGTGATATTTATATTCAATTCATCTAGTTTACTCACAGCCATTGACCCAATCACAGAAATCTATAAGTTTCTCTTTTTGTCCAATTACCTGCAGTTTTTGTAACAGGTGTATTTTTCAGCTCATTAGATGGCTGGCAACTGGAAAACACAGCACAAAAAGCACAAGATAAGGCTAGGGTCACATTAGCGCTATTAGCTGTGCTCAGGGGGGTTCCGTTAAAAAAGGATTTGGACAGGCTGTACGCAGTGTTACCGCAATGGTAACTGCGTCAGCGCTGCCAACACTGCGTCCAGCCTGTCAAATCCTATGTTTTTATCGGAACCCCCCTGAGCACAGCTAATAGCGCTAATGTGACCCTAGCCTAATTTACAGGGACTTTAATAAACACACTGAAAAACGCACATAGGCTAGGGTCACACCTACGTCAGCTTTATAGCTGATGAATCCGCTTAAAACTAGTTTATGCCAGCCTGAGCGTATAACGTTAACGGAATGTGTGCTCAGGCTGTGTATTGATCGCTATGTTTACCTGTAAGCAGCACAGCCGGCAGCTTCATTCATAAGGACCGGACCTGCGCTTTTGCTGAGTGCACAGGAAACGCGGTTTGCAGCGTTTTTCCGTCACATGACCATCACATGGAAAGGGGGGCCCAGAGAGTCTGAACAGCCCCGGGCCCTGGCTACCCTTAATCCACCCCTGCTGGTTGCCCATCCATTATTAAATACAACATAAATGTAATATGCAAATAGCCTCTTGAGAGAGGACTTGAACTCTAATGCCATCAATTGGAAGTATCAAATGCAACATGCAAATTGCCTTTTCAAATGCAATAAATAAATGTATTACTCTTATTCACAAAGTTGTTCATCATGTTGATCCACTCTATATCTCCTCCCTCATCTTTATATCTCTGTTCTGCTAATGATCGTAAACTAATATAGGACATAATCCAAACTACTCATTCCTGTCTTCCAAACTCTTCTCATGCTGCACCAGCTCTCTGGAATGCACCACTTCCTGTAATCTGTTTTGGCATTTCTTTTGCTGAAGACAGATTACATTAAACAATTAAATCAGGGTACAGGCACTGCTAAATGAAAATGTTAAAAGAGAAAAGGGGAGGGAGACAGAAAAAGAAAATACTGATAGGGTTTTGATATAAGTCTCTAGATTTAATGAAAGCAACTTAAAATATCCACATAAAGCAAATAGATGAGGCTGCAAATCAGGGCAAATTAATCACTGTGGGGTACTAAAGTACCATGATATAAATTGAGTAGCAGAAACTGGCAGGTCCAGCAAAGGGAACAGCTTTTTGACAATTATAAATGACACTACTTTTCACAATCTAAATAAATAAAGAAAAAATTTCAGCTCACCACTTTGAAGCCGTTTCAGACCCTCCAGCACGGATGTAGCCCTGTTTCAGGCTAAGCACAGCTATATCCAAGCAAAGGAAAAATGGGTTGATTCCAGCAAGCGTTGAAGGAACAGTAATAGACTTTTTTTTGCAAAAACTCTTCAATATTTAATGGATCCAAACATGTTACACGTGTATCAAGAAGAAATTCACCTCTCACCCCCTAAAAACAATACTTTTCACAATTGGTACAAGTTCCAACAAGAGAAGGGGCACTACTAGTCCAATGGGCTCTGGAGAAAAAATTAGCCTGGGCTCCCAAATGCATGTTGGCCCTATGTATGGACCCTTGCAGCATTCTCTATCCTATAAAGGGATGTGTCCGTCCCTCCCATGTAAAAATGTCCTTCCATCCTGGGTCCCTTTTCTATAATCATGTTCCCCATCATAGGCCCCTTCCTGTAATAATGAGCCACCATCCTATTTGAAATTCTCTACATTCTGGGCACTTTCTTATAGTAATGTCTCCCACACTTGGCCCTTTGCTGTAATCATTTTTGCAATCATGTAATACTGTTCTACATACTGGCCCCTACCCTCATCCATGGCCTGTGATGTCTGTCCAAGGCTACAGACACAAAAAGGCTATCTCAGACAGACTGCTCGATTAGGCAGAACCCCGAAAAACCCTGACACCCTTTAACCCCTGTACATGGATATGTGTTTTTAACAAGAGTCCAGGAGATTGCTGCCTATGGATGGGCTGCAGTCCAGAGCCAAGAAAGTCACCAAGCAGGGTCAGGAAAAGGACAAAATCAGGATCCGCTAGAGTAGTCAGGGAGTCGAATCAAAACCAAGATGGCAGCAAGGTACAAAATCGTGAGGCAGGAGAAACATACAAAAAAAACAGGCCAAGGTAAAACAGGAAAACACTATACAAGACAGAAAACTAGACAGGGAAACTAAAGGTTATTTCGGGCAGCTTCCAGGAGGAAGCTGAATGTATTGATAATGTATTGATAAGGTGTGGTGCTTTCTAATAGGCTGAAGCTAGTGACTCACCGTGGGCCGGGTTCTCAGGTCTCAGGCGCTGGCTGTAGTCACGGTTCTGTGTCTGAGGCTGTGGAGGCCCGGTGGTCAATAAAAGGTTGAAGTAAGAAAATAAAATGGGATGATAAAGTTATTGTTTCGTGACGCCACCTGTAGGGGTCCGGAGATGGCACCGGCGCTGCTTGGACCTCCGAGGGATGGGCTGCAGCAAGATGGATCCGCTCCCTACAGGACGAGCGGGAGTCCCCGGGGTCAGGAGCTGCAGTTAAGGAATATGGCAGCTCGGTTAGTTCTGTAGATGCAGCGGTTACTAACAGTCCTGAAATAAGGCTCAGACACGTTGCTCCTCTGAACGGGCCTTTACTTAGTTCTCACACAGTACACAGGAATAACGGTTTCCACTTTCAGGTAACGGACCGGGTGGTCCTTGTGATGAACAATGTCCCTCCAAGAATCCACAGTGTCTTTCTTTATACTGGCTGTCCCTTTCTCTTCGCTGCTTCTAACGTACCAGGTCAGGATACAGAGGAACATCTGTTGGGCACCTGAGCCGTTGGCCTAGCGACTCCCGATAGGTCCCTGAACCTCAATAGTGGGTATTCCTCCCGGTACAGCTGCGGTGATGGTAAGCTGTGTATTGCGCTCCTGTGAAGCTCTCAATCACTCCGGTTCTGTGGCACAGCGGTAAAGCATCTGCACCACCTCGGAGCCGGTACTCCGGGTTTGGACTGGGCTCGGGTTGTCTAATTCCCTATTCTACTTCTCTTGGCCCCTTTCACTTCTGGGTCACCACTGCTCGGTGCCCTCCCTGTTAGCTGTTCTGTCAGGACTTGGGTTCTTGTTCCTGTCTCTCCAACTTTCTAACTCTATTCTTCTCTTCCCTCACTGCTATACATCTCACTCTCCTCCCACCAGGACCGTCACCCAGGAAACGGGTATCTAATTGGTCCTCTGCCTCTAGATGTTGCATGTGGTACATGGAGCCTTGGGATTAACTTGTTCATTACTGAGACGGAGAACGCTGCATTGTAAGAAACTCATTGATGGTTACAGGAAACGGTTGATCGCAGTTATTTTGGCTAAAGGTTGTGCAACCAAGTATTAGGCTGAGGGTGCCAATACTTTTGTCCGGCCCATTTTTGGAGTTTTGTGTGAAATGATCAATGTTTTGCTTTTTGCTTCATTCTCTTTTGTGTTTTTTCATTTAAGACAAATTAAATGAAGATAATAATACCAAAGAATTTGTGATTGCAATCATTTTCAGGAGGAAACTGAGTATTATCTGACAGAATTGCAGGGGTGTCAATACTTTTGTCCAACACTGTAGAAGGCTATACACTCTATCCGGCTATCTATTATTATTTATCTACTGTATCTATATCTGTTTATTATCTATCTAGCGATGTATGTAGCTATCTATCACCTATCTATCTTAACACATATTTTCACATAAAAATTAACCTCAGCATCATTCATTTTGTTCTGGTATGTGTCACACAGGTACACACGGATGGTAAAACCCACAGTGCCGCATGTGCGTTTTTTTAAGCAGATGTGTAAATGGGGCTTAACAGAGTATTTGAGAGTGGATTTTCTAAACCAATCGTCACCTTTAAATATGTCTGACAATACATTTCTGGACCTGGTTGTCAAAAGGCATTACGGCAAGTCTTTTATGTAGCACACTTATGTTTGAAATATTTTCATTTCTTATTATTTTTGCTATTTGTAATAGTGCATTTAAAGATATTAAACCACATTTTACAGCCCGAGGCATTTTTTCTGCATTTTTTGTTCTGGCCATTTCATCATGCAATAAATTGAATGTCGACTTCATGGCCTAAAAGTGCAATTCTTCTTGTTAAAAATAATGAGGGAATTTAACTTGAGGAAATACATACATTTAATTTAACAGGTCTGAATGTATCTTGGCTGTGGATATAAATGTGGGATCTTTGTAAAAGCAGAAGAGCTTTTTTATTTTTTTCCATATAGAGCAAGAATACTCCATTCTAGACGATACCGGACAGATAAACTGTAGTACTTCCATTGAGTAGATGATCCTTCCATGTTCCTCTCCATTTACATCCGTCCTGTCATCACCTTCAGTCGACCATATACAACCAAGGTTTGGGAACACTTTTCTTTATCCACAGTTGGAAATAGACATCCGGTTTAGCAACTTTTGAGACATGGCCAACATATTTAACACATTAACAACCGATAGATTTTAAAGAAGCAAAAAGATGAAAATAAAGGTTTCCTTGTATAAAGTGATGATTAAGGAGAGTTTAATCATAGGCATTCTAGAATACATTTCTCCAGTGTGATACATTTTTGCCTTTCATTTACATTCCAGGCTGTTCGCTGAGTCTTCAAATAGGACTAATAGGAATTTTGTTGTTTTTCAGGCATGCCTATTATACCATCCAAGAGTAAAACAATGGTTTTGTGCCCTTACTCCCAACTGATTTTGGTGACATACAAGTCAAAGTTTGCCCAGGAAGTCTCACTTCAGCGGGGGGTCCAGCATTTGAGTGGCGCTTTAAATGTAAGATCCACACAGGTCCAATCTCTGACATGGACTGGCTGTAGAAGACGGCTTTTTATGTGCAGGGCTCAAAGGGAGGGGTGGGCGACTCCCTTCTCTAGCAGAAACAAGAAACAAACTAGACAAAAACTAATGAGCCATGCACAAAGTGACCAAATCTGTAAGACATTGTTCACACCACCAAAAGACTGAATCACAAAAAAAAAAATCAAACAAACGTGCAAAAATACTCTGTTGTAAAAAAGCAAGTAAAAAACAAGTGCTGCTAAAAAAGTGTAAAAAAAACAGGGTATTTAGTTGATACGTTTTTTGCAATAAATGAAAACTAAGCCGCTCTACCTCGACAAGGTAACCCGCATCAGAGCAGTCCCTATCTGTTGTATTTAAAAACCTGACCATGTGTATTGGTACCTATATGATCAGGATCCTGACAGGTCCAATCTCTGACATGGACTGACTGCAGAAGACGGCTTTTTATGTGCAGGGCTCAAAGGGAGGGGTGGGCGGCTGCCTTCTCTTGCAGATACAAGAAACAGACTAGACAAAAACTAATGAGCCATGCACACAGTGAACAAATCTGTAAGACATTGTTCACACCACAATGCTATATTGTCCAAAGGACAGATTTAGTACATAAATCAATTCAGATTAATAACCATCATTATGATAAAGGTGTATCAAGGAGTTACAAAAAGGTTTCGTACTCGCGGTTCATGCCTCGAGGTTCCAATGTCTGAAGGGTATGGATCCAGTAGGCTTCCCGTTCTTTAAGCCTCTGGATCCTATTACCTCCTCATCTTAGTGGTGGTACGCTTTCCAGAACCTAGTAGCATAATTGTGACACTGTGATTACATTGCACAAAATGCAAAGGTACAGGAAGAAGCCTATTTTTACAACGAATTGTCGATTTATGTTTACTGATGTTAGTCGCGTACATGCTGGGTTGTTTCCCCAACATATACGCGACCGCACGGGCATTTAACAAAGTACAGTCATGGCCAAAAGTTTTGAGAATGATACAAATATTAATTTTAACAAAGTCTACTGCTTCAGTTTTTCTAATGGCAATTTGCATATACTCCAGAATGTCATAAAGAGTGATCAGCTTAACAGCAATTACTTGCTAAGTCAATATTTGCCTAGAAAATGAACTTTAACCCCCAAAACATATTTTAACATCATTGCAGTCCTGCCTTAAAAGGAGCAGCTAACATCGTTTTAGTGATTGTTCCATTAACACAGGTGTGGGTGTTGATGAGGACAGGGCTGACGAACAATCAGTCATTATTAAGTAAGAATGACACCACTGGACACTTTAAAAGGAGGCTGGTGCTTGGTATCATTGTTTCTCTTCAGTTAACCATGGTTATCTCTAAAAAAACACGTGCAGCCATCATTGCACTGCACAAAAATGGCCTAACAGGGAAAAGTATCGCAGCTAGAAAGATTGCACCTCACTCAACAATTTATCGCATCATCAAGAACTTCAAGGAGAGAGCTTCTATTGTTGTCAAAAAGGCTCCAGGGCGCCCAAGAAAGACCAGCAAGCGCCAGGACTGTATCTTAAAACTGTTTCAGCTGTGGGATCGGACTACCAGCAGTGCTGAGCTTGCTCAGGAATGGCAGCAGGCTGGTGTGAGTGCTTCTGCACGCATTGTGAGGCGGAGACTCTTTGAGCAAGACCTGGTTTCAAGGAGGGCAGCAAAAAAGCTACTTCTCTCCAGAAAAAACATCAGGGACCGACTGATATTCTGCAAAAGGTACAGGGAGTGGACTGCTGAGGACTGGGGTAAAGTCATTTTCTCTGATGAATCCCCTTTTCGAGTGTTTGGGACATCTGGAAAACAGCTTATTCAGAGAAGAAGAGGTGAGCGCTACCACCAGTCTTGTCTCATGCCAACTGTAAAGCATCCTGAAACCATTCATGTGTGGGGTTGCTTCTCAGCCAAGGGAATCGGCTCACTCACAGTCTTGCCTAAAAACACAGCCATGAATACAGAATAGTACCAGAATATCCTCCAAGAGCAACTTCTCCCAACCGTCCAAGAGCAGTTTGGCGCCCAACAATGCCTTTTCCAGCATGATGGAGCACCTTGCCATAAAGCAAAGGTGATAACTAAATGGCTCAGGGAACAAAACATAGAGATTGTGGGTCCATGGCCTGGAAACTCCCCAGATCTTAATCCCATTGAGAACTTGTGGTCAATCATCAAGAGACGGGTGGACAAACTAAAAAACAACAAATTCTGGCAAAATGCAAGCATTGATTATGCAAGAATGGACTGCTATCAGTCAGGATTTGGTCCAGAAGTTGATTGAGAGCATGCCAGGGAGAATTGCAGAGGTCCTGAAGAAGAAGGGTCAACACTGCAAGTATTGACTTGCTGCATTAACTCATTCTAACTGTCAATATAACCTTTTGGTACTCATAATATGATTGCAATTACATTTCTGTATGTGATATAAACATCAGACAAACACAAATAAAAACCAGAGTGCAGCAGATCATGTGAAAATATCATTTTGGTGTCATTCTCAAAACTTTTGGCCATGACTGTACACAACAAAAGATGACTCGCAGGTAAAAAGCCTTTAATGGGGTAACATTTTCCAGTCTGAGGATGTGTGAAATAGTCTCCTTTAATGACATTGTTACACTGATTGCATCCTAAACATGGGGAGGTGCCTTTTCGTGCTGTTTGTGATGTTAGCTGGTAGGATGACCTTTTACTGGTTCCAATATCTGCTCTCACGATAGATTGTTTTATGTTAGGAGCTCTTTTGTGGCAGAATAGTGGCCTATTCCTGAATTCGGGGATATTAGGGTAACTGGAATTAAGGAGTTGCCAGTATTTTAAAATCTATCCCTTAATCAGATTACTGAAGGGGTGATGGGTGGATAGTGTTAGATTATTTGGTTTACGTGTGCCCTCTGAGATATGTGTTGGGTATCCCCGATCTTGGAATTTGAGGGCCATTTGCCTCTGTCTTTCACTTTTTTGGGCAGGATCAGAGACTATTCTGTCAATTCTCATATGTTGAGATATAGGAAGTGATGTCTTGATATGTCATGGATGGCAGCTATCATAGCTCAACAGACTATTTCGATCTGTGGCCTTGACGTAGAGATCAGTCTGGAGTTCGCCAGTTGGGTCAGCAATGACTATGCTATCAAGGAAGTTGATTTGTTTTTTGTCAGAGTGGATCGTGAATGTCAAGTTGGGTATAAGAGATTTGATGTCCTGATGAAAGAGTTGTAATTGTGCTTCATTACCATGCCAGATGATAATGATGTAGATTCTTGGATAAAGTGCTTCGGTGTCCGCGCTGCTGCTCCAAGACCAAAGAAACACAGACACGGGAATGTCTGGTACAGCTACAGCCTTTATTTTCTGACGCGTTTCGGAGCCTCCTCCCGAGCTCCTTCCTCAGGGAACATTGGAAGGAGCTCGGGAGGAGGCTCCGAAACGCGTCGGAAAATAAAGGCTGTAGCTGTACCAGACATTCCCGTGTCTGTGTTTCTTTGGTCTTGGAGCAGCAGCGCGGACACCGAAGCACTTTGTCCAAGAATCTACATCACGACCACGGTCACCGTTGAGAGTGCGGTCCCTGCAGCAGCTGCTTTGTACGCTATTCTACCAGTTGTGGGTTTCACAACTGACTAAGGTGAGCAATTCCACATCGACAAGTGAAAGTGTTTAATTGAGATAAGACCCTATATGCGCATTCTTTCTTTCACAGATGATAATGATGTCATCTATGTAGCGGCGCCAAATAGGGACATGTTCCGAACAAGAGGATGACAGTAGATGTGTTCTTCTTCGAATCTGCCCATGAAAATATTCGCATAAGGGGGGCCACATTGGACCCCATTGCTGTACCCCGTTTCTGTAAAAAAAAGGTATCCTCAAATAGGAAAAATTTATTTTCCAGCACTATGTGTAATAAGCTGATACAGAAATCTTTTTGAGCTCTTGTTAGATGATTTTGTTGGTCAAGAAACCATTCTACAGCGGTGATACCCCTTGTGTGATCAATATAGGTGTAGAGACTGTTTACATCCATTGTCACCAGTAAGCAATCATCAGGTACCTGTTTCAACTCTCTTATAACCTCCAAACAAGCATTAGTGTCCTTAATATATGATTTCAACCCAGGGACCATAATTACAATAAAAGGGAAAGGTTCCAGCGGACTAATCTGACTGTTAAAGATGACCTCAGTAAGTGATAATAAATGAGTACCAGTCCTCCTGTTGAGCCACAGCAAAACATCTTAATATTTGTTCTAATGACTGATATGTCCTGAAAAAGAAAACAAGCTTACCCACTGCTGTAGTGGTAATGATTCTCTGAGAGGTAGAAGAGGGTGCTAGTTCCTGCTGGTGAGCACAGTATTCAATAAGAGAATATGGAAAAAGAACGTCCAGCACTTACATCCGATAATATAAAAGATTTTTATTAGATATCCAGTAAAAGTTAGTAATAAAAGAATCCATGAACAAACCTATGTTTCTGGCAAAACAGCCCTTAGTCATAGCAAGGGTGGTTTCACCAGAAACGCATCAGATAAACATGTGCTTGTTCATGGATCATTTTATTACTAACATTTACTGGATATCTAAAAAAGAACTTTTATTTTTATATTATCAGATGGAAGTGCTGGATGTTCTTTTTCTTTGTTCTCTTGACTGATTTGTCCTCTCTGTCTGGATGTTGGTTTAAAGGTAACCAGTAAGGTCCCTTATGCCCTCCAACCAAGCAGTATGTACCCCAAAATTCCCTGTCTAACCAGCCCTTTCTAATGCAATTTGCTAATATCAATGTTAATTAAAAGCAATTAAAACTTACACTTTCCTTACGTTCATTATGCCTTTGACTTGTCGAATGGGAGTCGTTTCCCCAGACTAGTCGGCCTCTTCCCATGTTGTCATACCCTGTGGGTGAGATACCATGATTTCCAAAAGCCAACATCCCCTCCTAGTGCTCCTGGAAATATCATGCTTGTGTCTTATCTTAGCAGTGATAGTGTATCACTGAAGCCAGGCGTACGACTTCCAGCTCAGAGAGATGCACTGCACATAATCAGAAGAATAGATTCTGCACTCTGGAGTCACGTGTACACTTCCCAGCTTCATGGAGGCACAGTGCTCCTGAACGTAAGTGCACTGTCAACTACTAAGGCAAAGTAGTGAGTACTTATACCAGAGGGGAGTGGGGAGTTCAGAACAGCTGAGACAACTCAGGATGAAAAGCCAAGAAAGAGAAAAGGAACTGTTTAACCATAGCAGCAGCACAAGGAAAGACTTCACAGCTGACTGGAAGACAAAGCAGATCCAATCAGTGCAGGTGTTCATGCAGCCATGATCTATGACCTTCTGACCTCTGCAATAGAGGAGACCTCTCTGTGTCATGAGAATCCCAGTGACAGTGCCCCCCTCCTAAGAGGGGACTCCAGACCCTCAGGACCATATTTATTTGGATCTGAGCCATAAAAGGACTGGACCAGCCTAGTCGCATGAAAATCAGAAACTGGTACCCACATTCTTTCCCCAGGGCCATGACCCTTCCAATGCACTAAGTACTGAAGTGACCGACACACCAAACGGGAATCAACAATCTTTTTGCCTGAAATTAAAGATTCCCAACGACAATGACCAGAGGGGTAGGCATTGGCAACCGTGTTGTTTCTGAAGAAGCAATATATTTTTTGAGGAGTGAATGGTGAAACACATTATGGATTTAAAAAAAAGGAGGTAAAGCAAGGTGAAATGCATTTGGCATGATTACGGTGACAACCTTATGAACTTAGAACAGATGAACCTGGGTCCCAATTTCCATGAAGGAACCTTCAAGTTAATGTTCTTACTAGACAACCACAACAAATCATCAATACACTGGTCTGGACCAGCCAGGTGTTTCCGATCAGCCATTGTTTGGAACCAATAAGCCTCAAATTATTCAAAACCGCGTGCCACAAAGAGGTTATAGATAAGGAAAACCGTTCCTTCCCAAGAATCCCTGAAGAACGATTACCAACTAAATGTGCAAAATTATAGATACAAACCATATGCCCAAATGATTGGGGACTTGTCAGTGGATTAGTGACATGGGTTATTCAATGTGAACTCTGCGAAGGATAAATAAAAAAGCAAATAATACTTATTTTTGGAAACAAAGAACCTCAGATACATCTCAATATTCTGATTCACCCATTCAGCCTGTCAAATAGACTGTGGATGAAAGGCAGAGATGAATCACTAAACTAGCACAAAATGCCTTCCTGAACTTCAAAATACAGGAAATTGGATCCCATGATCAGAAATAATATCAGAGGTTATCCCATGAAGCTTCACAATCTCATTAATAAAAATTTGTGCCAAAATTTTAGCACTTGGAAGTACGCATAATGCAGCAAAGTTTGCCATTTTACTATATCTATCTAAAGCCAGTAGTATCACTCTTCTATCTGTGGATGCGGGAAGATCAGTGATAAAAATCTACCGATATGTGAGTCGACGGTCTACAAGGAATAGCCAAATGTTGAAGAACCCCAGACAAATGAGTATGCGGGGTTTTCGAACCCGCACATGTGTTGCAAGACGAGACATAATCCCGGACATCTTAATGCAACATAGACCACCAAAAATGACAAATTCAAAGGTGGTTTTATGAAGAGCCGAATCATATTGTTTGCTTAATATTCTAAGTCAAAGGTTCAAAGGAACAAATGGTTAACTTGAAGGTCAAGCGGCATGGGCATCCCCGCGAGCCTCTATGACCTGCTTCTCCAGGTCCAAACATATTTCAGAAATGAAGACTCCTTACTGCAAAATGGGGTCAGGTTGGCCACCATTACCTTTCATGGGAAAACAGCGGGAAATTGCTTAATGTTTTTAAACTCCGGTAAGTTACAAAAAAGTTGAATCTGGTGAAAGACAGAAATCATCTGTCTGTTAATGAGTAAGTCATTTAGCCTATTCCAAATATGATACATTTTATGATCAGTAATGACCATGATGGGATGCACAGCCCCCTCCAAAAAACGATGCCATTCCTCAATACCAACTTTGTTATCAGGAGTTCTCCCTCTACATCATAATTCTTTTTATTTCTATGTCTTTATGAAACAATTTTATTTTTTTTAACTCCTTTTTGTAATTTAGAGTCCATCCAGCGTTTTGGTTCATCCGCACTGGCACAGTAAATCCTGGCGTATTTGTTTTGTAGACTCTGTACTAAAATGTCACAATTGTGTATTCAAGATTAAAACTAAAGTGTCAAATACTCCTGATTGTTGTAACATAGACAAAATGTTTCTTTTTTTACTTTAATATTTAGCATTTCTTTGTGTCTTAGTGGCTATGATCAAATACACTCCAATCCATGAGTGAAGTCATTTTCTGATGCTAAAAGATACACTTGCTTCTTCATAAATTTTGCACATCTTATGCCTGCAGACTGCGGATCAAGACTGGTGTACAAAAAGCCAATCTTGACTTTAATCCATGCTACATATGTGTTAAAGGAAAACTGTCATCTGGTTTTTGCTACCTCATCTGAGAGCAGCATGGTGTAAGTGAAGAGACCCTAAATCTAATAAAGTATGACTTAGTTTATTGGGTGCAGTGGTTCTGAGTTTTTATATTTAGTCATGCAGCAGAGAGAATAAAGCTGCCTCCTACCACACCATGCTCTCTATGTATAATGTCTATAGCCAGTGAGCTACATCAGAGGGGGAGTGGAGTCAGACAAGTGCCCACAAGCCAGGTAGTCACAGCAATAATATAATCAACGGGGTGCTAAAACATTCGGTTTGAGTAAATAACAGCACGCAGCCTGACATGTGACACATCGTTGAATTCTGTGTTTTTACTCCTATAGCATGCTGTTCTCAGATTATATACAAAAAAGCCACTTACAGATTCCCTTTAAGACAGGGGTCTCCAACATGCGGCCCCTGGAGATTTATTGTGCGGCCCGCGGCACCGTTGGCAACTTAGCCATGTCGGCGATCCAGTACAGGGGGCTGCCGCGGTCTCCGCTTTGTTATGACTTCCAGCCATGGCACTGACAAGCTGTGCTGCTCAGCAAGATCAATGCAATCCACTGGCCAATGAGAGGCCCGTAGCTGCCATTGGCGTATGACATCTCATTTGGGCCACTCATTGGCTAGCGGCTTGCATAGATCTTGCTGAGTAGCAGAGTCTGTCAGTGCCATGGCTGGAAGTCATAACACAGTGGAGACCGCAGCAGCCCCCTGCACTGGACTGCCGACATGGTTAAGGTTAGAAAAGTATGTGTGAGAGAGACTGTGTGTGTGTGTGTGTGTGTGTGTATGTGTGTGTAAGAGTGAGTGTGAGAATGTGTGAGAGTGAGTATGTGTGTGAGTGTGTGTGAGAGAGAGAATGTGTGTGTGTGTCTGTGTGTGTGTATGTGTGTAAAGGATGGGGGATATCACTATAAATGGTGTCCAGGATGGGGACATTACTACAAGAAGGTAACCAGGATGGGGGTATTACTACAAAATGGGGACATTACTACATGATGAGCATGAGGATAGTCACATTACTACAAGAAAGGGATTAGGGTGGGGGACATTACTACAATATGGGGACCAGGATGGGGCATTACTACAAGAGGACCATGAAGGAGACAATAGGGTAACAAAGATGTCGGATATTACTATAGGATGGGGACCAGTATGGGATCATTACCACAAAAAGGGGAAAAGGATGAGGACTAGGGTGGGGACATTACTATATTGAAAAAAAAATTCTAGCATTACTAAATATGTCACTTAGTCGTACAAGCAATGCGGCCCCCTGATATCCATTTTTTTCTATGTGCGGCCCCTCAACCCAGTCGAGTTTGAGATCCCTGCTTTAAGACAATTTTTTCTTATGTTCTTCGAACTTCTGAACCCCATTCAAATCAATGGGTGGCAAGATCAATGGCATAGAAAACAGTTTCAGATGGGCCCAAAAGCTGCCAAACACAGCTCAAACTGTTTTAGAGTGGAGCCCCCTGTTTTCGCACAGTCATTAGTTTCCTAAGGTATTACTTAATAAGCTTCATTGCCGCTGTTACAATGCTTCTGGGCCTGATCATGAATGTCACTTCCATGAACTTCCCTCCTCTTGATTGGTTAAAGTCAGATTTAGTCCCGCCCACCCACTCTTCCAGCGTCTTTGTTAGTTTGACAGTATAAACAACCAAATTGACATCAGATTACTGTAAAAAATTGTAAAAAATGGGAGTGCTCCATTTTTTTGTTGCCATTCAGGTACAATTAGTCAGCTGGGGGCTGGAATCCTCAGCATGGGGGGCCCAAGCATTCTGCCCCCCCCCCCTGCTGCAAATTGCAGCCTGCAGCCGCCCCAGAAAATGGTGCATTCATAGAAGCGGGGTAGCATCACAGTCAGGTTCACCTCAGGTGGGCTACAGCGACAAGGCTGAGCTGTAACCTGAAGTGAATCTGATTAAGACAAGACCCTGCTCACAGCAGTAGTCAAAAATCTGTCAGTTTCTGGTCCCGCCATCATAAGACGTCACAGAAAATTGTGGAGGGTATCTGGGAGAAGAATAGAGATGGAAACGAATATTATGATTGTGTTATTTTTCCAAATAAATTATTTTTCATGGTGTGGTGTATTACTATTCACTTAGAGGTTCCTAATGGCCGAGTCTAACATTGGCCCTACATTATGAACCTCGGGCTTAGTTTCAGCTGGCAATACACAGCGGGCATTAACCCTTTTACTACCCAGTTTGCCACCGGCACTAGGGCAACTGGAAGAGTTGGGTACAGCGCCAGAAAATGGGGCTTCAATGAATGTGCCATTGTCTGGGGCAGCTGTGGGCTGTAATTTACAGTGGGCGGGCTTAGGCTTCCCCTCGCTGAGGGTTCCAGACCCCAGCTGCCTAGTTGTATCTCGCTGTAAACCAAAAATACAACAAAGCCCCATATAATGTATTTTTAATTGTTTAAAGTAATAATTTAAAAAGGGTCTCTTTGTATTTTGATTACCAGCCAGGTAAAACTAGGCAGCTGGGGTTTGTGGCAGCCTGTACCTGCCTTCTGTACCTGTTCTGGTGATTAAATGCAGCATCAATGCAAAGTAAAGGACCTATGCTATTTTTTTATCTGAATTGCTAGCAAATACATGTAGAAGAGGTGGCCTTGCATGCTGCTGATCCTCTACAATAATAAAGGTTTGCTGTCCAAAAAAAAGTATAATAATACATAAGTGCAAAAAATTATACAATTTAACACAAGCCAGAAGACCCGATTGTTGGGAACAATACTCACTGTTAGATTAAGTGTTGTTCCCGGACAGCTGGTGTTCCGGTAAGCTTTTTGGCTCCAAAGATTCTAAGAAAATTTTAGGGTAATATTAAATTTCTAACTTTTTCACAAACAAATCTGCGTTGTGCGATTTTTTTGTTAATTGCTCAGGTTTCCGATCATGAACTGAATCGTCAATGTTTGTATCGAATTTGAAATTGGTGAACGTGCTCGGGGACTGTTCGCTCATTTCTAGCGCTATGCCGCCGATGCCCTCCATCAGCCACAGCCAGGTACTTCTATAAAATAAAACGCATCCCCATTTTGCTCCAAACATATTTTGGGAAAAAGTACATCTTGTAGTCCAAAAAAATATGATAATGTAGACAGATGTAATCTTATCAGAATTAATTTAAATGGAAACAATGTTAATGTCTCGATGACTCATAGAAATCAGAGTAGAGCTGAATCGGTTTCTAGTACAATGCCAGGGGCCTAATAAAGGGACATTGGGCAGAAGTGGCGAATACCTGCCAGTCACCGTGGTTGTGCGATACTTCAAGTATCCAGTAGTTTGATTAGAAGTGGTGCTTTGTCACTGAATTGCAGTAAACCTTGTCACCATAGACACATATGAGACATTGTGACAGAAAGGTGTCAAGTTAATATGCATGAAAAGAAATCTCATCTGCTCTAGATGTAATTAGAACACTTTTGCAAGTTAAACCACCATTCCAGCATTTTTTTAAATTCACTGCTGAAGTGATGCCTCTATACTATATAGTTCTATGCACTTAAGGTAACGTCACAAGAGGCAACAGCACTGGAGATGTCGGTCACGACTGGCGGGAGCGCGCACGTTTTTTTTGCGCCCCGCCAGCGTCGTCCCCCATTTACATGGGGCGACACCTCCAGCGTCGTGCCGGTGATCTGACAGTCGGCATCGCCGCCGGGGTCTCTGAAAACCCCAGCGGCGATGCAGGACAATGGGAGCCTATGGCTCCCATCACCTGTCAGGTCGCCGGCGGCCGTTTACATGGGGCGATGTGTGCACATCGCCCCAGATCAGCTGCCTGGTTTCAGAGCACTGTTCTGAAACCAGGTGACCAGTTAATGGTGTCGCCCTCGCCCATTCACATTAGGTTATGCAGAGGCGATATCGGTGCCGATAGGCCACGCCCCTGCATCGCCTAATAAATCGGCGGTACCGTTGCCTCGTGTGACGGTACCTTTTGTCTTTTATATACCCGTCATTGTTTTCACCTTCTATTATTGCCATTCCCATTGGTTACCAGCAATTTGTGACTTTCCGGATCTCTAAAGTGTTTCATGGAGTGCACTGGAGGTCACTTGTCAACTCTTTGCAACTCTATAAAGCCTTGTTCTGGACTCATTCTGGCTCACAAAGACCTGCACTTTTAACCACTATGTCTGACTTCCTGTAGTCAGGAGATGCGGTCATAGGATGGCAGCACAAACACTCTAGAGCATTGCTTTATGAGATACAATCCTGTAAAAACATTATAAAGGCTATGTCTACAACTTCACAATATAATCTTAAAAGGGCTTGCAGAGGTGAAGCTTGCTGACCATGGCTTTGGATTGCCTTTCAGTGAATTTCCGATGAGTCACTCAAGGTTTACATAAATATTATATTTTCGCTGCTTTAAAGTGGCTGATCTAATCATCTGCAATCGACCACTTCACATGACTGAGTGCTGTCATATTCTGTGAATGGTCTGTTATTCCAAGGATTGAGTGTGATGAAACATTGCCTGAGAAGCTGCCAGAAATTCAAAGATCTCTCATGAAAGAAAGTATCTAGTATTCAAGTTATCAGAGCGGAGAACATATTCTCCTAAATATATATCGAATATAGTTCTGACCTATAATATCTACAGTGCAAACAGCTTTTAAGGCCAAGGGAAAGTTTCATATAGCTAATAATATAACTAATTAGGTTTAAGTCTGTAGTAAAGTTCTGCTATGCCCACACGATCCGGAGACATTGTGTCCTGGACGCGGTGTCTCCTCTCCTGTGGAGAAGCCGGGGATCTCCTCTGGTGAACGCAGCCGCCCTGTGCCCAGTGTTTGGGGAGCGGCAGCTTTTCCCTACATTTACCCGCGAGACTGCTTCCGACTCCGCTGCAATAAATTGACCTGCTGCGGCTCGGGAAGCTGCAGTGAAAACAAGCACAGTGACATTGGATTTCTTAAATTCTTCCACTGAGTTTGTACTGTACAACACAGTGATTTGGATGTAGCAACAACACACTAAGCCCAAAACGCTGCAAACACTTATCGTGGGAACGTGTCCTTATTGGCTCACATTTACTATTGTATGTTTCAGCTTCGCGGGAAATTGTGCCACATTTTAATGCAATTTGTCACATCAAGTTTAAGTCCAATATATTATCTATGCTTTAAAATAGTATCTCTGCTTTAATTATTGTACTTTTTACATTGATTCTCTGCTTAGTGTATTGTATTTTTTACATTGACTCTCTACTGTAATTACTTACTGTATTGTATTTTGTTTGTTACTTATGACCATTTGTATTATTGAGCACTGTATTGTAAAGTGCTGGGGAATATGTTGGCGCTATATAAATAAAGATTATTATTATTATTATTATGTATTATATATTTAAAACACTATTTGTGCCTCCCTCTGAAGGAGCTTTGTGGGGTGGGTATGGCTTAGCTAGAAAAGGCGTGGCTTAGAATGTGACTACTAGTGACAATTTTGCGGACGTTTAGGTGCAGATTAAGGCTATGTGCGCACGCTGAGTATTTGGTGCAGAAATTGTCTGCAGCATGTTTGCATCTCCTGGAAGAAAAATGCACCTTAAACACAATGTGTGTTTGCCTGTGTTTTTGCATGCATTGTACACTACAATCAATGTCAATAAAGCTATGTTAGAAAAAAGAAAAAAGCTTTTTTGATGTAATTTCCTTGTTCAACCTCTTCTTATTCTTAGGCCGGTTTCACACCACGGCAAGATCAGGTCAGGGGCTGTCCGGTGTGAACCGGACAGCTCCGGACCCGATTTTGAAACAGAACCGGAGGGCAACTATGCCCTCTGGTCCAGTTTGCAGCCAAATTTCTTATATTGCAGCCGCAGCTGCTGAAATTTCAAGATTGTGGCTAGCTGGGAGCTAGCCACAGTCCTGAAATCTCTGCAGGGGACAGGTCATGGTGTTGAAGTTTATCAGCGCTCGCTGCTAAACTCCAGCACCCGGCATCTGGAAACCAGATCCAATGGTATGCCGGATCCGGTGCCATAGACCCCCATATTAGGGGGCGCCAGATCCGGGAGGATCCGAATTTTCCCCCGGACACAAAAACGCTGCCAACGTTTTTGTGTCTGGGAGAAAAATCCGAATTGTCCTAAATCCTGGCAAATAGCTGCCATCTGGCTCCATCCGGCCCTATAGGGCTCCTCTAGTGTACATTGGGCAGCCCAAGACCTGATCTTGCTGTGGTGTGAAACTGGCCTTAGGCAGCCAAGATGTGCTTCACAGGGGAGGGCAAATTGGAAGCAGGCACTTTATAGATGGGAGTATGTGTTCTGCCTATAGTGGTCTGTACTGTAATATGAACTAGAAAAATAAAATTCATGGGTGGCCCCAGTAGGCATGTAGCATAGGGGCCACTGGGGACATGGCCACCTATAACAATTCCTGGTGTTGTTTAAGCCCTATCTTATGGCATTTATGCACCTTTAAATAGGGGCAAATAGAAGTTGAGGTCATTTATTGTTATTAATATGAAGTGTGGCTGAGGTATCCTCAGGCCTGAGAGGGTAATGGGGGCAGAGCCCAGTTTACCCTGGGTCCAGGTAGGCTGTGAGTGGCCACCTGGACCGTTAGGTGAGGAAGCTAATGACACGCACCCAGGGCTCGGGTACTCGGCTCTCAGGCTCTCTCTTCACTCACTCGCTGAGCCTCACTAGTTCCCCTAGAGGCCACTATCTCTCCTCGCGGGGTCCCTCCCACCTGCTGTCCTGGTGTGTGGGTGTCAGCTCTAGGGTTCCATCTAGTGATCATAGTCCCAATTGCAGAGGAGTGCTACACTGCTTTTCTGGGTGCAGTACCCCTTTTCTGGCACCTACATAGTGGGGCACCACACTAACCATGATTGGTTTCCTTCTAGATTAGGAAAAAAGGGTATATAAACCCCTGTGTGAGGTGCTGAGCATCATTTGAAGCACCTGTGAAGAAAGAAGGTGTCACCCGCCCGTGCTCCCTGCTGAAGATCCTCCTCGCTGGAGGATGAATCGTTGAGAGGTTTTAGTTGAGGGGAAAGAGACTTCCCAATTAATTGGGCTTATAATGAATCGTTTTATAATATTTATTATCGATGGATGTTTTCCCATCTGGTTTTTAACGGTTGTTTTATTTATAGTTATTTATTATCTGTATATCTTTTAACCCCTAAGTAAAGTCTCATGGCCATATTTTAGACCATGGATTCAGTCTCATGTATTTATTTGGGTAAATTCAAAATATGTGACATATGGGAGTCTATGTTACCATGGAGCTGCCATCATCAAAGGAGCCACTCACCCCCACACAGGTGAAGAGTAGTAGAGAGCATGTAGTACCATGCTGTAGAGAGATGCTACTAAATAGCCAGACATTGCCTACACCTCACTGTGACTTAGCATTTAATTGATCTCTCCAACCACAAAGTTAGTAAATGTGAATCTAGATCTTCTCTTCTATAAGGGACTACTTACAAAAGTCACCATCTGGAGACCTGCTCTTCATAGCTGCTTGCTAGATCTGGTGCTAAGTTATTGCAAACCGCATAACTAACATCTACTAATGCGACAGACCCCGTTAGGGTCACAATGTCACACTACCTAAGACTACGGACAGACCGTAATAATTAACCACCAACAACAAAAGACGATCAGGTGTCCATTTATGCAATATAGCATATCTTTATTATTTACATCAAGTATCAGAGGATTAAAAAAGTGCAAATGCAGTGTATACTCAAGGTCTATCCAACAGCATTAATTACAATTGTGCAATCAGTCAGTGTGAATCAAAGCATCAGCATTTGCAGGTGGGGCAAGTTCAGTACCGTAATGAAGCAGAGCTACTTATGTTATCAACAGCGGGCAGCAGGATGCTGACACTTTGATTACACTGACTGATTGCGATCAGTGTCAGCATCCGGAACAAGACAAGTGCAGTACCGTAATGAAGCTAACAATCAAAGTGTCAGCATCCAGAGGCAGGATGCTGACACTTTGATTGTCAGCTTCATTAAGTTGACTGGCACATCACAGTGACATCATCATTGTGCTGTGCCCGTCACATGATCACATGGCGACACTCAGGTTGCGAAATGCTGCAAGCTGGGAGCGATGGAGAGGAACAAAGGATTGGTGAGTTTTATTGTTTATTATTTTTGAGTGTGAGCTAGGATGGGTGCTACATCCAAGATGGGTGGTAATGTACCTAGATGGGGGTTGGAGACTAAATCCAGGATAAGGGGCTATATAACACAGTCGTGGCCATATTCAAAATATGTAATGTACCAGGATGGGAGGTGCTATATCCCATTTTGGGGCTATATAAGGGTCTATATACCAGAATGGGGGCCATATCCAGGATGGCAGGTAATGTACCACGATCAGGTGAATAAATATCAGTGTGGGGGCTATGTCCAGGATAAGGGGCTATATACGAAAATGGGGGCCATATTTAGGATAACATTTTGTTATTACAGCTACAAATATCAGAAAATTATGTGTTTTTATGGACACACTACCCAAGTTATGCCGGTTTTTTTTTTTTGGCGAATTTTGATACACTGAGCTCAAAAGGTTGACCATCACTGGCTTAGGAATTAAACTGACTCAGACAGACAGTCCCCTTTTATTTTATTGAAACATTGAAGCTCTTTGTTGTTTCAGAATATCACAGACAAATAAAGAAAGCTCCAGAAAAGCTCCTTCCAAGGTAAAATGGCAGAACTAAAATCAATATACTTATAGAAATTAAAGAAAATTAATTTATTATATATATTTAAATTTGATTATGATAATTGTTTTATTAAATCAGTTTCAGAACTAAAATGTTATGTTTTAAATAAAGCAAAAAAATTACTTTGCCAAGTTCACAAGATATACATTTTTAGATCTATGTATATTAGGGTCTTGGGTCTACTGCTCCTACACAATGGGGCATTTTACCATTGAGCTATTTGTTTTCTTCTAGTCTTAACAGAAGTCTGAAATCTAATCAGCTCAGACAAAAGATTTTTGCAGCAAATATATTCTTCTTTCTCCCTCTGGATGTCGGGTCAGCTAAAACTGAGTGCAATAATTCAGCCTTTCTGATTGAAATATTGTTAGATGTAACTTCTGAAAGAGTTTGAAGTTTATATTGCACAGAAACGTTCAGAAATCTGAAGTTTATCACGGAGTCCAACAGCTCTGTAAAAGAATTTGTAACTGCTCCCATAGGTTTACCAAACACTAAACCCCAAATTTGCAAAAAAAAAAACAAGAAATCAAACACACTTTCTATCCATTATCGGATTGGTCTTCCTAATCATGACAGAATGCATGCCTAATTCTGTATAAAAAAAAATGCATTACATCTATTGGACTCAGTAAAAAGTACAAAGGGAGTACCGTAGTTACTTTTTCAGACTTTTTTTTAAAGAGGACATAATCACCTCCTGGGAAACATCAAGAGGTAAAAATACACACACTATCCAATGGATTAATGCAAAATTATAGCTTTCAACATTAGCCATCTCACGCTACTGATCTTAGATAACAACGTTAGTCTGTAGAGGCACCGTGTCATGCTATGACTGTAGGTAAGGAAAGGACAAAAGCCACCTTTACTGTCCCTCCTACTAGAGAATCCTAGGTAGAGATGAGCAAACTTTGCTCCAACACGTTTGCACATTTCAAACTCGACCAAACATGGCAGATTCGGTTTGGGTTCGGCACACCCAAGCAATTTCCTAAAAAGTCTACTAACGCGAATTTGTTCGGTGAGTGATCGGATAAAAAAAATCATGGCTGCATTAAAGTGATGCTTTTCTCCTACCTTCTCACAGATTAGAATAGCGGGTGGAACGTGTTTGATGAGGGGAGGGGGTATGCAGAGTCCAGAGTAGTGTCAGACTCCATTTTTTTTTCCTGGCATTTTTTGTGTGGATGTTCCAGGCGGCAGCCAATCTGGGCTCATAAAACATCCACAAATTGAAGACACAAGGGCTTGGGTCATTGGCTGCCCAAATCACATATCCCTATGGATATAAGAAGCGGCCATTTGCCATTGTCGCCATTTTCAGAGTGTTACTGCTAGGAACAGTGTTGCTTGTTCTCCGTGCTGCTTTGTCCATGTTAGGCATCTTTCAAATCAGTGATTTTTTTAAATTTGCAGCAGATCCGGCAGGTTTGGCGCATCTGCAGAGATTTGCAGTGTAACGGCTCACTTCGGCTGGCCCCATTCATTCCTTATGTGACTTGCGGTCTGGTGTGGCGAGTGTGGTTTTGCAGGATCTGGCAGATCCAACACTTGAGCTAGCAGCATTTATTTTCCCATTACCACGTGCCTGGATTTGCCAGATCCGGAAAACCACACTTGCCACACCAGACCGCAAGTCACATAGGAATGAATGGGGCTTGCCGCAAGTGAGCCGTTGCATGGCAGATCGCGGCAGAAAATGCTGATGTGAAAGAAGCCTTACAAAAATAGATAGCTACTCCATCATGTTTTACTTAGAATAGGAGGGCGAAAGTGTGCATCTGGACATAGGCATTATGTACTGAATCAAGTCTAATTGCTAAACCTGTGTGTTTGCCAAAGTTTTGTTTCCCCTAAAAAGGCCTGTATTCTGTGAATTTCAAGTCCTTCAGTTTCCCTAAAAACCTTTTGCATGTAATCTGTGATTCTAAAATCCTTCAGTTTCCCCTAAAAAGGCACTGTTTGTCCTGTAAACTGTGATTCTCAGATTCTTCAATTTCCCCTAAGAAGTCTCTGTTTGGCCTGTAACCTGTGATTCTCAAATCCTTCAGTTCCCCTAAAAAGGCACTTTTTGTCTGTAACCTTACGATTCACAAATCCTTCAGTTTCTCCTAAAAAGGTTCTGTTTGTGTGGCGTCCCACTGGTCGGTGCGCCACTAAGGGGTACTGCACCCAGACCCGCATGTGTGGTATCCCTGTGGTCAGTGAATGGGAGATTCATATGTGGCTTTTACGCTACATCCACACACACTTAGCTCAGGGGACCAAGTGGTTCAACCTGTTACCAAGGTAACTGGCCCCAGGGGGAAGGTTATAAGAGTGGTAGTGGAAGGCGAGAAGGGGAGAGAACGAAAAGAGAGATGAAGAGCAGAGTGGAGGGAGACCCTTCAAGGGACGTACAGGGAGGGCACCCAGAAAGAGCGGTGACCCAGACAAGGAAAGTGGAGCCTGAGGGTGTAAACTGACACCCGCGTCAGACCGTCCACCTACCGGTCTGGGAGGATCCCAGTCCATAGAGCGGAGAACCGGCTCCGGGAGCTGTACAATCAAGTTCAACTCTGAGCCGCCAACACCGGTTGGACCCAGAAGACTTCAGCCTCTGGGCCACCTGCAAAACAACTACACTAAGAGCCAGGACCCGCATAAAGCCCCAGGGGTAGTGGCAATCCGGAGAGGGTTCTTATCCAAGTTCAACACTGCAGGAGAAGTAAAGGAGGCCAGGCCAGGTTTTAAGCCAGCCAGTGCTTCAAAGACAGAAAGGACACAGAGCGAAGCTAAAAGGGACACTCTCAAAAACCACATAGAGACACCCCATTCATTGATCTCTACCCAGGCCAGCTACCTGTGACTGTATACCTGTGAGAACTGCTTTGACCGAGTGACCAATAAATACCTGTACAGCGAAGAGAAAGTCTCTTGTGTCTTATTACAGCCACACTGCCCTGGGTATTCTGTTCCTCCTGCAGGAAGCAAGACCAACTGGCTGCAATATCATCATCCCCAGAGGTCTGGGCAGCGCTGGCATCATCATCAGAATCTGCAGGTGGAGACACGAACGATCTGTTTTATTATTTTACTTCCCACACATTTGAGCGACCACCAGAGCCACAGACTCGGGCACTGACCACCAGTGACAGTACACCAAATCAATGTCCAAGATCTGAGTACATACCCCTGGGTGAGTCATTTGGCCTGTAAACTGTGATTCTGAAATCCTTCACTTTCCCCTAAAAGGGCACTGTTTGGTCGGAAACCTGTGAGTCTCAAATCACTCAGTTTCTTCTAAAAACACACTTTTTTTGCATGTAACCTGTGATTCTGTTTCCCCTAAAAAGGCTCTGTTTGGCCAGTAACCTGTAATTTTCAAATCCTTCACATTCCTGTAAAAAGCACATTTTTTGCAAGTAACCTGTGATTCTCAAGTCCTTCACTTGCCCTAAAAAGGCACTGTTTGGCCTGTAAAGTGTGATTCTCAAATTCTTCACTTTTCTCTAAAAAGGCACTTTTTTGCATGTAACTTGTGAGTCTCAAATCCTTCAGTTTCACCATAAATATTCTCTGTTTGTCCTGTAACCTGTGATTCTGAAATCCTTCAGTTTCCCCTAAAATGACCCTGTTCAGCCTGTAACCTGCGGTTCTCAAATCCTTCAGTTTTCCCTAAGGCTGGTTTCACACTGCGGTTTTTCACTGATCAGGTTCGATCAGGTTTGTGTGCCAAAACCAGGTGAGGAACCAGGAGAGGAACTTGCAGAGACAAACTATAATTGAAAGATTGACATCTGTTCTGGGTTTTGGAGTCACTCCTGGTTTTGAAACACAAAACCTGACCTGACCTGACCTGATCTGACCGCAGTGTGAAACCAGCCTTAAAAGGCTCTATTTGGCCTGTAGCCTGTGAATCTCAAAACCTTCAGTATCCCCTTAAAATGATCTGTTTGGCCTGGAACCTATGAATCTCAATCCTTTAGTTTCCTGCTAATGTTACTAAAAGCTGTAATAACCAAACATTGGCTTTTCGTCGTTACCCAAGCAAAGTGACAACTTCTGTTACTGGACAGACTACTTCAGTCTCTTTGTTTGCCAGCAGCAGAGCGATAAAAGTTGTGGATATCCCCATCTTTTGCTACAGTTCATGGAAACCACTGCACCAAGTGGCCTGTCCTCCTGTTCCTCAACATCACAATCAATACAGTCGTCAGAGGTGGCGCCCCAATTACCCATGTGTCACCCTGTGTCACATGTCTCCAACCGCACAACTGATTGTAGGGAAACAGATGGGTGCTTCTGCAGAAATTTTTTTTTTCTCTTTTTTTTTCCCTATCACCATGTTCTTTACTTCAATATCTATTGTTCTATGTGCCTTTGCCATTTACCTTCACCGCCCCATCCCCCCTCCATCACCCTCATCCACATAAGCCCTCCTCTCCTCCCTTCCACTTTATTGAGCTCCCATACTCTGTTCACCATACTGAATAATCTCATACCACCATGCTCCACCATACCCCAAGAAATTAGGTGTATCCACAACTCAGTTTCAGGCGATCCCTAAAAACACATCTTTTTAGGGCGGCCTATCATGATCCCTAGTCAAAGTCATAGCCTATCCGCACCACCAGTCTCAAGTGGATCACAAATAATGGGTGGTGGCCACTAATACTGCTCCCATCTGTTCCCATCTTCTCAAGTAGGCTATACCATCATTGTAAATAAGCGCCTGTACTTTGTCAC